>CM041645.1:15269687-15282661 GCA_023333625.1 Bothriochloa decipiens
AGGCCTCATAAAACAAGACAGATGTTTGTGCACCGCCTAACAGGAAAAGAAAAACAGAGAATAACTAGAGTTCCAGAAATTATGAATATTCTCGAATACAGTTACAAAACAAACATCAATCCATTTCGAGCAAGTTTAGATAACAAAATAACTTGTATATCAGCAAAAATGCTAATGTAACTTTAGCCCCATATATCCAACTAAACTTACACATTAAAATTCATTGTTCATGTATAAAGAAATAAAATAAATATAAATTTTAAAAGACTACGCAAGCAATTAGTGCTAAATAAAGTATGCACAATGTTGTACATACGCAAATAGCTCAAATAATACACAAATGGAAAAAGATGAATGGATGATACCATATTTGCATCTAAACTGTGCTGTGAAAACAAACACAAACAGGAATGGCATGCTAACAAATAGGATAATAAATCGATACCAAAACATCTATTCTAAATAAATTGAGAAAATTGTCCATTATAAATCCCTTCTTGAAGTTGAAACAAGAAAATCAAAACCAGCAAACTTGGTAATTAGGTAAGATGAGTTGAAAATTCTTCAGTTTCCCAGGAACGTCCTACCCTCTCTTCCCATCTAAAGGATTGGCAGTTCTCCCTGCGACACCGCATGCACTACCCAACTCTTACCAGAACACCAATGTAAGTTACAATTCTCATATTTCCAGATTACCCACCGAGAATGCATAACAAGAAAAATAGTCCACATAGTCATTCATTTTCAAGAACATCAGTAATATGAAACTCAGTAGATTTCAAAATGGAAAAAAAAAACAAGATAGAGTAGTAGCAATACATACCTTTGACAAATAGTTCGTAACATCATTCAGACATGATCTAAGAATCCCTCGACTTTGAAGTTGATTTAAGAAATACTTTTCATGGTCAATACTAATTAATGCATCAAGAACATAAAAAGAAATTGCTTTCCCAGCTTCACTGCCATGGACAGCATCCTTAGTAACCTACAACAAGAATATAAAGAATGAACAGAGTATGAGATTACCTGTACGGTCAACCATTTAACTGGTTTGTTTAATCATCTTCAAACCTCAACAAGACATGATGTTATAGTTGGTAAAAAAAACTGAGTATGGGTGACTGAAGAGCCAGCCCATCTATCTTTCACATCAAGAGATAAGGATTAGGACATGATTGGATCAGTTAGTTGGTTTTTAGGACAATTATTAAGTTATTATTAGCTGCCCGGTTTATATATACAGAGGCATGGCAACGTAGCGTTCATTGTGAGTCGAGCAATCAATGAAGAATTAGTCCCAAGTATTCCCAAAAGCTTAGTCTTCCTCCACGCAACTCTGCCCAGCTATCTTGCTGGCAGTGTTTATCTCTAATGATCTGATACTTTGCCTTGGGATCTCAGAAATTATAATTGGGAACGTTTGATGATTAAGAACCATGTAGCTGGTAGAATGCAGAGTCAGTCAATTACAAATTAAAAATGGAATTCCGCGAAAATAAACACAGATACAAATCGCGCATGCAACTATACAACAGATGTCCCTTTGAGTTTTCTTAGCACCATACCAACAACCAACAACCAACAACCAAGCCTGTCAGTCCCAAGCAAGTTGGGGTAGGCTAGATTTGAGACCCAACAAACCACCCTCGGTTTTTCTTAGCACCATATCCAAACAAAACTATCAATTTCCTATTATAGCTCTACTTTAACAATATTGTTGATAGGTAGAATACTGTAACCTAGTACTACCATATGTGTCGGGGGAGGTGTCTTGTCTCCCATGTCTCTGTACTCTATATACACCGCTTCAGATGCTAAATGCATTATACCAAATCCTTCCTGCTTCAGGTATGATACAAAGCTCTAATGCGTATTCAAGTTTAATTTACTATCGCAGCATCAATATTTAGAATACTCATAAACTGGACTAAAGTGTGTCAACAAAGTAGGTAGTAACTCATTCCTAGAATAAGTGCCTAGAGTTAAAAGGATAAAGGTACTGGAATCGGTGGTGATGTAAAAGAAGCTGATAGGGACAGAGGCTATCTTTAGTACAATGTTCAGAATTATATTGCACTACAAAATAAAAAGTGTGATGTAACACAGTCACACACACATGTTCTTTACTGATTTGTTAACAGGAATAGCAGCTATGGTTTTGTTCTAGGAATGCTCAGTTTTCATATCCTTAATTTCTATACTAGTCAAGAGAGAAGAGACGTAACCTTTTAATTATACATGAATACCTTTTGTTGTTTATCTCATAGTGTTACTTTATTAGGGGTAAATTTCTGCTAAAATTTGGAATATTTTTTATGGTATTACTTGTCTCTTCTGGGTTTCACCTCTAGCCTACCCCAACTTGCTTGGGACAAAAGGCTATGTTGTTGTTGTTGTTGTTGTTGTTTTTATGGTAGTTGCATACTGTAAGAGTGTAAGCAGTGTTAGGTTGGTGTGTTACATGTGATGACAGGCTGAGTTATTGATATCACCAATTCCCATATCTACAATGAATTATGTTTCCCTTGAACAAAAACAAACATTTCAAAAACATGCGAGTGTCACATGAACAGAATGGCATACCAAATCGATGATAGCTTGAGCTTCCTTCCTTATAATGAAAAAGTTGGCATGTGCTAATTCATTGTGCTCCTTGAGAACGTTTAGAAGGACAAAGAACTATTATCAGGCAATAGTCACTATATAAAAGGAAGGTAATGCAACAGAAATGAACCTTTTGAAGAGTGATGTCCTCATCATCACCCTCTTGCTCCTCCAGTAGCAAGAACCGAAGAACAGATGGAGGGACATCAGAGTCAAGAATGCTACTACAATACTGAAAATAACTCAGTAATAATGCATATTGCCTACAGAGTGCGACTGAAGGTCAGTATTCACAGAAGGTGAAGAACACTGAAACAAGGAGTTGGCTAGTGACGCTAACAGTCACCAACAAATCTACATTACCGTCTTCTCAAGGTTTCAGATGATTCATTTCTTAGCGCTGCCATCACAAGCTTGAATAGCAATGAGTTACAAGCTGCATTTGGTAGCTGCTTTGACGAAATAATGTCAAGGCCAGTAACCGCATCAGAATCTGTACCAGCTGGGCATATGAATCTTTCATCCCGCAGTTTAGCCATACAGGTCAATGATACCTTAAAATGAGCACCCAAATAAGTTCCGAGCAGGTTCAGAAGGTGTCGTACAAGACTAGGAGAAAGGAATTTAAGGAATTTAACAAATAAGAACAAGGTTCTTACATTCGTTAAAACATATGCCATTTTCACTGAACAATCTGGAGATGTTGTGGCATTCAATGAAGCATCAAGCAGCCTGCATAAATCAATATTGGTACAGTTATCAAAATAATAGTTTGTCATTCTGCATGAAGGGAGGCACCACTCACTCAAACAATAGCTGAGAACGGTCCTCAAATAATGACATCCTTCTTGATACAGCAACCTGGTTTTTATAAACAGAAATTAGTGCATCACATAAAATTTTCCAACCTACACAAAGGATAAGCAGATGAGGATAAACCCAACTCACTTCAACAATCTGCGACCAGCCAGTTAACATGTGAAGTTGGGCAGCCTGCTCTTCAAGATTTTTGTTATATCGCCAAGCCCATTTCAGCAAATGATGAACTGATTCTTTTAGTACGGCTCTCTCAGACTCGTCTAGTTGTGGGTTCAATTCTTGTGACATCTAAATAACCAAAGAACAAATTCATTAAACACAAGATCAATTTTGAAAGAAAAAAAAAATCAAACATGAAAAGGACGCATAAAAATGAACACAAAACCTGGAGAAGTTTTTCATGGAAAGCATCAAGATCAATCAGTCGATCATCTCTCTGTGAATAATAATATACACCACCGTGTTCAAAAGTTGCAGAGTTCTTTAGGATCTCTTCAATCTGCGCACCAAAATATAGTGAGATGAGAACAGAAAAAAAGGAACTGAAAGTTTGAAGGCCATACCTTTGATTCAATTCCCAGGTTGGAAAGCAGCTGTGGATACTTCATTGAAGTGTCCGGACATCTGAACTGCAGAACCTCAAGCAAGTCCAAAACCTAAGTGCAACGTTTCAAGTGATATAAGGTTCTGTATAATGATGGATATGTAGATCAAATATCATACTCGACCAGCAAATGAACGAGGTTTTAAACTCCTTGTCTAACTAGTTTTTAAAACATTATATGGTGTATAGTGTGCATGTCACTGCAGATTTCAATGGCCACATGAAAGCAAGCTTAATAAAGATCATGGAAGTATATAGACATAGCTTTGCACAAACAAAACTTAAAAAGGTTAAAAAGTCACAAAAAAGTGCATATATAACACATGATTTATTCATCACCAAGAAAAACATAGCAGGCTCTTTAGTGCAAGCAATTGGGTGGAGGCTAGAGATGAAAACTAACAAGAGAAACCATTAACAAGAAACAAAAGTTTAAAAGGAAAAACATAAAAAGGAGTGACAAGCTAGGTTATTTCTTGGGCACATGGATTGCTGGTTTCCATTCCATACCTCCTATCCAAGGATTCATCACCTTGAAAAAAAAAATTGAGGGAGTGCGAGGATAACAAATGCCTAATGTTACCTTATTCCTCTTTGCTGGTACATCGCTAATGCTAGTCAAAGCACGTGAATGGAACAAACTTGTGCTCTGGAAGTTCTCAGCACATTGACCAAAAGTATGATAAAGAATAGCCATGCAGGCTTCCCTGTATACAGATGATGATATATCGGATATATGTAATGCCAGTGCTAACATCTTTAGCAACCATGCCCTCTGAAAATAAACAAATCAAGGTTTTAACAGAATGGAAATACCAACATAGTGGCAGGTACCATCAAAAACAATAGCATCCTAAAAACAGCCATATGCACCTAAATTTTGTTGTCCAAATGCAATTTATAAATAGCAGAATTTCAATGTTTCAAATATGCAATCCTGTATGACTGGATCACTGTTAGTACTGCGCCGATCCAATTGTAACCCCAGTAGTAACTACTGTGCCATTTATCAAGGATAATTCAATATAAGGTTCAACAATACATTGGCATCATGAAACATTAGCAGAGGTCACATGCGCACTTGTACTTCTATTAACTTGAGTGTCCTAAGTAATTAAGATTTTGACGAAAGAAGAAAGCTCCATGTATACCTCATGGAGCATGCTGATACGAAGAGATTGGTTACTGTTCCTTTTCGGAAGCGGTGTCACTCCGATGGTTCCAACATGCTGACATAGTGAACAAAGAAAATATGAGTTCTAACTAAATGTTGTTATAATGATGCAGAAGAACAGACAAGAAATTAAACCTTAGCAAAGAACTGGTACTTCTTTGTACTCAGGAGATCCATAACAGGTCCACAAGTTAAAGGATCAAGACATAACTCGTAGAGAAGCTGAATTAAGATGGAGAAAATCCAATTATAACATAAAAATAAGAAGAAAAAAATCTCACTTCTGACTACTAAGCCAAAAAAAGAAATCAAACCTGAAAACTGATTTCGTGCAGTAAGGCATTTATATCTGGCTTCGTTGCTTTCTCAAGATTGTCAAGTATTATCTTCAAACAGCTGAGATATAACGAGGTGAGTCGAATTGAACTAATAAAATATATCACAACACATAAAGGCAGGAGTCTGGAGTTAACCTGTAGTGGGATTTTGGTTTTAGAACCGTTTGCTCAATGGATCCATTGACATCAAATCCCAAAAGCAAATGTGTAATGTTTGGAGCTGGACGACAAATATTGTCAACAAGCAACTGCATATATATATAAATATATATATATAATTGATTAGAATAATTAAAAGACAGCCCGTTAAATGGAGCTCCAAGGTCAAAGGAAATACAAATCACAACCTGCAGTGTTAGAACTCCAACATCATCTTTCGTGTCTTCTATGACCTGAAAATCATCAAACCGGAACTCCAAGCAAGCAGCATAATCTTCTATTACCATTTTTCCAACATCAGCTTTCAAAAGCAACTGTACCAAACCAACTATTCTAGAACTGCCATAAAATAAACAAGCCATAAGAACACAAATAAGCAAACTAGCATACTACAATTTGTTACAGAAATTTCATATATGCAATTAAAAGTAGACATTTAATAGCAAAGTGGCAGCACAAAGGAAAAGCATAAGTAACTTCAATATACCTCAGGACGGCCATAATTTTTATAGAACACTGTTGAATTTGGGGAAGATAATCATATCGTACAAACTCTAGCAATGCTACAATCTGTCTATGATTTTGAGCTAATATAACATCCAATGGCTGCATAATCCCAAATGAAAGCAGAAAAAACAGTTAGATGAAGTAACGACCAGGCAAAACCTCACAGTTGAGATAGACAAAGTGCAAAACCTGGTAGAGTGGCCGAAAAACATCAGCAAGAGTCAGATCTCTCTCCATGACAAGAATAAATATTTCAAGAGATAGATGGACAGCTTTCTCCAAAATGATACCATATGTTTGGGTAGTTCGCTCATTGATAAGAGAGTCAACACCCACTAATATGATGTTCATAATATTTCGGAAAGCAACTTTCCCACTCATGAAATCCTGAGTCAGAATTCCACGGCCACAAATTACAAATAATGTACAAATAGAGGTGCAATATTAGTCTATGCAAAATTTTCGTATCTTTAAACAGACATACATGCATGGGATAAAACATATGCCACAGAGCAAAAGGCAAACAAGCAAAGCACTTATCCAGTTATCCACCTAAGCAAAGCATATTAATTCAGGTGATCTGAAGGACATAAACATATATTTCTCAGCTAAAGATAAAGAAAATCTTTTAAAACAAGAACGTCACCATATATATTGTGATTTGTGAACATGAAATATCAAATTAACATGCTATAAAGAAAGTATACGTGGGAAAAAATCTACAGCTCGTTATTTGACTGGTGACCCTAGTTGTCTCTGGCCTACAATTCTGAATACAGCAGAAAATATGTGTGTCTATGTTTGTTACAATATTCAGATAAACGGTCTTCCAAGTTCATACATAGTCCTAACCATAGCACATAGCTCCACCTCTACCACGTGATCCTGAAAACATGCTAAATGCCTGTCAACACTAGCTAAGAAAAATTATAGACACATCAAGGAGGGAATCTTCAGTAAGGAGTGTGCAACATTTGCAATGAAAAGTGTTCCAATAGCAACATGATTTTCAATCAATTTCCAATCAGTAATATGTTATCCATTAGGGCATCTCAATGGACATACTTTGAGTAGTTCTAGCAGCGGGAGCTGTCTCTCAATAGAGGAAGGAGCTAATGTGCTCACAGAAGCATAAATATCATCACCCTTTATGTCATACATGCTCAACACCCTGTGTAAACAATAGTGAATTTGTTACCAAGTGGATTGTTGCATTTTATGGCAAACAAATGTCTCAGGGATTGGAAGATCAAAGAAGCTATCCTGTTATAAGGGCGTATTTGCATCATCAAGGTTTACATTGCATGGTTCCTCGTCCAAAAAGAAAAGATAAGCAATTAGAATTTCAAACAAAAATCACTCTACTCACATGCGGAAATGCTCCAAGCAGGCAAGTGCCAGCTCCCATTTTTCCAGGGGGTCAGCATAAGCTCTTTGAGGAAAAGGACCGAAGACATCCTCATAAACAAACTTAAAGATACCCATGAACCTGTTAGAAAAAAAAAAAAAAAGAATCTTCACTCAAAGATGTGAAGGTTGGGATATGAAAAAAACAATCAGTTAAAAGTATGCACCTCCGGCCTTTGTCACTTATGTTTCTTTCTTCTACAATAAGTGCATTGATCAATCTGAGGAAAGATATGGTTGAGGGGTAACTCTCCCTCCTCGCTTCTACTTCATTCAACTCAAACCTCATATCATATACCTGCCACCAACATAGAACGATAAGATATTGTAGTTTTCTCGAATAGATTAAGAGATTATTATAGTAGTATTTTCATATGAATATTAGTTTTCCGCTGATAGTTGATTTACACCAAAGATCAAACGAAAGAAAGATGACCACATATCATTAAGGGTTTGACCAGAATAGATTTGATTCAAGTATTCCATGTATATTTATTGACTCATAGAAAATAAATGAGCAAAAAAACGAGTTGGGTTGCAACATCAACAATCTTTAGTTTGCCACAACAGAAAAAAAAACTTTGCATAGTAGGTTAATTTTCATATATCATTGTACTTAATAAAAATATGTGAAAAAGGAAGAAAATGGGATTTTTATACTCCGTCCAATCACAAAACAGTGTCATTTGGTGTGGCATTCAGTCAACATGTTTCAACTTTGACCATAACTATTGCTTTGGAACATATCAGTTTAAATTTTTAAAACGGTATAGCTAGATTTTACCTTGAAAAAAAAAATCATAATACAGTAACATTACATATTTGATATTATCAATATGTATTATGTAAGCAATTAGTGGTCAAAGTAATAGGTTGATGGTTGTGTCGAGGCCCAAACTGACACTTTTATGACTAGAGGAAACATCTTGCTTTGCTAGAGGACGAAGGAAACGAGTGAGTTAGAAAGCAGCAAGTAAAATTAGGAAATTAGTGAAATGGTGAACATTAAGGGTACCTGTGTTGCTGTATGGTGAGGTAATGGAGCTGTAACCACTGGAAGATCATATTGCTCAAGATAATTCCAAATAGCATCTTTTAGTAGGGGTGACACTTTGATAAATGCAGTTATTGAATTTCTCAAAGCCCCCTGCACATGTTTCAAGCACATATTACGAGAAGAGATAACTGCCACCTAACTAAAAAAAGGAAAAGGATGCACAAATGCACAGATGAACTCAAAACATAAATTCTTGTACCTTCAAGTAAGGAGGCACATTTTCATAGCTGAGAAGCTTGAATAAAGGTTCAATGTCAGGGAACCACTTCTTGCGTTCCATAGGATTCCCATTTTCCACCACCTACAGCATGTTTACAACCTAATGATTTATCTAATCAAATAGACAATCCAAAGCAACGACCTTTGAGAAAACAAATCACAGCAGCAACAGTAATCATTATGCATGATGAAAAGAGCACTTTATGAGACACACAGCGCATCTGGCATAATTAGCTACTTGTAGTAATACTGTAATAGTAGTAGTAATAATAATTTATGGCCAGAAGCATATTCATTCATTGAAATTTCTACTAAACTTACAGAGTTCCAGAATCTGGATACAGCTGTAAGCCTGTAACATAACCTCTCAATGGGTTATAAGATAAGCAAGACTTAGACAAAGGCTGATTAAATTTTCTGATTTTTCAAAGAAACATGCATATAGCTGATGAAGTTCAGTCACAACTACAGAATTGAAGTGTAAAAAGAGATGAAGCAAAACCATGCAATCCACAACATAGGCTATGATGCCACAACTTCTGGATGACAATATAGCCATGGACAGTGAAGGGTAACGCTAAAGGTATATAGTGATTCCAAAATCATCACCATCACATGAACAAGTGCAGTTTACTGTGAAACAAAGCTGACCAAGACAAAGAAACAAATGAAATAAATGCAAGAAATCTCACACCTTTTGAAGAACAGCTAAATATGCAACAAGTGCCTGTGCATCCCCCTCAGGAAAATCAGGCAGTATGTTTGCAGAAGATTGAATTGATTTTTTGAACTTCTCCTCATAGATAGATAAGCAATCAAACAAAGTGCTCCAACCCACTGAACGGTATGTTTTTCCCTGAAGAAGCTCATAGACTTTGGCAGCACCAACTTCTGTGGAAGCCTGAAAAAACTGTTCAGTCAGCGCAAACAATGGAAAACTGAACATAGCAGTAACCATAATGCATACCAAAGTACTGAGAAGTCCGAGGAAGGCGACAAGAGTTTGTGTGTTGGTGTGGTCTTCTCCTGCATATATAACAAAAGTCCACAGTTCCTCATTTCCATTCCCTAGCTCAGGCTCTTTCTGAAGAGAACACACAAAAAAAAATTATTGCTATGTAAACTTCTCAAACCAAACACAGTAAAAAAAGGAACATTTGAGAGATCATACAAAATATCATGCCTTATTGAGAACAACGGACATACAGTTTTGCACATATAGTAGACTGAAAAAGGCTAAACAAATAGATGTGTTCAATAGAAATGCAGTAACCTTAAGAGCATGTAATGTGCTTTCAAAATATTATTACTGCTTCATGTGCATATGTAAGATCAAATCACAGGGTTCGAAGTGATACCGAGAAATATTTAAATTGCACAAATGAAAATGCATGATCATGCTTCTGAACAATCACAACAGATGGAATCTCTGGCTAGAGAGAGAAAATCTTAACCTTGAATCAGAAATGAGTCAAAAGTCTACGAAACAGTCATACTAAACATTGCATAATACTACAAAGGCCAACAGTAGTTGAAATAGATGCATCAATTACATTTCATCACATGTCATCGTTGCATAGTTAAGTGTCTGACTGCCTCGAGGGTATCCAAATCAGTAAACGAAATATTGATCGTGAGAAAGAGAAACAACAATCACACTTGGATTGCTAGATTCTGATTTGGACTCAAGTTCACAAACCAGGCAAAAAGAAAAATGAACACTGGTGCCCTAGTTGTTGGCACAAGACCCTCGTGCCCAGGTGAGCAGCACCTGCTCTCCTTCCCTCCCCTTCTCCCCTGAACCAAGGTAGAAGATGAGCTGAGCTCTGAACTCACACACACACAGCACACAGTCTTCTGCGTTGGCTGAAGACAGAGCCTGAATATGGTGGCAAAGAAGCTGCCTTTTACTGATTGCATTGCATACATATATATACACACCTCATACCTGCTACAAGGTACATGAGGTATGGCTGTCTACAGTCCATCTACTCCTAGATCATCAGCATTCTACCAACTATGGCTGATGTCATGACTTGCTACCGTGCTAAGTATGGCCTATTGCCATGTCTATCAGCAGCATGGGAGCTGACTGCTCCCATTCTTGATCGCTGCAGGAGAAGAGTGGAGAGGGAGCAGCAGATTATGTCTTTCACTAATAGCATCTGATAGCCATTCAATTTATCATTGATATAGGCCCCAGAATGGTATTTGGATAGGATTTTACATCGCAAAATGACTCGTATGAGTGCAGAATGTTTTGTGCACATGCAAAAGGTTTTTTTAAAAAAAATCCACTTTGCCCAGGACACAGAGAAGCAAAAAGATGCAGTGCAGGAATAGTATGTGATGCATTGTTTGATTTCTACTTTCACTTAGCAACAATGCATTTGCATCTACTGCCCAGGAAGAACTAGCAGTAGTTATTACCAAGTAGTCACACAAGATGACATAAATATATCATTATAAAAAAAAAGACAAGACTAACACATGGGAGGATGCAAGACCATGTCAAGCTAAATCATACATGTTTTCAGGTCCACAGATTTGATTCGACTATATAAATGACAGAAGTATTACCTGATAGATTTCTCTAACTAGTTCCAGCAGGGATACAAAAGGCTCCTTAGTAGGCTGATCAACTTGTTCCCCACTTCTACCAAGATCTTCCCGATGACCCCGTGGTGGCCCATATGGACTGAGGGCAGTCATTGCTTTCTCCTTAATTTCCTTTATCTGTCAAGAAAGATAATATTATCGATTTGCAAACAGAATTAAGTAAGCCACTTGTATGTTATCCCAATCGTAGGACATACTAATCATATAGTAATCATATAGTAACCACCAGAGGTTGCAAGACAGGAAAATGTATACTCCCTCCATGCTTATAAAAAGTTAAAATATATAACACCACTGACTTTCGCACACGACATTTGACCATTTCTTTTAGAAGAAAAAAAAACTATGTAAGTATTGTTTATTTTGTTGTGATTAGTTATATCATTAAAGATACTGCCAGCATGACTTCTCTTGCATATTTGCAATAAATATTTCAATAAGACAGATGGTCAAAACTTGTGTGAAAAAGTCAACAGTGTCATATTTGTTTACAAACAGACGGAGTATTCTACTAGGGTGTTTTCCTCAAACAAGGGTATCCTACTAGGTTACTATATGCTTCAATGAAGTACTCCTCTAACCTTATCTCTAGAAGTAGGGTGGGAAATAAAGCACATCATTAGCTTGTGAGTGTAGCCAGTGTACATGTAGACAATGTCCTCGTCGTCATTCTGCATTACATGAGAAGAAATAATGATATACAAGAAAAAATACTGTATTATATTATCTTAATAAAATATATTTGATATTCTTGGAAACAAACTTTGACCACTAAGGCACTCATACATGGGAATTACCAAGACTGGCCACAAGAAATACTAACACCTCTTTTGGTGGAGCCAATCCATGATTCTACATACATCGGTGGACAAGCTTTGATAGCGGACGTAAACACAATAGTAGCATGATCAAATTCAACAGAAATTAAACATAAGCATGTTCTGTTGCCAATTGCCATTACAAAGGGTCAGGATGCAATGAAACAATTTTTTGGTTGGTTGGTTGGGTCACCATGCCGGCCTGACCTATGGAGACGTTAGGTTGGCTGCACCAAGACGAGACACATAATACATGGAAACAAGGTGTTACCATGGTATTCATTTACAGAAGGATACTCTACTAGCCAACCTTATCTACTTTAAAATATACTAATATCACATAATATGCACTAATCATGTTTGGCTGAACCTGCTCCCGATATAAGGCCGACTTGCACGGTTCCCATGGGCTTGGATTTCAAGAGACCAAGGATTTCAAACTGGGGAAAGATTATGACTGGAATCAAGCAGAAACAACAACAACAAACCAATGGAACTGACAGAAGTCAACTAAATAAAGATGGAAAAAATTACAATTGTAGAAACAACAGATTAACATGACAAACAAAGGGAAAACATACAAAGAAATTTACTGGGGCGATCATGCAAACACATTAGAATATAATACATGGAGGACACGAAACAT
>CM041645.1:15295759-15306039 GCA_023333625.1 Bothriochloa decipiens
GGAAGGGTAACACCAGGGGGAGAATAGAAGGACTTATCTCACTACTCTCAAGAAGCATGGATCGTAGAAAAAAGCCATACCAGTGGCTCGCGGACTATATATAGATTCAAAAACTCTGCAGAGCATGTACTCCTGTAACCACAAGATTAACATCGTCGACGGTGTGCTCCGCCTAGGTTGATTCCGGCTGCTTTCTAACCGGTGCGATGCCACTCTACCACTCAGTACTGGGACACCCCGATGTACCACCGGAACACCGATAGGTACACCAGCACACTGAGACTATGAGGCATAGTTACCCGGGCCACCAAGGTAACTTTGCGGCTTTAAAGAGGGTGTGGGACTCCATGCCCGTACCTCCCGACACTATCTGCTTACAACCTAGTAGTAGTGGCACCGTACAAGGGTGAGTGGTGAGCACATACAAGGGCGAGTGGTGAGCACATAGGTCCCAAGGTTCTGGTCCTCAAGAGATATCAGGTCCTAGGGGATCAGACAGGATTATCTTCTCATAGGGACTAAAACAGTCCGTGCTAAAACAGCACCTCCTACCGGGGCTTCGCTCCACAAAGGCTCTCACCTCCGGGATCTCCATATAACTCATATTGTATCCACCACAGATGCCTCTCATAGGGATGCCCAGAACACATCCCCCGGCAAGACTCGTCTTTATGGCTCATCATAGAATCTTGTCCGATCGACTCAAACCCTCACCACACACCCAAGACACACGCAACACTCTCCCCGAGTAAAGTGGCACCACATGCCTTAGCCATATACCATACCATACTCTTCACCACGCATCACATCATAGATATAAGCATAGTAGAAGTAAAGCATCATAGGTAAATAAGCATGCGTCTAGCCTATCAACAGGTGTGCAGGGGTAAGGTTGTGACAAGGTAAAGGCTCATCAAGCAATTCTACCATGCAACCTATCATCAGGTGATATTCATAAACAAGCACTAGGAAACTAGATATTATGCCATGCGTAATAGGATTCTACAAGGTTGGGTGGGGTGTGGCACCTGAATAGCTGTCGCTCAGGTCCTCTGTCAAGTCCTTGGCGCTCTCCTAGTCCTCCTCCTTGATCAACTCCTTCGCGGAAAATGAAATCGATACATAAGCCTATGACGTAGAGCTCATTTTTATGATAATTTAGACACTTGGTTCATAATTTTTGGAGTTCGTATGAAGAAGTTATGAATTTTACAAGATTTAACCATATTTAGAAAAAGAAAAAGGAGGGGGCTAATCAGAGCATGACGCGTGGCGTCTATTGGTTGGTCCACGTGGCACAGCGAGTCAACAGCAGGGACACGGAGGCTGACGTCATGCTGACGTCAGCACTGACAGGTGGATTCGATCGGCGGCTGACAGGTGGGACCCACGGTCAACATTGACTGGTCAACATGGACCGGGCCTCGACCGGGCCTCGGCGGGCCTAGGTAGGGTCAGATCTGGGCCAGGTTGGGTCGGCCTGGCCCAAAATGTGTCGAGCAGGGAGGTAGGCCACGTGGCAGGTCTAGGCTCCTAATGGGCCAAGTCCATGGCCTGGTCCGGCTGGTGCTGCATGGACCCAGTCCACGGTGGACCGTAGACATAGGGGCTGAGTGGCGTGCTGTGGTTGGTCTAGCTAGCCCACGTGGCAGACTCGGTTCATACGAGGAAAACTTCCCCTTTCCTCTTCTCATGCGTGTGTGGCGGCCGGCTCGACAGTCCTCGCTGGCGACGGCAGTAGAATGGCGGCTACGACGGGCTTGAGCTAGGCGGAGCGGTGGCCAAGGTGACGCGGGAGCAAGGCGGAGGCAGTTGCAGGGCCGTGGTGAGCTCGTGGCCTATGGGCTCGCTGGCGCGTGCATGGCTATGGCGGCGGGCGATGCGGCTACGGCTGTAAGGCACTACGACGCGTTGGAGGCGGCTCCGTTAGGCTCCACGGCTACGCGGGGCCACGACAAACAAGGAAACACATTCAATTTGGGACATAGGGGCTCCAAAGCCGGCGATCGATGGCGGCGATGGCGAACGGTGTGGCTACTGTAACGGGGCTCGGTGTTGTGGCTCTGGCTGCTCTGGGCGGCTAGGGTGGTGGCTAAGGCTGCACGGAGGCATGGTGGGTGTAGCAGCGGGGTCCGAGCGGTCGCACGGGGCACGGTCTCACCGGCGCACGCATGGCGGTGGTGGCGGAATGCAAGGATGCGGCGGCGGGGCGTAGAAGTGGTGGAGAGGCACCTTGGACTCCCGCAACAAATCCGTGAGGTCAAGGCGAAGGTGGCAGACCACATTAGTTTGGCTGTGGGGCTCCTAACGAGGCAGACGGCAGCGGCGACCCGACGGCGGCGAAGTTCGACGATGACGATGAAACACTAGCCAAGGCTCCTCCTTGGGCACCATCTACTTCACCTTTTTCTGATTGGAGCAGCTGGGAGCTCCATGAGCTAGCTAACGCGGCTAAACGGGGCATGGGGAGCGCGCGCAGCGAAGGGCGCCATGGCGGCACTCCGGTGGCCGGAGTCCGGGGAGACCGAGGGCGGCAAAGCGGTGCGCCCTCACTGTGGTCTATGCCAGCTCCTGAAACCTTGCCAAAACGGCATTCTACAACACGACAGAGATGGTGGGGGAGCTAAAGAAGCAAAAGGTTGAGTGGAGGACAGGAACACGGGAGGTGAACCGATGGCGGCCATGGTCGGGCATGCGCGAGCTCACCTGCGCGGTGACGGTGCTGGCGGCTCGCTGGTTGTTGAGGCGGTGGCTCGGTGTAGGGGAAGCAAAGCTGGGGCGTTGAGCCGGTCTGGCGGTGCTCTGGGGTCCTCCTCCGACGCGTGGATAGCAGCGGCGGCAGCGGACAGCGACGATGCTCCGGTGGCGTACGCCGGCTTCCGCTCTTCCTCTCCCTCCCTCACTTTCTCTCTGTCTCTCTCTGGCATGGTCAAGGGAAGGCGTGGAACTTACCGGAGGCAGCGCGGAGATGGGAAACCCTAGTGGCCGAGGCTGCCCCTTTTATAGCGCAGCGGCGGCCGACCATGGCTTGACAAACGGCACCGATGGGAGATGCCTATCTTGCGGCCAAGGGCGAGCACACGCTAGGGCTAGGGTTTGCGGCGTAGTGCTGTGGAACGTGAACGGTGAGGATGCAGTGGCACGTACGGGCGCAAGCATGAATGGCGGGCGGTCACCATGGCCAAATGTGGCGCAGCGGACAGGACGTGCGGACGCACATAAATGGGAAGGGAGGCAGCTGACAAGGTGGTCCCACTTGTCATCGAGACGAAGCGGCAAGCGGCGTGTGCTGGGGCCTTGGCAGGCCCATGCTAGGCCGCTTCAGTCAGCTGGGCTAGCCTCGCGGGGAGCAGGCGAGCGCGCGGGCGGTAGCGCTTGTTGGGCCGCGAAGCAGGCCGGGGCGAGCAGCGGGCGCGGGTGTGTGCGGCGGTCCATGCTGGCCTGCGACTGGGGAGGCAGGCCGTGCGGGGTGGCAGGCCGCCTTGTTGGGCCGACGAAACGCGGGGCAGGCCGGGGCGATTGCGGCGGGCTGGGCTGCGGCCTTTTGGCACTGTGGGCCGAGCGGGTGCGGGTGCAGTAGGCCGGCCTGGTGGCCTTGCTGCTTGGGCTGGTTGCCTTCTTTCCTTTTTTCCTTTCTTTTTCTAATTCCTTTTCTTCTTCTTTCTAGACCCCTAATCCAATTACATCATGGTCATGTTAATGAAAGGGGTTAGTGACCATGTCCTAAATAATTGGTGGGTCCCCTAGGGTCTTATGGTCAAGTTGGTTGCCACGTCCATGGTTAGTGGCACATGTTAGTAGGCATATTGTTGCATGCGATATAAAAGGGTTATTGATTTTATTAGTAATACATAAAATCAATAAGAGGCAAATCATACTCTTGTGATTAAAATGCAAATGCTCCAACTTACATTTGTGCTACTTGTGCAACTATTGAGTGTTTTTCTACATGACACGCACCAAGCATCGGATACTTTAGAAAATTTTTTGAAAGTTCATATTTTTTGGTGTTGGATTTTCAGGGTTGTTACGGTCCTACCCCCTTATGAGAATCTCATCCTCGAGATTAAAGGTATAACCATCTCATCCAACTGGTGGGTGTAGAGCTTCTTTTAAATCTGACCTTTTCTTGCAAGATGCTTTTCTTCTCGCGTGATTGTTTTGCTAAACCTCGTACTTGGTATCATGGCGCTTCTAGTCTCCTTGGTTGTTCTATCCATGAAGCAGCAGGGTACTCTCGGTATCCTGAGTAACTGGTGCCTCTGTAGAGGTTGGTTGCTTTTGCAGTCTCCGACGCCTCCGTTGCTGTGATATATGAAGTCTCTGGTGTACTCCAGCGAGTTGTCCCGGCAACGCTATCCTGTAGGTGGGCTTGCGTACTAGTCCCGTGTGGCTTCTCTTATTCTGGAGTTAGCTTCCTCATTTCCTGGAAACTGAGGGCTCCATAGAGTGGGGAGACTTTAAGGCAGGCATAGCTCCTGACTTTCACTCAAGGTCTTTCCATCCATTGTTAGGACAACTCTTCTGATGATTTCTATGAGTGTCCTAGATCCTTTCACACTTGGGCGATTCCTCCTTTGGCCTTGCTGACTGTAGCAGGTCCAAGGGTTGATCCCTTTCCTTCTCCCGACCACACACCAGGGCGGCTTCTGTGTGGTCCTCCATACAAGGCCTCGAGCTACGACACTTGGAGACTAACTTGGGACATGTTGTTGACTAAGATCTTAGCATGGGCTAAACCTTCTTTCCAATTCGTCCATACTGGTAAGCACGTGCTCAAGTCTTGTCTCCAAGAATCGGATTTTCCCTTTTCTACCTGTCCATTGACCTGAGGGTGGTAAGCAATGCGGTAGTCTCGGTTGAGTCCCCATAGCTCCTCCCAAGGCTTCCCATCACTTGGACGTATACTGAGGTCCACGATCAGATGTTAGGCTTTCAGGGGCTCCATGTACTCAAGAAGGTTTCCAACATTCGGATCTGTTAGAAGTCAACTTGTGTCACTCTTGAGTGCCAACAAGGTGAGCTATTTTGGTTTAGGCGATTGATTATCGCCCATATAGCAGGTGCTTCGGGGTTTTAGGATAACCCACAATGGATTCCATGGCCAAGCTATCATGATTCCATTCAGACACCTTAAGTGGCTTGGAGATCCCATGCTCTGACTTGACATGTTAGTATATGCTACTCTTTGTAGCATGTACTGCATCATTTGTCTTCATATCCTTCCACTAAGATTTCCTTTTCAAGACTGCATACTCCCTGGTGCTTCTAGGGTGGGCGCGATGCTTGAAGTCATGCCCTTTTGATGGGGTCTCATTGTGCACGACAGGGTTGGAAAGTGCATAGATTCTGTCCTTGAGCCAAAGGTGCTTTGTTTATCCTGACTTTACCCTAGGCACTTATTATGCTTTATGAGCTCGTCTATCCTCTTCAGGGTTGGGAAAACTTGTTTGCCCTCCAGTGCGTCCATTCAGACTCTTTGGTCTTCTTTGAAAGGTTGATCCCAAGGCGAGTTGTCTTGGAGAAGTTTTTGATGAATCGGTGGTGGTGACCGGCTAATTACATGAAACCCCTCACAGCGGTCGCACCTTGCGGCTGCTCCCACTTCTTCATTGCCCTTCTGTTAGACAGGTCAACAGTTTATTTTGATATCATTGAGTACATGGCCTAGGAGAATTGATTTATTCATGCCAGACTTTTACTTGTTGAACTTGACGTAGAGCTGATGCTTCGTAACTTCCCAACCCTACCCTCAGATGCTGCTCATGCTCTCCGGTGGTGGCGGGATAAACGAGAATGTCGTCAAAGAAGACCACCACGAACTCTCCTAGCCTCTTTCACAAGATAAGCTGGTGCGTTCGTAAGACCAAAGGTCACAACAGTATACTCAGACTGCTCACACTTGGTGACAAGGGCCATCTTGGGTACGTCTTCTTCACTGATCTTCATCTGACGGTAGCCTGATCTTAGGATCAATCTTGGGGAAGTACTTAACATTGTGCAGCCAATCTAGCAGGTCTCTACCCTTGGCGGGGGGTACTTGTTCTTGGTGGCATGATACCTTGTTTCCTTATTTCCCTTTAGGCGTAGAGGGTTGCAATCACCTAATTGAGATTGCATTGATCCTTGTGTTTGCTTGCAAAGACCTTTTCCAAACAAAAAGAGCTACTAGGGTATCCTAGAGTAGCGACCCTTATAACCTACCACTCCAGGGGGTGGAGGCATTAAAAAGGACTAGAACTGAGGAAATCCTCATATGGTAGTGTGCAGGTTTAAAATCTTATGCAGACTTGGTAATAAGTGCATAAAAAGATGCAAAACCAGATTTAAAACATCATTGAAGTGTTAGCTCCAATTACATGCACATACCTTGTTCTATGTCAGGGATGTCCTTAGCAGCTTGCTTGGCGAGACGCCAGTAGGCGGCTTTCTGCTCTCTGCGGCTCATGGGGCTTGCGGTGGCATCCTTCAGAGGGCAAAATGCAACTTTATGACCCTTTTGGCCACATCCAAAATAGGTTATTCCATTGAGGGTTGGAGTGACTCTTGTGTTCTGTTCCTTGTTGTTGGAAACGTCTTCAGCAGAACTGCGCATAAGTCACCAGCGGGCAGCTCGCGCATCATTGCGAACCTTCTTTGCTGAACCTTGGATCCTCTTGAAAATAATCATAGCTAGTGATGCAATGTCAACTCTGGCACAGTCGATAACTCTGTGGCCTGGTTGTCTGCATACAAAGCAAACGAGAGGAACGCCACCTGAGGGTGTGGGTGTGGTAGCTCTCTCTCTTGGACAGACCTAGGTCTTGTGACCAGGATGGCCACATCCATAACAGAAGAAGGGTCCTTTATTGTAGGAGTGCTTGCAGTAACCTCCCATGTGTTGGAATGCCAAAGGGGGCGGCTCTGGGAGGAGCTGCTCGTAGGGAGATCATGAATATGCGGTCGTTGCTGGACCAGGTGCTGATATGGTTCCTCAAGGCGACGCTTCATAGGGACGAGCATGCCTGTCTCCTAGTGGGTCCTTTATAACCTTAGTGCCTCGTGGATGGCCTCTTCAAGGGTGTGGCTAGCCCTTCTTGCGATAGCCAGGCTGTGGGAAACTCTCAGCCCTTGAGTGAAGTAATACACCTTATCCTTCTCGGTGGCCACACTCTCTGGGTGCACATGCCGCATCAGGTGAAAGAAATGGGTAGCATACTCGTGAATTGTGTCTGTTCCCTGCTTGTTGCTACGGAACTCTTCTGCCAGAGCCTCTTCTGCTTCTGCTGTCATATGGCGCTCATAAAAGGCCTTTGTGAACTCTTCCCATGAGATGTTGGCGGTGTCTTGGTGAGCAGTGCTGAATCCATTCCACCATGCCTGGGTGTTACCCCTGAAGTGGTGAGCTATGATCTTTGCCTAATCCTCCTTGGTGTCGATGGTTCATTTCAGCCACTCTGTCATGTCATATAGCCAATCCATGGCAATGATGGGGTCACCGTTGGCGCCATCGAAGGTAGGAAGCTCCAATATGAGTGCACGAGCTAATTTTGGCTGGAATTCTTCAGTCAAGGTTCCTAGAAGGTGAGTCTGCTGAGCCATCACCCTAGCCAAAAGTGGTGGGGGTGGTGGAGAACGCTCCTCAACATGGGCCCTGATGGTTAGCGAAGTGACGATCTGATGTTCTTCCTTTTCTAGGTCGAATCCAATGGGGGTCCTATGTCCCATGTTGATATGACTACCACCGCATCCATGGCCCATGGCAGGCCCTGGGAGTGGTGCATGGTGGCTCAAATGTGCTGAACGGTGGCCAAACATCCTATTCAAGATCACCAGACTTAGGAACAAGTGCAAGTGATATGAGTTATTATCAACTTTGCTAAGTAATTTAAACTAATTTAGTTAATTTTAAAACATTTTTATCCATCCAACACTCATTCAAAGAAGCAATGGAAATCCATAAGACGCGATTAAAATTTGAGCATCCATTACATCAAGTTGGTTACACGGTGATGTCTCTAGCGGCTACACTAAGAGACTCACGGGAATTTCTGCACTACGTGTAGGTAGGCTTCAAAAGGGGAACAATCTACTCTACTTCTAAAGTGAGTCATGTCTTCCTAGCCACTGTGGGGCTGTCTTCAGCTGGGTTACTCTATGTCAGCTGTGGATCACTGCTCGGGAGTCGAACCTGGTGGCACGAGGGGGAAGGTACTAGCAGCCATCTCCTAGAGCTGTGTGTCGGTCTTGAGCATCCTCTGCACATACTTGCGGGATTCTTCCCACTCTGGAGTAGGTTCTGACTCGGGCACGGGGCAGGCATCCATGTTGTGGCTGGTGGACCCTATCTTGAACTTCTCGGTGAAAGGTACCTTGCGATAGTGGGCAGGTAACTACATCTGTACCTTCTCGTACTACTGGATACGATGAGCATCAGACTGCTTCCACTTCTCCAGCGTCGCTCTCACGACATCACGTAGATACACACAACGTTTCATGTACCTGGCAAGGTGTGCCGTGTTGGACCAGCTCCACTTATTTAGCTTGGCCAACTCTTCCTCTTGGGCCTTCACATTTGCTTCTAGCTCTGTGACCTGATGCTTGTAGTAGCGCTTGTTGCCTTCCAGCACTAGGATGAGCTTGTCCTAGGCAGTCATATGTTCCCCTGCGATTCTGAGCGTGCGATCATGCTCTCTACCCCAGGTGCTCTTGGTCTCGGCCCAATGATCTATGTCACCTCTGGAGAGATCAAGGGCTTGGGATAGCAGGCGGAACGGACCTATCTTGAGGAGTCCATAGATGTCTCTCATTATGAACCAGAGGGCGGCACGTGCAGCAAGCTATGCGACGTTGGTGATAATCCTGTCCATCTCACAGACGACGAAGGGCTTCAGTGCAGGTACCTCATTGCACTCAATGATCTGGATCGACACCACGAAGCAATCCTCTGGTCCATTAGGTCCCATCTTGCAATGGCAGATCCAGTGACAGTTTGACTTGGGGACACCAAGGTACTGGAGTGTCTCATGTAGGACCTTGGCATAGTCTTGCTGGTACATCTCATAGAAGGGGATCTCCACAAAGCTTTCCATCTGCATACAGAGCCGGGAAAGAAGTTAGAAGGTGAGTAAGAGAGGAGATGAGCCAAGCATAAAAGCGTTATGCAAGGTCGGTATATAACCGAAAGTGGTTCAAGATCTCCTATTTTATTGTCCAATCCTATGGGCCTCGTCCTAAGGTCAAGCATGGCTCTGGTACCAGCTAAAACATCCACAATTTTGCACGAGGGAAAAAATACACAGAATGAAGGATATATTGATAGCCTAGAAGGTCTAAGCATCAACTTATCCAATATCAGTTGATTACAAAGCCATCCGTCTCCCGCCCATACAAGAGCGAGTGGTGAGCACGTAGTTCCCAAGGTTCCGGTCCTCAAGTGATATCAGGTCCTAGGGGGATCAGACAGGATTATTTTCTCATAGGGACTAAAACAGTCCGTGCTAAAACAGCACCTCCTACCAGGGCTTCGCTCCACGAAGGCTCTCACCCTCAGGATCTCCATATAACTCATATTGTATCCACCACAGATACCTCTCATAAGGATGCCCAGAACACACACCCCGGCAAGACTCGCCCTCATGGCTCATCATAGAATCCTGTCCGATCGACTCAAACCCTCACCACACACCCAAGACACACGCAGCACTCTCCCTGAGTAAAGTGGCACCACATGCCTTAACCATATACCATACCAAACTGATCCTTAGATAATTCTCCAACCCGTGCATAGTTAGGCACGATCCAGAGAGGAGATTCCAACAGGAACCAATGCCGAGTCTGAGAAGATGAATTCCTGATCACACACCAACGCAAATTGAAACATCCTCAATTTTTTATGAGAGAAAAATACATAGAATGAAGGATATATTGATAGCCTAGAAGGTCCAAGAATCAACTTATCCAATATCAGTTGATTACAAAGTCATACATCGATTAAAAGAATACAATAGAGGGGTTTACATAATTTATTACATCGCCACGTGGTAGAATCATCAGAGTATCTAGCATCCAGAAGAGCTGTTGAAGTAGAGGAATATTACAGAAACATCGTCTTTCACCATCTTGAGCGTAGGCACGAGACCATCTAATCCTTTCGTCCTTCAGGGGCGTCGGTAAGCCATCATCCAAACCTAGATCCAAATTTTCAGTACGTTTTGTACTGGGCACATCTCCCACCCTATGCTTTGCTTTTGTGATGTAGTATTTGGTGGGATGCAAAGGATATAATCAAAGAGGCCTAA
>CM041645.1:15367615-15390517 GCA_023333625.1 Bothriochloa decipiens
TCAGTGGATGACTCTACTGGGACTAAAGTTAGTATATTTATGTGTTGACTTGTGGTCTACAACCTCGTACCTGCTTGTCTCAAGGCTAACTTAGCCAAATGTTGGTTATTATATGTTACCAAAGTTATTAATTACAATGCGATTGAAGTATTTTGATGATGAAAACGATGTGTGGTTGTGTAATGGCTAATTTGATGACATTATATAAGCGGAATTTTTTATGGGACTAACATATTTCTAATCAAAATATCTAATCTACTTGAGACGGGAGATTTTTTAAAAATGTCAACAAAGTCCCATGTTTATAGTGCTTTTAGAAAGTGTGGTACAATATTACAATTACCATTGTTCTATAAATCGATAACCATTGTGGCATTGCCTGTGGAGACTTGGTGCGCACTACAAAATATTGATAATGCAGTTTAAATGGCAGAATAGAAATCAATGCATATTTAAAACTAGCACATATTGATGCACATTTAATGTGGCTTATAATAATTTTCAGGTGGACATAAATCATGTTGATGAAATAGATGAAATATTTGATGCTATAAGCTATAGGAAAGGAGCTTCTGTCATTCGGATGCTGCAAAGCTATCTAGGGGCTGAGGCCTTTCAGGTTTGGTTTTCTTATTCATTACTTTCTTCATTTTGTTCAGCAAGATTTTTTTCTTTCAAGTTTAAAGGAATAGTAGTATAATTGTGTAGTTGAATTATAATGTCACCTAGCCCTATGGTCAATTTTGAAATCCACTTTTTTTTTTAATAATGGAGGCAATCTTTGGACTATGCACATAGCTTTTGTCAGGAATTTAATTAATATTTTTTCTTCCTAAATATATACTTAGACAATTGGGCGACACACTAGACATATTAATTGTATTAATGGTATTCTTTGAGAACACATTATTGCAAAATGCACATAGATTTCATGTTTTTGTCACTTGTCAATGAGGGTATCTCAAATATCTTTTCAGTGGTAACCAGAAGCTCTCTTTTTTTTTGTGCTAGAAATCTTTGGCTGCATACATAAAAAAATTTGCGTATTCAAATGCAAAGACAGAGGACTTATGGGCTGCCCTTGAAGAGGGGTCTGGTGAACCAGTTAGAACATTAATGCATTCATGGACAAAACAGCAAGGTTATCCTGTTGTCAGTGTGAAACTCAAGGATGGAAAGTTACAGCTGGAGCAGGTATATTGTAGGCCTTTCTGGAGGCATGTTTGTGGAATCCTGTAAATTTGCAAGACCTTTTCTTCATTTCCAAAATCAAATTTAGTTTCTGCTTTATAGGCCTTCTGAAAAATCTTTTCTTGCAGACACAATTTCTTTCAAGTGGGTCCACAGGAGATGGGCAATGGGTGGTTCCTGTCACACTATGTTGTTGTGCGTACTCGCACCAAGAGAAGTTCCTTTTTCAAGGGAAACAAGAAGATTGTGATTTGTCAGGGTTAGGCATCACAGGATGCCGAAAGAAAGACTGCTTCTGGATTAAACTTAATGTCAACCAGACCAGCTTCTATAGGGTGAGCTATGATGATGAACTTGCATCCCGACTTCGGTATGCAATTGAAACCAACAAATTGAGTGCAGCAGACAGATACGGTAAATTTTCTGCCAAAATCTTATTTCAAGTGAACCAGTCTGCCCCGTCGAAGTGGCCTTACACTGTGATTGTTTAAATACAGGTGTGCTTGATGATGCTTATGCCCTCTGTATGGCTGGCAAACAAAAGTTAGTCTCCTTGTTGCATTTGATTTCTGTGTACAAGGATGAGACTGAGTATACTGTGCTTGCACAAGTAATCACGGTAATGTTCTCTCTACCTGAAAAGCGCTTTTTCACATACTTTGTTTCTTTTCCTTAGCAGTTTAAACAATTTGTCTCTGTAGACGAGTCTGCACATTGCCGAGATGATAGCTGTTGCTGCTCCAGAGGAGTTGGTTAATCTGAAGAAGTTCCTAATTGATTTCCTTGAGCCATTTGCATTGTAAGTATAACTTATTCTGTAATGGGAATAACATTTTATAATGAGATCTTGCCTAACATTTCAGAAATTCTTTTTAGGAAACTTGGCTGGGATGCTAAGAGTGGCGAGGGCCACCTGAATGCTTTGTTGAGAGGCACACTATTAACTGCTCTTGCAGAACTTGGCCATGGGACTACCATAAATGAAGCTGTTCGTCGATTTAATGTCTTTCTGGAAGACAGAGAGACGCCACTCCTCCCTCCAGATGTTAGAAAGGTTAGCATGTTAACGGAATTTTAAGTTGTATATATAGCTAACTACTAAATGGTCCACAGCCCAGTTATTGATCCTATTTTGCTTTGTAGGCTGCATATGTTGCTTTGATGCAGACAGTGAGCAAATCTAACAAAACTGGCTACGAATCACTATTGAAGATATATAGAGAAACTGATTTAAGCCAGGAGAAAGTTCGTGTGTTAGGCAAGTGAACATTTTTCTTTTACCATTCGAAGATGGGCTTGTTTTTCTGGGATCTCATGAAATTTGTGACCTTTCTGTAGGTTCTTTGGCATCATCCCCTGACCATGATGTTGTCCGTGAAGCATTGGATTTCATATTGTTACCTGAGGTAATAAACATAACATAATTCTTCAATTTTTACATTTATATGCTAATTATTATTTGTGCTATTGGTTTACTATTGCATGAGTTCGGGTGGCTTCCACATTATATGGTTAAACTTTGTTTCATCTTACCGGAATATCTCATTGTATTCCACACGCAGGTGAGGAATCAGGATGCATTATTTTTGCTAAGAGGGGTGAGTTCAGGGGCACACGAGGTCGCATGGCAATGGCTGAAGGTATTCACTGCCGTCCTTATTTCTCTTGGTTAGCCTTGTGACTTTATTTTCCATATATATGTCAACTCTATAAATTTCAGGCAAACTGGGACTACATATTGGGAGCCTACTCTGGAACTCTGCTCACCTATTTCGTCAACATAGCCGTCTCGCCAGTACGTCGCATAACCTATCTGCATCCCGTCTCTTTTGTAAGCCCATTTACATTTGACTTTTCTGACACATCATGAAACATGGTTTCTCAGCTAGCCACGGATGAACATGGTGATGAGGTGGAGGCGTTCTTCGAGAGCAGAACCAAGCCGAGCATCGCGAGGACTGTGAGGCAGAGCATCGAGAGAGTAAGGATCAATGCCCAATGGGTCAAGAACATCAAGGCCGAGGCTGACCTCGGCGATGTTATCAAGAAGCTGGCTCACAAGGACTGATCATTTCTGTGTAGTCCTAGTGCCGAGATGTAACTTTGGTCTGGAACAAGTGGATTAATAAAGGGTACTTTCGTCTGTGTTTGTCCGCTGCAAACTTTTCTGTGCCAAAGTTGTCATGATAGATATGCGTCGAATTCATCTGTTATATCCTGATGAGGCCCGTACTGACGCAGGAGAACCTAAATTTGTTCGGATAACTGACGGGTTGGCTTCCAAATGTGCACTTCGTCATTGTTTCAGATTTGACTCCCATCAAATCGTTTTTTCTCAATTTCCTACTTCATTCTTGTTTTTTTACCTTATAGAAAATCCAAAACATGGCCTAAAATCAAAGAGCCTGGAAATTTTTCGTTCCCAAGTCCGAACCTCACCGGGCAGTGGGTCTCCGACAGTTGGAGGCAAATCGGCCGGCGGCGGCCGTGCCGTTGCGGCGGAGTGTAGCCATGGGGATTTGCCGCGGCGGTTCCCAGCCTGAGAGGAGGTCGATGTTCGATCAGGTGGGTGGGAGGATGTTGCTTCCGTACGCGTCGAATCGTGCAAAGTTTCGATTGATGCCAGGATCAGGAGCGTCGGGATTTTGGCCCCCAGAATATTATCATCAGCAACTAGACTGCATTCTTGTGTATTATGTTAGATGTGCATGAGACTGCTTCTCCAATGTGTGTAGGCTAGAGACTTTGGTTTCAGGTATCTAGTGTTTGTTATTTTGAAGAGGTATCGACTTGACCAGCTGGCCTGTCAATAACTGATTTACTGTTTACCGTCCAACGTTATGGCCTGAAAAGGAGGAGAAGGGGAGTGGCTAGCTTTTACCATTTTGTCTTGTGGTTCTTGCAATGAAAATTCACTAGTTATCTAAGATTGATGGGAACAAGTTAAGGTGTTTTCAGGAACCGTGCTGGTGAACTGAAAAATGGAGGCAAACCACAGTAGAAAACTCGAGGCTGCTGTTACAGTAAAATGAAATGAACATATTTTACAATTTACACACATGCCCACCATAAGTTTCCTTTGTATGCCCCCCTTATCTACACGCTAACAATCTCGTTTGGTTGACTGAAACTATGTTAGGTCCCATCATCAGGCGCTGCAGTCCATGATCATCTCACCTGAGTTAGGACTGAATTCTGAACAAGCCAGGACAGCAGTGGTTTTCCAGACCTGAAAGGCAACCCCATGTCTACTCTATACTGTTATCAGTATGCTTGATTTGCTTCATCCGGTGGAAGATCTGTTCTCATGGCATTTACATGTCATCATTATTGAAACTGTATGGTGCGGAGCTTGAACAGTTTGTACTTGCGCTGCTGACCTGGGAAGTCTCATAATCATGCCCAAGATTACGCAGCCTGGTAAGCTCTGGCATGATTTCTTTGCCAAGATCCGGCCTGTCTTTCTTCCGTAGCTCCGCGCACCGCAATGCTAGCTTTGCGAATTCCAGAGCCTCTTCCACCGGCCAGTCCGTCACCGTCGGGTCAAGTATCTCCTGGAAGGCTCCTCTCTCTATGGCATTCTCTACATGATGCGTGAGCCCCATGGGTGATCTCGCCGTGATGATCTGAAGCAGCATGATGCCAAGCGAGTATATGTCAGACTTGGTGGTAAGCATGCCTGTCTGCTGGTACTCCGGGTCAATGTAGCAGAAGGTGCCAGCCGTCGATGTCATCCTGTACTGTGTGACATCGGCTGCGGATTGTGGCACCAGCCTTGCAAGGCCGACGTCGCTGATCTTGCAGACAAAGTTGTGGTCGAGGAGGATGTTGGCAGGCTTTAGGTCCCGGTGGACAAGTGGTTCTGGCTTTGCTTGGTGGAGGAAGAGAAGTCCAGTTGCAATGTCGGCGGCGATCCTGAAGCGGATGCTCCATGGGATTGGCAATGTTTTTCCTCGTCTGCAGAGCCGGTCCTCCAGGCTTCCATAGTCCATGTATTCATACACCAGGCACCCATACTCTGGGCAAGCTCCAAGCAACAGAACCATGTTTGGATGCCGCATGCAGCTTAGTACTTCAATCTGCAAATTGTCACAAGCACGTGATTTAGCAGGTAATAACTACTTTAGGCATGATACTACTGTTTTCTTGATCTAAATAGATTGATCATGGTCATGAATTCATATACATAATTGAGAAGGTTTTAACTATTGGAATGATAAAACTCTATTAAGAAGATTTGCTTGATGTGAGAAGAGAAGAAATCTCTACTTTGTGAGAGTGAACAAATTGTTGGAGATATAAGAAACAGATATTTGGTGTTTGATGCACTTATAGTGATATTTAGATAAGAAAACCTGTGCAACGTAGACTGACCATATCTACAAAGAACTTACTAGCTAAATTCTCATAAATTCCAAGGCTAGCACATTCTGTGATTGCTGTATAAGATTTACCTCTTGGTTAAATTGTTTCCGTCCCTGTGATGCATCTGGTCTTAAGATTTTAATAGCGACATTAGTATGATCCAGTACTGCTTTATACACCGGTCCATATCCACCTTCTCCTATCTTTAGCGCCTTATCAAACTTATGTGTAGCAGCTTCTATGTCATCAATGGAGTATCTCCTGTACCGAGCATCATTTTTGTTCAGTGCATCAGTTGCTTTCTTCCTATCCTCAGCCTCCCGCTTCGCCTTCCATTCTGCTCTCAATCTCTTCTGCGCCTCCAGCTCTGCAATTTTCTGCGCAGCTTCTGCTGCCTCAAGTGCCGCTCTGCACTTTGCTTTCTCCATTTCAACCAGTGCAAGAGCTTCCTCTTCTGCATTCCGTAGTTCTTGGTACTTTTTGGACTCTTCCACCTTCATCTGGTGCATCTGTGCTGCCTGCAGTCAGATCATTGTTCATTGTTTCAATATCTTTAGGTTAGCTTAGGAAGAAATAACCTGGTATTTAGCAGTGCAGAAGGAAACACACCTTATGTTTGGCGTCAACAGCTTCCTTACATGCAGAGTTATACATCTCCATTGTCTGTTTCAGTTCTAGTCTCAGGCGTCTCATTTCAGCTTCCACATCCTACCAGTTTCAAGTGAAATAAAACAAGAGATTGCGTCATTTGCCAAAAAGAACTCGATGTTAATTCTATACATATTAAGGAGCTACTTACCCCAGAACAACTTAGGCTTTCCATGGACATCGCTGAGGAGAGCTCCAATTCACCAAAGTCTATGGATGGCAACTCCATGCTCATTCCGAAATCAATGTCATCTGAAAAGGAGCTACGGGTCACTGAGGGCCTCGGTGGTGCTATGAAATCAATGTAGTCATCAAAATCCTTCTGGGGTGCTGCCCTAGCTCCAGCAAGAGGCCTATCTCTTGACGGGGCCTTTGCATAGGCAGATAACCGGTCCACTGAATTTCTACCACTTGCCAACGGAGATGATGTATGAGAAGTCTTCTTCCAGTCCCCTCTTGAGGTCCTGCTTAAAACCGAATGCTCCTTTTAGCTGATATTAACAAGTTCCTTTGTAAAATGGATGTTGACAAGTTATGAAGGCAAGGGTGACCTGACTAAGGAAGTCCATGCATTTTACAATACTAAGAATGAGAGGGTGCAGATTACTGAGAACTATATTATGTTCACACTTCACAGCTACACAATGTAACTAATGAAGTGCTATTCATCCTCAGATTTACCTTATGGCATCAGACTCTATGTTTGGTTGGGAGTGTTGCTTTGGAGGGAGAGTAGTAAAGGGTGCAGGAGCTTTGGCTGCCTTCACCTGGATCGCCTTTGCCTTGTGGATGACATGTACTGTGCAATAATCAGGCGCCATCTTCATCAAGCACGTTGGGACATCAGGATTTCTAAACCTTCTGCAGAGGACAATGATCATGCCTGCGTTCAGTATAGGCATCATGGGAATGTAAATGCGTGCAATCATGGAAGATGAATGAGCATGCACGTAATATACTTGATGAATGTGTTCTTAGTTGATGCGCCGACGACAATGTCAGTGATGGCATTGGTAGTGGCATAGTCAATTATTGCTTTGGAGATGTCACTGCCATCCAAGATCAACTCCTTCAGATGCATCTGCAATGTAAAGGCGGCATAAATGTGAATACTGCTTGCAGCCATTCTGGATATTTTCAGAACAGTATGATGTTTCTGTGGTTGATAAATATTCAGCAGTGATACTATTTATATATGCTTCCAACTATTGAGAAAAAATTGGTATTTTTCAATGGGTACTTACCCCTTTACGAGCACAATACCCTCTATATGATATAAATAGCTGTGTTATCTCTGCGTCACCCTCATCTTTGTTTGTTTCAACTGTAAATGGTCATATGAAACAAGATAAGCCTTAATGAATCAGACCAAGATTTTAACATAAAGCAGACCATGCTGAATAGAGGAATTGAGTTTTTCTAGTGCACATTATCCCACAAGGGAATAGGCATTTTCTTGTGTCATTTTTTTGGTTGGTAATCTAAAAATGGCATCATATCATATTGTTACTATAAAAACAAAACTTTTAAGTTAATCTAAAATCATCTTGTTGTAAGGAAAAATGGCCTGGTGTAATACTGCTGAAACGGTTTAGCATCGTATAGCCTGAATCTGAATATCTCCTAATTGTCAGAAATTGTCCCAGCCCAAAGGCTGTTGTTGAGGTCAGAAATTCTCATATCATACATGATAAATTGTTGATGCAGAAACCCCACATTGGCATATATAAATAAATAAAACGGCTGAAAATGCGCCTACCCCTGACATGAACGAGCTGGAGCATGCTGCCTCTGCTCAGGAGCTTATCCACCGCCCATTTCGCCGCCTGCTGGCTGTTCTTGTCCCGGTCGACGGCGACGATGATGGAGCAGTCCCTTGCAACCGGCTCGTACTCGCTGCTGTGCGAAGAGGTCACGGAGAAGGACGAGGCGAACATCTTCAATGGCGAATCCCCCAACAACAGATAGGAGGATGCAAATGGGGCAAAACGGAGGGGAGAGAGAGACAAGAAGGATTTTGTCTCTCCTCTCCCGTCTCCTTATTTTGTCCTGCTCGTCCCTAACCTCCCTGCTCGTCCCTAACCTCCCTCCCTCGTTTGTCTGCTGTAATTGAGCCACCCAAAACTGCAAATACGTTTCCATGGAGTTTTGCTGTTTCACCAAATTTGGGCCATGAGCTTTTTCTCCTATTATTGGGTGGGTAGACTGTTAGCGCGGCTTTGTTGTTCCTGTTTTCCTGTGTCCGTTCATCCGTTTTTTTTTTTGGCACAAACAAGCCCTATGTATGCTGGTCATGTGACATGCATGACTCGTTTGGATTATTTGTCAGCCCGTGTCATTTTAGTGCCCTTTCGTAGGGATTCTGGTGTTAGAAGAAACATTTTAGATTTAGATTCTCTAGAGAAACGTTTCTGAGAAACTGAATCACTTTACAAAATCGTTTGGTTGGATTCTAATCTAATAAACTTCTTTTTTCTCATAAAACTGTATAAGAAAAAAAATGTTTTGAAAAAGTTCTGAAGTTTTTGTCGATACTTTAGTAATATTTTAACTTGTCCTACGTGAAAATGATCAACTACGAACCTACTATGTGTTTGGTTTGAGGGATAAAACCATTCTGATTTTGTTTGGTGTGAGCGATCGAGCGACCCGGTGTACTATGTGTTGGGATCCAAAGACTGAATCTGTGAAAGAAAACCGGGTGTAGCACTGTTGATCTACATGGATCTTCAGCAAAAACAAAAGAAGCTTTATAGATATAATATGAGCGCTTGTGGTGTTTGGGAGGCTCTAGCCTTTTGTTTATATTGCATTAGTTGTTGCCTAATTACATTTCCATATCGTCCTAATTTATGTTCCATATCAAAACAGTTCGTCCTTTAATTGGTATTTAAGCTGTTAACGCCCAGTACCGTTCTTTTTTTTTTTGTGACTAGCTTAACTCCCAGTACCATTCTGTGCCTGCCTGCATGCCCTCCTCCCAAACGTATGCCATAATAACAATTTTGGTTTTGCGAATCATCATAGTAACAACTTAATAATGCATGCTGACCTGGTCTATATCAAAATTTTAGTTCTCCATATAATCTACATCTTTGCTATTGGAAAGTTTTTTATTTAAATTATTTAGAGTACCATTTGAGTTAAGTTCATAGATTTGGAAATTAAAAAATTTTAAATTTCTAAAAAAATGTTCAGATAGTTAATACCAAAGTTGTATTGAAAGATCTGATTTACATTTTTTCTATTGATAAGGTATTAATTTGAAGTTGTTTAATGTCTCAAATATTATTATTAAATTCACATATTTTGAGATTCAAATTTTTTTAATTTTCAAAATTGTTTGATGGAGATATGTTCAATACCAAAGTTGTTCAATACCAAAGTTGTAATTTTTAAAAAATGTCTACTAAGAAATAAGAAATATTCCACTGTGTAGATGAAACTGTCCATCTTTGTTTCAAGTAAAATGGTAGTATATTTAGCTTAATTTCATTGTTAATTGGAGGATCTTTTTGATGGACGTGATTAGCAAAAAAATAAATAAAGGCAATTAAAACAATAAGCATAATTTCCTTGTTAATTGGAGGATTGATTTGGTGGAATCGTAGTCATGCAAAAATAAAAGCCATTAAAAGAGATACAACTGTTATGTTTTTCAACCGGGTAGGTATATATATATATATAATTCAAAGTCTATGAAGGCAACCTCAATAACTCATATTACAGGTACGGTGGACCTTTTTGACGATAAAGAAATGTAATTACGCAAAAAAAATGCAATTAAAAACATAACTATTCTGGGTTTTGCTGACCGGCTATATATATACCGAGGCTGGGAGGGACCGGGCACCACACAACACTATCCTAGTAGTTTTATATACACACATATACACACACTTGTTTGTGGTCGTTCGTGTAACCAGCCTGCACCAGCAGCAGCCATGGCCAAGCAGTTTCTTGTCCTTGCCGTCCTAGTCCTCGTGGCCTGCACGCTGGAGGCTAACTCCAAAACAGCCACGGCCACAACAGTGTACGATGTCCTGGAGCAGAACAACTTACCACGGGGCCTATTACCGCTTGGCGTCAACTCATATGTGCTCCACCCAGACGGTGCCCTAGAAGTGACATTCCCCAAGGAGTGCAACTTCTTCATCACGGTGGGCGGGACGAAACTGCAGTTTCGGTACGGCACCAGCGTCAGCGGCGTCCTCAAGTCCGGCTCCATCAGCAGCGTGTCCGGCGTGAGGTTTCAGGTGAAGTTCGCGTGGCTCGGGATCAGTCAGGTTACTCGCGTTGGCAACCAGATCAATCTCCAGGTCGAGGGCTCCACAAAGTCTTTCCCTGCTAGCGCTTTCTCACAGAGCCCCAGCTGCAACTGAGATCAGTCTCCGATTTGTGAGGCAGCATGTGTACTTCTAGCCCATAATTTTGTTGATCCTTCTTATGTTTCTCTTGGCTCATATGCCTGCTTATATGCATGGAGTCGTTGTAATGATAATAATTTGAGAGTTTTCTATGAAGATATTAAATGATTGCACGATATATATCCAGTTGAGTGAGACTTCCCATGTCAAGCATAAAAAATTTTAAATTTCTTTAAAAAAATTATTAAGCAGTCCTTGGTCTTATGATATAGAAGATCTATTGATCTCTTCATTCAGAATAAAAAATAACATCTTTCAATTCATTACTAATATATATTATATATACAGTGCTATACCTACCGTATAGCAAAGGCCAAACTAAAGATCCAGCTGGTATGACTTCTCATTTTCTACGTGGAGTATGGCAGCACAGGGGGGGGGGGGGGGTGTGGTGGCACCGGCCCCTCTTTGTTTTGGTTGTAAACTTCCTCCAATCACTTTAATAAAGCAAGATCAATGGGCCTTCTACACAATTGGTTATTCCCTGCAATATGATGTAGATTTTTCAATTATCTAAAATGTTGATGACACTTTGATTATCATGCATGGAGGGCTATAGCAACAGACAATGGATCAAGTGTAAACCAACCTCTCTGTGCAAACTAACTGTGTGAGAAGAGGTGGGAGGAAGGATTGCAAAAGTGTGATTAGGAGCAGGCGGTTAAGTGCAAAATTACACTTTTGTAAATGCCCCCTCTCATCTCTCCCCACGGTTGGTTTGAACGATTTGCACGGAGGGATTGGTTTGCACTTGATCCAATGTCATAGAAACAAGCTTTTCTCTTTTTCATGAGCCTTTGCAATTCTTTTGCCAATTCAACTAATTTGAAGGCAAACTACGCCAAGAGAAGATACGTTGCATCACCTTTGCCAATACCTTCGGATGTACTGTGGGTTTCTTTCCTTTCACAACTTGGGACTGCCACTAGGTTTGGTTTTGATGGTAGTTAATATCAATCATAAACCATCAAAATAACCTACGTATACACTTAATTCCATCACCAAATATAGGTATATGGGTTTAAATTGATAATTTTTTGTTGAGTCTGTGTATCTGCATGTTTCTTCAAGAAAACCATCAAAAGAGGACTTACTCTTCAAGATTAACTAGGTGACTTCCCCGCGCGTTGTTGCGGAAATTGTATAGACTAACATGGAAAGTATTAGAGAAAAAATTATGAAGAAATCACAAAATATATTACAAAGACCGTGAAAAGACCTTTTTGGTATTCATTCTCACGAAGGGATGGTGTTACCTTTTGAACAAACATGGGTGCTTGGTCGTAGATGCTGCATGCGGCCAATGAATGAAGTTGAAGTGACTTCCTCAACATCTAGAAAATTAATTTGCATTCTTCATGCGCATGAGAAAATGCATTTTCATAAGAACATGCAAGGAAGTGGATGATGACATGGCTTATATTAAAGAGAAGTTAGAGAAATAGATAGTGGATCTTAGAGCATGCAAAGGAAGTGGATGATGACATGGCTTAATGAGAAGCTAGAGAAATAGCTAGTGGGTTCATTACTAGCAATTTTTCTCAAACCACCATGGTCTTCCACGTCATTCGCTAGCTCATGCATAACAAATCCATCCCTTAATCATCCACCAGCGCCACTGTTCAGTAGGAGAAGAGAGAACTGAAACTGAAACTGAAACCTGACCGACGCTATATATGCCACTCGTGGAGCGCTCCCAAGCCAGCGTCTTCAGCTCTTCCAACAACTGATCTCCCACCAAGGCCTGTTAAATGCTAGGCACGTAATTGCAGCACCACCGTACCTGCATGCTGGTAGCTCAGCGGGTTTTAAATTTCCTATATATGTCCTCCACATCCCTTGAGGCTTCTGCAGCAGCGAGAGGTCGAGTCATCATCATCATGAAAACAAGCCTCCAAGGAACCTCGCAGACATCATGCAGATGTAGCCTTGCATGTGCAATTCACTCAGGCATTCACAAGATGAACACAGGCTTCTTGGTGTGCTCCGCCAGAGTCGGAATACTACTACTAGATCAGGTTAATATATTTGGTACCATTAAGTATTTCTTTTATAAAAGTCTCGGTTAGTCGGCCAGCTTGTACACAGTTTATTACTTCATTTGATAAAGTATTGATTTATAGTAACTCTATTTTTCCCAAACATGTGTCTACTGCATGCAGCAAACCTGGAGTATCAAATTGGTATAGTATTGCATAATTTAGTGTAACACCTCTGGTGTTATATTAACTAAAACCTGCCATGTCATCATATGCACTGCAAAGCATCCATGTTTAGGTCAACCTTAATGTGCATTAACTAAAACAAGTTTATATTTCATAGGTTGATTGAGTTTCTGTAATGTTTGTCACATGAAATAATAAAACTCTATTTTCGAATGCCATCGCAAATGCTTAATTTATACTCTATGTACTTGAGGTGTAAACTGTGTTTACACTAGTGTCAAGCATAGTGTATAAGTCTAAGTCCAACCCTAAAAATGATTTCCATATTTGAAATTTAATTTGGATTCCAAAGCTTACTTATAAGCCTGGCAATTCAAATTTAAAGTCAAATTGGAAATGCTATAAAAGGTTTTTCAAAAGTCAACTTGGTCAACCACGGGTGTCATTAGGTCAATGATCTAAAAATGTCCTTGGATGATGTTTGTGATCACTAATAACCAACCAATTAAGGTAGAAACCAAATTGAGTTTAAATTCCATTTCAAAAACCCTTTATTTCCAACCCTAGTTTTATCCCCTTTCCTCTAATTCAAATTCTATAAGGAATTTGGAGATACTCTAAAAAGATAGTTTGTAGATCTTGACAAGAGCTACAAAGTTGGTATAGAAAGTTTTTCAAGTTTCCAAAAGGAATTTCAAATTAATTTGAAAATACAGTTTTTAGCAATTATCCCCTTTTGATTTTAAAACCATAATTCAAAAATCATGCATAATTTGAGAAAACTTTGTACATGAAAAATGTTTGGATTGATAAACTCAACATTTCATAGTTTTGAAGATTTTCAAGTTTTATTGAAAAACCAAAAGTAATTTCAAATACTTATTTCTAGGGTTTTATCCCCTTTTCAAATCTGAATTCAAATTTCAAAATCTAGACAGAATTTGAAGATGTCCATTAAAGGAAAAGAGTAGCTCTTGAAAAGTTATGCAAATGATATTTTTGGAGATTTTCAAGTTCTTATATAAATTTGGGAGTAATTTGTATTTAAAATTGAGTGGCAATTCTGTAAATAACTTGAACAGCACCCAACCCTATCGGCGCCCGCCATGGCCGGCTTCACACCGCGCGCCGCCGTCCACCGCCGCGCTTTCCCGGCCAACCGAGCACTCTCAGACGCGAGAGACTTCGTCGTCGTCGTGTCACCTGCTCCTTCATCAACTCCAAGCTATAAATAGCCGCCGGTCGACGCCGTTCTTCTCCTTTCTTCCTCCCGCCGCCGTCGCCGACGACCTTCCTCCGCCGCTGAAATTCGCCGTCGATGCTCCACCTCTGTCCAATTGCCCTCGCTCAAAGCTCCGCCACTTCCTCACGGTCAGTTTGAACCAGTTCAAGCTCACTCTCATCGCCCGAGTCACCCACACTCGACCTTCTTCTCCGCGGCCGGTCAGCCGAGCCGCCGCCGCCATCTCTGCAGCTTGCCGTCGCCGGAGGTGAAAATATTTTACCTTCGACTTCATAATCATGTTCTCCATGTCATCCTGCGTCTGATGCGCACCTTGGTTCGAGCAACGCATTACCAGAGGCCGCTGTGACGCCGTCGTGCCATCGGAGCGCCGCCGCCGCCATCACCGTCGTCGACCGCCGCTCAACCCAGCCACTCCGGACCTTCATTAACGTGCGCATCAGCGCCGTGGTGAGCTCCTGCGTCCCTCTGTGTCATTAATTTGGTCAATCCCTTGCCGTAGCCGCCGGCCACCGTGGCTCGTCGCCGGCGCAGTGCTGCCGCTCCGCCGCGCGCGATGCCATCCTGCCTAGAAACCCCGACCGACCTCCATGTAGTTACCAAATATGTTCATTTAGGTGCCCTGCGTCGGTTCGTGTAGTCGCCGTCGCCGGGAATTGCTCCGGTGAGCAACTCCGCCGCGCCCGAGCTCCGCCGCGCCGCCATCGCCGCCGGCGTGGGTGCCGCCGCCGCTCCTGCGCGCCGTTAGCTAGCTCGTTGGACTCCCCGTGCTGTGCTGAGTCTGATGGACCAACCCATGTCGCCGGAGACCTCACCGACGGCGAGGAATCGGCGGTCAACCGCCACGCGGCCGTCGGTCAGCGCCGGGTTAGTGTGCCGATTTTCTTTTTCTATTTTTAGAAAATGATTTAAATGCTATTTTCTTTGAAAATTCATAGTAAATCATATATAGCTCCAAAAATTCTGAAAATTTTTGTGAATGTTCCTCATGATGACATCTACATAGGAAAAATATGAAATGCCAAAATTGAGTACTTTTTGTATATGTTAAAATTAGCCCTTTTAATTGAAAAATGGACCTTCAGTGATTTTTAATAATTAAAATAATTGGCTTTTAATTCTGAAATTTGTTTTACCATCTAATTAGGCTAAGAGCTTTCTAAAATAAAATTTTGGGCTTAATTTGACAACTTTAATTTTTATGCCTTTATTTAATGCTTTTAAATAATTAAATAACCCCTTTTAGTTAACTTAATCATTATAGGAGTTGTTTGACTTTGGGATTGATTGATGACCTTAGGTCATTAACCCTAATGACCTTTGGTACTTTAATTAATGGTTTGCGCTTATCTTAATCATGTTATTAGGGTTTAATTAACGTTATTTTATGTGTTTAATTAATTACAAAAGTGGCTTAGCTAACCCTAATGAGTTACTTAAGCGACGTTTTGTTAGCTTGCAACTTTATCGTGAAGAAAAGTTGTACTCAATCCTTTAATCTGATCATGCATTCATTAAGCATCATGTTTGTTATTCCATCATGTAAAGCATATTACTTATCGAGTAGTTTCCGTTAACGGAGAGTTAACGTATCACTCAGATCTGAAGGACGAGCAGATTCAAGAATCGGGAGTTGATCCAGATTTCGAGATCGTCTACCCCGAACATCAAGGCAAGCCCCGGATACATTTAAACCCTATTCTATTTACAAAAGTTTTATCGCTTCAGCTCTGATATGTTGCATTAAATAGTAGGAGTTGAGTGAAAACCCACAAATTGCATTACCTGTCTTATTTCCTTAATCCTTGTTACCTACTTGGAAGATTAGTAGTAATGCTTAGCCCTGCTTATTTATTTAATTGTTCAAAGGAAAAGAATGAAAAAGATGAGATTGGTTTTCTTATTGAAAGCTTGATGATAGTAATAAATCGAGTCCGGATGGCGAACTTGCACTGGGAACGGAGTCCCTCTGTAGTGTTCTCGTCTGTTGATGCCCTAGGTCCCGTCCGATGGTGACCTGTCGATAATCGAGAAATTTAGAAATCCACATGCATGAAGTGGTATACGGATGGTTGGAGCCGTGTATGCCATGGAGTGACCTAGCGTGGGGTCAGAGAATCCCATCTGCTGTCATAGTGTGTTTTACTGTGGGGTTTAAGTTCCCATGTATCTCGGTACGCTGGGCCGCAGAGCTCACGTGTATCATGTGGTGATATACGGCTGAGGTTGTCATCCCGGTATATCGGTGCACCTGGGGTGCTTCGGAGTTAAAGTCTCCGGTATGCTCAGTCACCTAGGTCCCAGCTGGGTATAAAAATGGATTCGAATCGCCGTTGCTTCTCGGAGAAGAAGACTCGATCACTGATCATCATCGTAGTAACAACTCGAACAAAAATTAAGGTTCAATAATGAAGCTGGTTGATAACGGGAGATAGTCCCAGCAACTTCTCTTTTTGTGTAAAGCTTTTCTAGAAAAATTGCTTATCTCTTACAAGCCTTACCTTGTCCCTCTAGCCTGCATCTCTTGAGTCTCTACCCTTCTCTTTCGTCGGGTCAGTCTTGTTGAGTACTGTTGTACTCAGGGTTTGTTGAACCCCTGTTGCAGGTGAGCTTCATGGGCAGGAGTGTTATGCATCCTGCTGCATGACAGTCGTCGAGGAAAGCGACGACGAATAAAGATGTTAAGCTCTTGGGCAGAGCTTTTGTGTAATATTGTAATCTACTGCTACTCCACTACTATTATGGTTTGTATACCTTAAACCTATCATTGTAAATATTTGAAACTCAGAAGTTCGTAAACTTATGTTATTGTAAGTCTTCCGCTGTTTTACTCCGTGGTATTTTATTTATATTTAACTGTTGTAATACTGCAATGTCTCTCTACAATGATTGATCCTGCTCGGAGAATCGTGGATGATTCGGGATTTACCCGACAGACTTTTTAAGTCGTATGGAACACAGTCATGGTTATTTGGAGTCTGTTTAGACAATAATCACGCATGTGGGCCATATGATTTAGGAGGTTCTGCCACAGCTGGTATCGGAGCTGGATCGTTGTTGAAAAGAGTTATTGTAGTATTTGTTTGTGAAAACTTCAAAAGTTTTGAGTCAAATAATTTTAACTTGAATATTTTGGGTCCAAATTGCTTATTCCTTATCTATGATTCTTTCTATCGACCATTATTCTGATTTTATAAAGTGTGGTGGAGAAATAGCATATTATATTGCCCTATGTTATATATGTAAGTACTACATTACAAATCTTTTACGATTAGATCGTAAGTTCGATCATGCATCATGTTTAATTAAATTATTTAATTACTTTCCCCTTTAAAGTGGTTTGGGTTAAGTAGTATCAATCCTTTTCATGCTAACCTTTAGACTTCTCATCTATCCTATCTTGCTTCAGGATGGCCATTACCAAGCAAACACCTCGCAAGAGCACTGTACCAAAAGGAGTACCTCGGCATCAGTTAGCTTCTAAATACGAGATCGGAGAAAGCAGCAGCAATCCGCATCAAGATCCACAGGTTGAGATAGCAAGGCTTAGATCTGAGTTGGAAAGGGCTGAAACCGACAGGACTTTAGAGGCAGCCGAGATCACTTCGTTGAGGCGATCCCGGAAGTATATGAAGCACCAGAGAAATGATGCTTGGGCAAGAGAAGATGCAGCAAATGTTCGTATCCAAGAACTTGAAGACTATGTGGAAGATTTGGAGGAATATGCGGAGGAGGTTGACGATGAATGTGTGAGGCTGAACAACTTATTGGATCCTGACTATCAAAGACAGGCAGCCCAGGATGACCTTGGTCTTGTAATGGGACAGGACGAGGAAGAGGAAGATCCTGAAGAACTAGAATCCGTCGATGAGGATGTTATTGATGAAGAAGAGGAAAATCAGATGGATATAGAGAATGAAAGTGAAGAAGAAGATGATATGGAAGAAGAAGATCCTGAGATAGTAGAAGAAGAGCCTGAAGAGGAGGAGGATCCTGAGGAAGATGAGTAAAGAGTTTGGGAAATAAGATGTGTAATATATCTTTTCTTTGTCTTATAAAGCCTAGTAGGTATGGGAAGTCTTGCCGGAGTGCGGACTAATGTAACAAAAATAATGTAACATAAGTGTGTTACGCTCTTGTAATATATCCTTATGAAATCCCATAAGGCTTTGTGAATAAAGTGTAGTTTGTGTTTCAACAGATGCCTGCTTACACCCGTTCCCATGATGCTGCTGGTCCATCTCAGGATGGAGGTGATATCCCTAATCCTCCACCAGTTTCACCCACTCTGGCTGATGCAGTTGCAGCATTAGTTACTGCCACAACCATGATGGCTCAAAATCAGAATCAGAATGCCCGACAAGGAAATCATGGGCGGAACCATAGAGATGAAACCACATATGTGGATTTCACAGACACTAGACCTCCGGTTTTCAGCAGAGTAGATGAACCTATGGAGGCTGATGATTGGCTCCGCACTATGGAGCAGAAGTTTGGATTGATCGAATGTACAGAATATCAAAAGCCCATGTTTGCAGCCCAGCAGTTGAGAGGTACTGCAGGAGCCTGGTGGGTAAATTTCGTTGCTGCTCAGCCCGAAGGCCATCGTATTACTTGGACTGAGTTTCGAGAAGCTTTCAGAGCACATTTTATTCCCGAGGGGATAATGACCATAAAGCTCGAAGAATTTCTTTCCTTGAGGCAAGGTGATATGTCTGTCATGCAATATTTTGGTAAATTCAATCACTTGTCTCAATACGCGTCAGACTATATTAGTACTGACCGTAAAAAGAAAGAGTGTTTTCTGAGAGGCCTGAATAGTAAAATTCAGAGAATGATGACGGGAAATCCAAATGCCACTTTTCATGAGGCGGTGAATATCGCTATCTCTTATGAAGATAAGAATCGTCAACATCTGGAAACCAAAAAGAAAAAGAGTGTACTCTCTGGATTTTCTGGTGGCAATCTAAAACGCCAGAAAATAATCTATCACCCTCAAAATCATTTTCGTCCACCTTATCGTCCACCACAATATCAAGCACCGCAACAGGCATTTACTCGTCCTGTTGCTAATCTATCATATCCACGACCGCCGAATGCCCCGGGTATTCATAATCCCAATTCTCAGCCACCTATCTTTCCCTGTTATAACTGTGGCAAACCTGGTCACTTTGCACGAAACTGCCCGCATCCGAGGTAGTATAACTCTTATGTCCCTAGAGCTTTTGCACCACAACCACAACCGCAACCACAGAGTCAGCCTAAAGCAGGAAATCCAAAGGTATCAAATAGTAAGAATGAAAAGAAGTCTGGCAGAGTGTTCTACACTCAAGTTGGGGAGATACCAGAAGGAGAGCCTGTCATGATGGGTACGTTTCCTGTTGCTGATCATCCTGCAATTATGTTATTTGATTCTGGTGCATCGCATACATTCATCAATGGTACCTTTGTTAAGACATATGAAATTCCAATAAGGGATACAAAAGAACAGTTCTTTATACAATCGCCTGGAGGGCGTATGTGTACTAAAGAAATGGTACATGATGTGCCAGTGAGTTTGGGTGGGTATATTTTTCTCACTGATATGATAATATTAAAGGATCAAGATATAGATGTGATCCTGGGTATGAATTGGATGAAACGGCATGGCGCTGTGATAGACATCCTGAATAGAACTGTGAGATTAAACATACCCAATTGCAAAACTTCACTTCTTATCCAACTTCCGACACCTAAGAGGCATGTTCCAAAGGTATGTGCCACTTCTGTAAAAGAGATTGAGGAGATACCAGTGGTCTGTGAGTTTCCTGATGTATTCCCCGATGAGTTACCGGGTTTACCTCCCGACAGAAATGTGGAATTTAGAATTGATTTAAAACCTGGTACTGCTCCTATCTCCAGAAGAGCTTATCGGATGGCACCACCTGAGTTAGCCGAACTCAAGATTCAATTGCAAGAGCTACGAGATAAAGGTTTTATTCAACCTAGCTCTTCACCCTGGGGATGTCCTGCTCTCTTTGTGAAAAAGAAAGATCAAAGTTTGAGGTTATGTGTGGATTATCGACCCCTGAATGAGGTAACCATTAAAAATAAGTATCCTCTATCCCGCATTGATTTCCTTTTTGATCAATTGGCAGAAGCAAAGGTGTTCTCTAAGATTGATCTTCGATCTGGGTATCATCAAATCAAGATTCGCCCAGAAGATGTTCCAAAGACCGCTTTTACCACTCGGTACGGTCTATATGAATATTTGGTTATGTCTTTTGGACTTACCAATGCACCGGCCTATTTTATGTATTTGATGAACTCAGTATTCATGCCAGAACTGGATAAATTTGTGGTTGTCTTTATTGATGACATATTGATATATTCTAAGAATGAAGAAGAACATGCTAAACACCTCAGAATTGTCTTGCAACGTTTGCGAGAACATCAACTGTATGCCAAGTTCAGTAAGTGTGAGTTTTGGCTGAAAGAAGTGAAATTCCTTGGACATGTGTTGTCAAACAAGGGCGTTGCTGTTGACCCTAGTAAAGTAAAAGATATACTGGATTAGAAATCACCAAAGACTGTGCACCAAGTTCGAAGCTTTCTGGGAATGGCGGGTTATTACCGTCGTTTCATACCAGATTTTTCGAAGATATCCAGGCCAATAACTGAATTGTTAAAGAATGATGTCAAGTTTGTTTGGTCACCTGCCTGTGAAGAGGCATTTCAGAAACTAAAGAAACTAATGACTACTGCACCTGTGCTAGCACAACCCAATATTGAGAAGCCGTTCGATGTCTATTGTGATGCTTCGGGTATAGGTATTGGATGTGTTTTGATGCAAGAGGGGAGAGTCATTGCATATGCTTCTAGACAGCTAAAGAAACATGAGGAACATTATCCCACCCATGATTTGGAATTGGCAGCTGTTGTCCATGCCTTAAAGATATGGCGACATTATTTGTGGGGTAATAAATGTAATATTTACAGTGATCACAAGAGTTTGAAATACATATTCACTCAAGATGATTTGAATATGAGGCAAAGAAGATGGTTAGAGCTGATTAATGATTATGATTTAGAAATCTATTACCATCCTGGCAAAGCCAATGTAGTGGCTGATGCACTTAGTCGGAAAATTCATTGTCATTGTTTAACAGTGAAGCCTTTGGATATTTCTATATGTCATGACATAGAAAAACTGGGAATAGAGATGGTGCAACAAGGAAGTTTGTCTAACATTGTTGTTGAGACAAATATCAGAGATCAAATTATAGCTGCTCAGAGAAGTGATAAGGGAATTAAGTGTATTAAAAAGAAAGTTAGAAATGAAAAGAATCCTTGTTTCACAATTGATGAAGCGGATGTCCTATGGTATAAGAATCGTCTGGTCATACCAAAAGATTCTGAGTTAAAACAAAAGATCTTTGACGAAGCACATCTGTCAAAGTTTTCTATTCATCCAGGCAGTAATAAGATGTATCATGATCTGAAACAGAGATTTTGGTGGACTAAGATGAAAATAGAAATTGCTAAGTATGTGGCTCAGTGTGATACTTGTCAGAGAGTCAAAGCTGTTCATTTGAAGTCAGCAGGAGAACTTCAGCCATTACCTATTCCAGCCTGGAAATGGGAAGATATCAGTATGGACTTTATCGTGGGTCTACCCAGGACAGCAAAAGGTTTTGATTCAATTTGGGTTATAGTGGATCGACTCACAAAGTCCGCACATTTTCTTCCAGTTCAAACTGCAACTACAGCTTCGCAATATGCCAAACTATATTTGGAACGCATCATAAGTCTTCATGGAATACCGAAGACTATTGTTTCTGATAGAGGCACGCAGTTTGTCTTCCAATTTTGGAAACAATTACATAAGTCTTTAGGTACTGATCTTTTGCACAGTACAGCTTACCATCCCCAGACAGGAGGTCAGACTGAAAGAGTAAATCAAATACTTGAAGATATGTTGAGGGCATGTGTTCTAAACTTTCCAGAGAAATGGGATGAATGTTTACCCTTAGCAGAATTCTCATATAATAATAGCTATCAAGAAAGCATCAAAATGGCACCATTTGAAGCATTATATGGTCGCAGATGTAGAACTCCATTAAGTTGGTCTGAGCCCGGAGAAAGAAGATTCTTCGGAGTTGATTTGGTAAAAGAAACTGAAGCGAAAGTTAAACAAATACAACAAAATATCAAAATAGCATAATCCCGTCAGAAGAGTTATGCAGATCAAAGGCGTCGACCATTGTATTTCAATACTGGAGATCATGTATACCTAAAGGTGTCACCCATGAAAGGAGTTACCTGATTTGGAGTTAAGGGTAAGTTAGCACCTCGTTACATTGGACCATTTCCAATTATAGAAAGATGTGGACAGTCAGCATATCGTCTACAATTACCTGAACAATTGTCGGCTGTGCACAATGTATTCCATGTGTCCCAATTCAAAAAGTGCCTCCGTGTGCCAGATAAAGTCATTGATGTTGAAGGTATTGAACTTGAACCTGATTTAACTTACTCTGAGTCCCCAATTCGAGTCTTGGATCAGAACAATCAAGTGGTATAAGATACAATGGAATCAACATTCAGAAGAAGAAGCCACTTGGGAATCAGAGGATTACCTGTTGGAGAATTTCCCAGAGTTTTATGCTTCTATCTAAAGTAATAATTCTTTCTACGAGTTGTAACTTCTCTATGAGTGGTACAATTCCTTTCCTTTATAAAATTAGAAGAAGTGTATTTTCCTGACACGTTTCCTTTTCCATTACTTCACTCGAGGCTTTAAATCTCGGGACGAGATTTCCTTAAGGGGGAAAGGCTGTAACACCTCTGGTGTTATATTAACTAAAACCTGCCATGTCATCAT
>CM041645.1:15390917-15466087 GCA_023333625.1 Bothriochloa decipiens
CTTATCTCTTACAAGCCTTACCTTGTCCCTCTAGCCTGCATCTCTTGAGTCTCTACCCTTCTCTTTCGTCGGGTCAGTCTTGTTGAGTACTGTTGTACTCAGGGTTTGTTGAACCCCTGTTGCAGGTGAGCTTCATGGGCAGGAGTGTTATGCATCCTGCTGCATGACAGTGGTCGAGGAAAGCGACGACGAATAAAGATGTTAAGCTCTTGGGCAGAGCTTTTGTGTAATATTGTAATCTACTGCTACTCCACTACTATTATGGTTTGTATACTTTAAACCTATTATTGTAAATATTTGAAACTCAGAAGTTCGTAAACTTATGTTATTGTAAGTCTTCCGCTGTTTTACTCCGTGGTATTTTATTTATATGAAACTGTTGTAATACTGCAATGTCTCTCTACAATGATTGATCCTGCTCGGAGAATCGTGGATGATTCGGGATTTACCCGACAGACTTTTTAAGTCGTATGGAACACAGTCATGGTTATTTGGAGTCTGTTTAGACAATAATCACGCGTGTGGGCCATATGATTTAGGAGGTTCTGCCACATTTAGTGGGTGCACAAATATTTTTTTTAAAAAACACGTCATCCTTTTTTATTTCTATAATGAAGCAATTTAGATTCACTTAATTATTCTTATCGACTTTGTCTGCTGCATTATCTAATTGCGTTTCATTTTGTTATGTGTTCGATTCAGCTTTTCCAACCTAGGTTCTTGGAGAATTCATTCAAAGCTATTATTTGAATTTTCACGACAACGCGCGGAGAATCACCTAGTTCTATAGTATTTGGCACAATAAAACTAGCTAACAGAGAGCCACCATATATGGGTGTCAAAAAAAAATCTTTCAGCCAGCGGCTCTCTCCACGATAGGCAACGGTTGGCGCCCAAAAGCTCAACCGGATTCCTCAGCATCCAAACCGCCGGCCTTCACATTTCATCATGGGCCGAAACTCATCTTCCAGGCCCAATTGTGGCCGTTTTGATCAATCACCCTAACCCGAACCCTTTTATATAGCTCCGCCGCGGCGCTAGGGTTTCTCACCCATTCGCTCTAGCTGTCACTCCTCTCTGACTCCCCCACCTCCCTCCTCGTCTAAAGCCATTGATGATGTGTGGCGGCGGCGAGGTGGTGGTGGTGGTGGCGGCAAAGTGGTAGGCGGCCAGGTGCGCGGGGCATCTCGCTGTTCTCTCCCCCCCTAGCTGACGTTCAAAGCAAGGTGAAAGATCCCCTCTCCTTTCATCCTGTTGGCTTTATTGCGGTACTCAATTTGTCATATTTTTATGGATTTTGGGTGGCCAGATTTGTTGTGCTGTTGTGCCTTATACTTATCCTATGATTTCCAGTGCTAGATACGGCATAATATGCTATGTTCTTACATGTTCTAGCACGATCTGTACCTATGATTCTTTACTTCATTTTGTGTTCATGTATAGCCTTTGATATTTGTGGCCACGTTTTGTTTTGCATATGTGTACACTATATTATTTTGGGAGGAGTTAATATTTGGTGGAAATATTAGATATGGTCAGATCTGGTGCTTGATTTTGTGCTCTTACATCTATGACCCTTCATTTACCGTGGCCGCTGATGAGCTGGTTCTCTAGCCGTCTGGCTTATCTGTTTTGTTGCCTATGTGTACAATATAAAGTTGGTTTCTATATATGATGATGCACTGATGTTGTGGTTTGTTGCCTCCTTAGTTGTTTTAGTTATTGTCTTAGCTTATGTAATGTTATCATTGGTTTGAACTTTTTTTTGTTTCATTCTTATTTAGGCACCATGAGTTCCGAGATTGTGTACGGTACGTGTTCTAGCCGTGAGGCCACAGACTGGATCTGTAGTGTCTGTGGTCATAAGAACAAGACGGTTCAAAAACTTGTCTTCAATGTTCCTGTGTGGAGATGTGAAGGTGTCATTGCAGGTGCCAATGACACTAGGAATTGCATGATGAAGGTCAGTTGTTGTGGTCACTATTCATTTTCATTGGGTTGTTTCTATTTTTAAATGTTTTTTTTTCTATTTCTCTATTGGTTGGTTTCATTCATTTTAAATGGAGTTTTCTATTTTTTTATTGGTAGCCAAAAAAGACAGTGAAAGAAATAAGAAGCGAGAGCAAAGAAGAGAGCAGAATGGAGAGAGCCAAAGAAGTGATTAGAGTGTTGGTTTAGCAAAAAAAAAAGAGTGAAGGAGACAACAAGAGAGAGCGAAGGAGAGTACAATGAGAGAGCAAAATGAGTGATTGGCCAGCCCCCTCTCTGCACCTTCATTCTTATAGGGAAGGTGGGAGGGGAGGTTTTCATTATTTTCTCTATGTGAGGTTTGTATTTAAAAAAAAAGTCACCAGAGGTTACAAAAATAGGACCCAAATATCATTTTCAAGCCCCCAAGCTATATAACTGGACCCTGGAAACACTAATCTTAATGTGATTATTTAGACATAAAGTCTTGTAAACCCAAGCCTATAGGAGACTAGGAGTGCGGCCCATGAGATGGATCTGGGTAACCAATTTCCAAAAGAGCTCACAGTTTCTAGCACTTAGCCTATTAGACCCACTAGTTTTTGGCCCATGTTTATATTTTGCATAGTTAGAAATTTGTTTATCAGTGTCCATATATTTCATCTTTTACTCTTCCTATTTGCGTCTTCTACTCTTCCCACTCACTCACGTCTTGCGTTCTTCCCAATTGTCGACTTTGTATGGCAAGACCATAGTACGTGCTGTTGGAGTGAGCAATAGAGCTACTTCAGTCTGGTCCATTTGAGAATCGCAAGGGTCCATTTAGGCTTAAAAGGGGTTGCTCATTTTTAGGGACATGATGGAGGCAGATCCGCAGATACAAATGACAAGGACGTGGAGGAGGCAGCTCGGCGAACATGAATGACTATTGAGTTTGCTCGGAAGTTTGGAAACGAAGAGCCAGCATTGCTTGAGTTGGATAGGAATGATTGTTCAGTTTGCATTTTAGAGTAATTCCAGCAATAATACCTACTACAAAACCCCAACTTCTAGATTTGGTAGCCACCTATTTATGAGACGCAATTTTGTTGTTTGCGCCATCGGTACTACCTAAAATATCCCCCAATCTATCCTAGCATAGAATAACCTATGGGCCCACATGTCACTCTCTACTATTTCTTATCCATGGATGAGCTCCTTTGCCTTGCTACATACCTCATCATTGGACGGATGGAGTAGAGTCGGGAGCCTATCGTGCCAAGGAGGGATGCTACGGAGAACCTGCCACACTAGGGAGGGACCTCGTTGGGAGCCGAGGAAGGTGATGAGGACATGACACCTTCGTATATTGGTTCCGTATGTACATGTCATTCTTTGTTTGTAGGTAAAAATGTGTCTCAAAGCACAAGTCCATCAAAGTTGAACTTTCAGTTCATCAGTGGCCTCACATTACTGCTTCACAGGAAGGCCACTACTCCTTCATCCGGAGTGAGTACGAGGTTCGTAAAAACTTGATGGAAATTAATTTTATTTGATCAGCTTTCAAAGGGATTTGGTTTGACCTCAAGATCATGTTGGCAAGACCTCCATATATATCATCATGACAGGTTGTTGTTGTTTCCGCCGAGAGCTATGATGCCATGATGGGCCTGATATTTACTCTTGAGACTCTAGTCAATATGCACGTGCGACACGCACGTGACGCACGTGCTTAGAATTTTTTTTTATTTTTTTAGAATTACACAGCAAAACGCAGACGCTCATAATACGTACGCACACTCACTCCTATAAACGCACGTACATATATCCAACCCCTACCCCTATGAGCACCTCCGAAGGACTGAGCACCCGACAGATCTGGAGATTCCTGAGTCACCACTGGTGCCTTGTTATCGACGGGAACGTCGCTTACCACTTAATGCATAATGCTGGTAAATCCTAGGAAAATCCCAGAAGTCACCACTGGTGCCTCGTTATCGACGGGAATGTCGCTTACCACTTAATGCATAATGCCGGTAAATCCTAGAAAAATCTCATGAAAAGGTGGGAGCACCAGCATTTTAACCGGGTAGTGTCCCACTAGACCGTTCTACCATTGGACTACGAGCAATTTGCATGCTTTTTTTGTTTACCATGCACCAACAAAAATATATCTAATCTAATCTATGAATCTATTAATTTTATAAAGTTATTAAATAGCAGAGATACGGAAGTCTATAAGTTTCATGATCATTTGAATCAATATAATCTAATATTCGGAGTAATCTACTATCTCCATTTCACTAGTACAAAATCTTGCTATAAAGGCGGCTAAATCACATTTTCAGGAGCGGGCAAAAAACCGACTCTACGCCCGCGATAGTAAAGATCACAATTGCCCGAGTCGGTTTTCTAACCACCTCTGAAAATAAGATCTTCAGGGGGCGGTTAAATTAAGAGAGTCACCTCTGTTATGCCTGCATTTCAGGGGCAGTTATGTTACGGGGACCGCCCCTGCTAAGTATTTCAGGGACGCTTTCATTAGGAGAATGGCTCCTCATAAGTGTTTTCAGAGACACTTGCGTTAGGGCAATCGCCTTTGATAGGACTTTTTAGACACACTTTCATTAGTAGAACCGCCTGAGATGAAAGCTTTGAGAGGCGCTTATTAGGAAAGCGCTTCATAATTAATCTGAAAAGCATTTAAAATCACCAGATTTGTAACATAAATTTTTAAAATTGTCACCATATTTTAAAATTATCATTGAAATGCAAATGATTAAAATTAACTCCATAAATACACACCAATAGCCGTGTTTACAATATATTAATTAGTATACACACACATGAGTATTGTTTGTACAACAATTTGAACATTACAAGATATTAATTATCTATGCTTCTCATAAAAAGTCTGGGAAATGATCCATACTTAGATTACGAAGCCATATTTTTGGGACTGACCGGCAGGGGTTGCACCTTCATTCTGATCTAACATATAGTATCTACATTCAGAATATGGAACCAACTTTGTGGTACAATGAAAAAAATATTAAGCAGTCCTTGGTCTTATGATACAGAAGATCTATTGATATCTTCATTCAGAATAAACATCTTTCGATTCATTACTAATATATATACAGTGCTATACCTGCCGTATAGCAAAGGCCAAACTAAAGATCCAGCTGGTATGACTGCACATTGTCGACGTAGAGTATGGCGACAGGGGGGCAACCGGCCCCCTCTTTGTTTTGGTTGTAGACTTCCTCCAATCACTTAAATAAAGCAAGATCAATGGGCCTTCTACACGATTGGTTATTCCCTGCAATATAATGTAGATTTTTCAGTTATCTAAAATGTTGATGACACTTTGATTATCATGCATGGAGGGCTATAGCAACAGGCAACGGATCAAGTGCAAACTAACTACATGAGGAGAGGTGGGAGGAAGGATTGCAAAAGTGTGATCAGAAGCAGACGATTAAGTGCAAAATTACACTTTTGCAAATGCCCCCCTCTCATCTCTCCCCACGGTTGGTTTACACGATTTGTATGGAAGGGATGGTTTGCACTTGATCCGATGTCATAGCAACAAGCTTTTCTCTTTTTCATGAGCCATTAGAATTCTTTTACCAATTCAACTAATTTGAAGGCAAACTATGCCAAGAGAAGATACGTTGCATCACCCTTGGATGTACCGTGGGTTTCTTTCCTTTCACAACTTGGGACTACCACTAGGTTTGGTGTTGATGGTAGTTAATATCAATCATAAACCATCAAAATAACCTGCGTACACATAATTCCATCACCAAATATAGTATATGGGTTTAAATTGATAATTTTTTGTTGAGTCTGTATCTGCATGTTTCTTCAAGGAAACCGTGAAAGGAGGACTTACTCTTCAAGATTAACTAGGTGACTTCCCCGTGCGTTGTTGCGGGAATTGTATAGACTAACATGGAAAGTATTAGAGAAAAATTATGAAGAAATCATAAAATCTACCCACAAATAAAAAGAACAAAGGGTAGACACTTTTTTGTGTGGCGTTAGTTTTGGGGTCACTTTGACTCTGCCCCTGCGATCCTTACCTCGCACCCTGGTCACCGTTTTGTTTGGAAAGCCACAATCACCGCGATCAGTTTCCATCCATGTCACAAGAATCGGCCGCACAAACAAGTAATAAAAAAATCACCCTCACGAGCCCCCTCCGCCAATCATTTTGCATGCTGCGATCCGTCTGTCACTGCCTAGAACTCCACCAAACGCCGCCAACAAGAAGGCTGCTGTTCCGTGAATCAGGTGTCGTACGCCCAGCCGCCATAACCCCACGGACGCCACCAACGAGCAGGCCACCATCGATTCGACGTGCTGCCGCAGCTCGGGTGCTGGCACGGCTGGAAGTTGAGGGGCGCGACTCCGCCACCTGGGCTCGACCGCGGTGCTTGAGGACAGCGGTGCGGAGACGTCGGCCACAATCGTGGCGCTGGAGAAGATGGCAGCGAGTTCTCACCCGCATTCACCGTGCCTCTACGATGAACTGGCGGCCGTCGCCCCTCGCATTGCTGATGTTCTTGGCGCCCCCTCCCCTCCCTTGCCGGTGCATGTCTCCGACTGCTATGACCTTCTCGCTATGCAAGCAACGGAGGACATGCCACACTGCGAGGTACATCCCCTGCTATCCACCTGTGTCTATTCAAAGCAATGCCCAACACGTGTTCGATGCTTTGCCTCTATGAGATGATTATTCCGTGAACCTAAAAATACCAAGCTTTATTTACATTAAAAAGAACGAGTTTTATTTATTGTTGGAACTCGGTTCCAGCAGGTTTAGGAATAGTAAGACAAAGGGTCAGGATTCTATTAAAGTAACGAATAAGGTTTACAAAGTGGGCCCTCGGGTAGATGAGGCTACAACTACCAGAGGACAACAACCATTACAATGATTGGGGGTCGCTCCCTTTTATAGTGACCCGACGACCCCAAGGTTCAAAGTACAGAAATGCCCTTGTGACATTGTCAGCTACACTCGTCCTGAGGGCACCGAAGTCCTTTCTCTTTTCTCAAATGGGCCTCTGGTGTCATTGTCATTTTGGCCCAACTGTCGGCCCAGCAACTGGCCTACAAACTGATCAGCTTCCCATCTCGCTCCCCGGGGCTTTGCAGCCTTTGCATGACTTCTTTGTGGGGAGCAGGTTTCGTATCTTCGTACCCTTTGCGCGCCCTTCATCGGGCACTAGCTTTGGGAGCTTCACAGCTTTTCTTCGGACCTGGTGCGAAGTCAGCTTCTTCACCACGTCCCTAAGCACATTTCCACCTGCAATAAGCACAAGAGCCTTTGCAACTGCTAGTTTCGTCAGTGAGCCCTTTGAGTTAAGGCCACGCCCCCAACGGTTCCCCCTTCGAGGGTCGGGTTTGAGTGTTTGACGCAGGCGAGCCTGAGCCTCGAGCCCGGCGGTGCCCTTGCAGCTCGAAGGGATCCTGATGCCCCCCTCTGGGCTTGGCTGTGTCAGACCGTTTCAAAATTTAGCCTCTTTTATAGATGTATGTCTCTCGTCATAATTTTCATTTATATATATATATTCATTTTTGTTAGGAATAATATTGCTAACAAATAGGATCATCGTTCTTTCTCTGGAACCTTGTGTAAGGTTGTATGAGAGAATTGGCCCTCCTTTGTTTATTATTATTTTTGTAGGCCGATGAATATCACTCGGTTTGGTTTTAAATGTACTGTACGTGTGTACGTGTACGGATTGCATAGTGTACGCGACATTAATGAACGGCCGATTCTCCAGCTAACAACAACCTGTGCCGTGTCCTTTTATATCTTTGCCGGCCCACAAGGCCCAGTATCGCTACGAGCAGCCAAAGTTCAACCCTAGGGTTCGGCGCTGCTGAAGGCCGCCGCCGCCGATTCTTGAGTTCGAGATTCCTGTCGAGTGTGAGAAAGGAATGAGCGGCGAGGTTCAGCAGGAGTGGGTTAGTGTCTGATGGTCTGCGTGCCTGAGCGCCTGGCGGGTCGGGCAGGAGGCGAGTTGGTGCTGCTGCCTTCATCGCGATCTGGTGGTCGGTGCTCACGGCGGATGCCGCCAGCGGCGCTGTGAACTTGGTGCGAGCTCTGGCCGCCGGCTGGGTACCCGATGCTGCTGGCTGGGGCATTGGATGCGCCACGACGAGTTATTACGTGCTTCACTGGTCTCTGAAGGTTAGATTTTATTCTTTTCTCCTAGGTCGTGTGAGGCATTTTCATTGTAGTGGTGCTTGTTTTTTTTATGTTTTTATTTTTTTTCTGGCATCTTTTGCTTTGTATCTTTCTGAGATGCCAGAACTGTTTTTAAGAATAGGCCTTGGCTGGAATTTTAAATCTGATCTAATTGGTGACACATGAGTTTCGGGGAAAAAAAACTAAAATTTTAAAATCCTGGACGGTCATGTGAAAAGAGCCTGCACTAGATTTACATGTACATGTGCGTTTTACCAGTGCTGGAGATTTGGTGAATGATTTGGGTTTGACTTCATCGAACTATTTAGTTTAATATTTTATGCTGAGATCATTTTTAGAAAGACGCGCACCAGAGAGGGTTGTTACATCGTTTAACCTCATGTTTGTTTATTAAATTTATTATTATTATTATTATTATTATTATTATTATTATTATTATTATTATTATTATTATTATTATTATTATTATTATTATTATGTATGCTTTGGAACATGGTGCAACAGCTCGGTCCCTGTTGTGACTGTTGTTATTATTATTTTTTAGATGGATCATTGATTGCCCATACATCGTGGGAGCTATAAAAAGAGGGGGGAGGCCCTCGGAAGTCCGACAGGTTGGTGGTGCCGTCGGAAAATCGACAAGTTTGCGTGTGCTGTTTGCGCAAAGGCTATGAGCTACCTTGTGCTGGTGAACCCGCAAAGGTATTTGTTACTCTGATAACTTATTTCTTCCTCCTTTGCTTTGACCGAGATGTAGCGTCTTGCGCTTTCTACTTTTCTGTTAGTTATTATTATTGATATATGTCTCCCCCTTTTGGCAGATGTGAACTTCTTCTTCAGGCACTATGATTTGGCATACCAGCCAAAGGGTGTTATGGTTGATGGTGAGCCAAGGCGTGCTCAGTTTGGCAGTTGTATTTCCCGAAGCTTCGTTCAAAAGGTCAAGGGACCTTGAAGATCTCGTATGCTCAGAAGTTTCGTTGGACAAATCAATGGACCCGTCACTGGTTTTACACAACGGTGCCTGGATAGCCTGTTACCAGGGGTGGGAAAGAAACTATTGTTTATCCTCTTGCTTCTAAGATTGGTCTGCTTGCTTATGAGAGGTCTGTGTGTTCTAAGGTGACTGAAGATCGAAAGGTTTGTGAGAGGGCTTTTGAGCAAGCTTGTCGTTTTAGCAGCGGTCGAGACTTAGTTGAGGAATTCTTGGCGGCTAATATTTGGCCTCTTGGTAAAGGCAGCTGGAAGGACTGCAAGTTCAGGAAAGTCACTCTTCCTTTCTTTAGGCCTGATGAGCTTGTGTATTTTCCTGTATTTGGGTTAGAGAGACCCAAGGGCAAAGGAAGTAAGAAGAAATTTGTTGCGGAGCTTGAAGCTAGGGCTAGGGATATTCTTGGTCCTATGAAGGCGACAAAATACAATTCTAGGTTGGCTATTGCTGGCAAAGTGCCTCGTCTGAACCATGTTTTTGATGAACTTAAAGTTCACTATGATGAGAGGACTCCTCCAGAGTCGTGCAAAGAGGCTGAGGTCTCTAGGGTGGCCGTTGCAAACACTGCAAAGGCTAAGGGTTTGAAGGCAATGGCATCGACCAGTTCGAAAAATGGGGCTTCTAAGTGGAAGAACATTTCCAAGACCGAGTTGCCCCGCAAGAAAGCTAAGGTCTCCGTAGATGGGCTTTCTTGCAGTGATGCTTCAGAGCAAGATCCGGCTGACGATGTCAATGTCGATGTTGCTATCGTTGATGAGGACTTGGGATGTCACACAGTAGGTTTCCCACTTGGCGAGACAAATTCTCTTAGTGTTGGTGCTACCCAGGCTCAGCTTTTAGGGGCCGCCAGTGAAGCCATTGATGGTGTTCAGGAAGTTATGGCAAATCTTCCTCCTCTTTTTGATGATGATATGGAATTTAAATTTTCTCATGTGGAATCAAGAGACGAGGAGAATATTGAATTGCCAGGCTTTGTGGCGGATATTGTTAGTGGTGGTTGTGAGGCTATGGAAGAGGCAACTTCTATCTCTAAGAGCCTTTGCGTGGAGCTGAACTTGTCTGCAGCAGGTATTACACTAGTCTCTCCTTCATATCTCTTTATATACATGTATATTTTCCTGACTTGTTTCAACTTAATTTTTTTGCTCTTTGAAGGAGTTGCAGATACTGCTAAGTGTCAAGACAAGACTGAGGAGGCAAAGGCTGCAGAGGCCTAAGGCGTGGGTGGTTCTAAGGAGCCGTTGCGTATGTTTTCTCTTGCTTCGACTGCTGCGGCTACTATACGCGCCAATCTTTCTTCGTGCCTTCCCCCTTTGCCAAACGGTGAGCACTCCGGCTATATTTTCTTTTGTTGTTGTTGTTTTCTTTTTTTTTTTATTATTGTTAATAATAATTTTTATGTGTATATTGAAAAGCTGGTGCGGAGGACGTGGGAGGTGGAAGCGGAGAGGGTGGGAGCGAAGGGGTGGCTGACTTGACCTCGCTGCTAGGTTGCTTCGATCCCCAGTTTGCTTTCTTTCTTTCTCTTTTGAGAACTAACCTATTTTATACTTGTTTTCCACTAAAGATGAGTATTTGGAGAACTTTGCCAAACTTGATGTGGATGTGGCTATGGAAATGTTTTTTCACAAGTCCTATGAGGTTGGTATATTCTGTTTTCTTAGTTTTTTTGGCGAATCCTTTGCCGGTTACTAATGTTTGTGTAATTTTCGTAGCAATTTCGTTGCTTGGAGGTGATCCGAAACAGGGTTCGCGAAGGCCAAACTGCCCAGGGTCGTGCGGATGAGCTGAAGGACCAAGTTGTTGAACTTGGTAAGGAGAAGGAGGCCTTGTTAAAGGAAGTTCGTGATCTTCGAGCAAAGAATGCTGATCTGGTTGCTGAAGGTGTTGATGTCCGTGCAAAGGTTACTAAGCTTGCTAGTGCAAAGGCTGATGCTGATCGAAAGATTGTGAAGCTTGAGGGTTTATTGAGATCTTCTGAAACTTATAAGGATTCAGTCGAGCGGTGACTTCGGGAATAGCATAGTGTTGTGGAGGGTCTTCGCCTGGAGGTTGAGAAAGGATGCCTGTTGAGCCATGAGCTTCAGAGTATTGTAAAAAACCCTAGAGGATGGAACGGCCATAGCAAGCAATTTGGGATTGTCCGCGGCGCAGCAGTATGCGAGTATTGTTGAAGCCTTTGGCGGGGTCGCCCGGTAGCTCCCTGGGTCTAAGGTCTCTGATGTCATGAAGTGGTTTTCCACTAGCTTTTCGATCCTCCAAGACTATTACGAAAGTTGGTGATTTTGTGGCTCTTTCTGGGGTTATAACTTTGTTTTCACTCATGGAGAAAAACGAGTGCAAGCCATTAGAGGACTTTCTTCTGTGGGGCTTCGATTTCCCATCACTCTCTGAATTGGGAGAACCTTCGGGGAATGTTCATCTTGGCAGCTATCGCTTTATGAGAGATTTCTGGGGGCTACATGGACGTGCCCATGCTCGTCAACTTGCAGAGGCTAGACATGGGCAGGTTTGTGCTTGACCCTGTCTATCTTTCTTTTACAGGCGTGTTTGTGTTTTTATTCTATATTCTGCTAATTTGATCATTATATTGTTGTTAATACTCGTCGGCTTTGTATGCTTGATAGGTGCCAAAAGAAAAAAAGGTGCAAAGGTTGTGGAAGGTGCAAGCGCTTCTACTGGCTCTTTGACACTCTAAGGTTCAGCTGCAGAGGCTTCGAGGGGGCCTGGTCCTTCAGTTGGTGCAGAGACTCAAGCTCCTCAGAGTGCTTGTCCTTCATCAGCACAGGCTGGGGTGGTGCCTGTTCTGACTCCTACTACTGAGGCGATGCCGGCTCCAGAGGGTGCTCGCTCTTCTTAATTCAAGACGAAGCTGCTACATAGGCTCTGATGTTGGTTGACATTGTAACTGTGTTGCATCTAAGGGTGCAGATTGATCTTTAGGCAAAAACCCATGACTATTTATCTTCTAAACTCTGGCCTTTTCTACTGGGACCATTTGCACTGGCTAATGCTTCTGTACTGCTTCCTATGTCCTTAGTGTGGTACGGTATTAGTCTTGCTTCCTTTGAGTATCCTGGGTATCTGAAGATTTGATTGACTCTGCTTTGGTGGCTAAACTTATTAAGCTAGCTCGAGTTGTATTTTTCCTGATTGTGGGACTTTGGATGGCGAGAGCTCTCGACATCGCAGGAGCTGAAGCCATGACTATATGCATATGTTTGTTTCTCCGTAGACCATTTTAGTTTGATGATGCGATGTCTTGGTACCTCAAGAGTAGGTTTTTTTAATGCCTGAGTATGGCAGGGCTTTGTCAGGTGCTCTCGCTTTCTTCTTCTTCTCTTTTCTTTCAGAGATAGAAAATTGACCCCGATGCCCAGGAGAGGACAGGACTTTGTCGGGGTCTCGCTTTCTTCTTCTGCTCTTTTTTCAGAGGTAGAAGATCGACCCCGATGCCTAGAAGAGGATAGGACTTTGTCGGGGTCTCGCTTTCTTCTCTATTTTTCAGAGGTAGAAGATCGGCCCCGATGCCTAGAAGAGAACAGGACTTTGTCGGGGTCTCGGCTTCTTTCGAGCCAAAATACCTTGACGCCTGAAAGTTTTTTCAGGTCTTTTTTCAAGGTGAGGCATTATTCGCCAGTGAGGTCATTCCGTGTCCTTAAGCTTTTAGCTTTGGACAACGGAGGGTCCTCTTTTTTGTGAATGTTGGTTTGTCAAATATCGTGGCTTTGATGTTAGCCACTTTCGACATCTTCAACATTTCTAGGGGTGAATCCTCTTTATAGATCTAGAGGGTTTTTACATGGGTTCTTCCTCGTTAAAAACCTCACCTCCGTCAGGAGTGCCCCTTGTGAGGAAAAGAGTGCAGGCCCTTGAAAGCAGTAAAATAAAGGAAATTTGGAAAAGAAAAGGATAACTAGGGATCCGTCGCTTATATCTCAGTGGAGGTCGCCCTTACATTCATATGTGGAATTTTTTGAGACTGTCAACATTCCATGTGTGGGTTGTTGTCTTGCCTGCCTCATCTTGCAGATGAAAAGACCCCGGTCTTCTTGTTGCTTTTGCTATGTGTGGGCCATCCCATTTTGGCTGCAGTTTCCCTGTATTTGTAGCGTCTGGCTTCCTTCAGAGTACTAGGTCTCCATCTTTGATATGCTTGGCGACAACCTTTGCATTCCTCCATTTCCTTATCTGATCTTGGTACTTTGCGATGTTTTCGACCGCTTCTAGCCTGTATGCTTCAGTCATCTCTTTGTTGTATTCTTCATCTTTTGCGAGCGCTTGTTTGATCACATGCAAGCTTTGGTATTTGATTTCCTCTGGCATCATTGCTTCCTCACTGTAAAGTAATTTGGATGGGGTGAAGCCGGTTGCCCTGGATATGTTTGTGTTATGGGACCATATTACCTTCGGCAGTTCTTCGACCCATTTCCTTTTTTTGTGGTTAAGAAGTGTCTTTGATATTGTAGAGAATATGATTCTATTTGATCTCTCAACTGCCCCGTTACTTTCTGGGTGATAGACAGAGGCGAAGGCTAGTTGGGTGCCGATGCTCTTGCAAAATTCTTTGAATTTCTTAGAGTCCAACTGCTTTCCATTGTCTATTGTGAGTGTTCTTGGTACTCCAAATCTGCAAATTATATTCTGCCAGAAAAACTTCTTTACTGTCTCAGAGGTGATTGATGCCAGTGGCTTTGCTTCTATCCACCTTGTGAAGTATTCTACCGTGACCACCGCATACTTGTTTCCTCCCTGGGCTGGTGGTAGTGGGCCAACAAGGTCCATTCCCATCTTTGTAGCTGCCAGGTTGGTGGTATGAGTTGTGTTATCCCCTGGCCTATTTTGATGTGGTGCGAAGGTCTGGCAAGCTTTGCAAGTTTTGACTATTAAAAGGGCATCTTTGATGTGGGTAGGCCAATAGAATCCTTGTCTGATTGCCTTGGCTGACAATGCCCTTAGGCCAATGTGTGATCCACATACCCTTGAATGAATTTCTTGTAGGAGGTCTTGGCCTTCAGACTCTGCTATGCATTTGAGCAATGGCTGGACAACAACCCTTTTGTACAAGATTCCATCAATTATGGTGTAATTTCTTGCTCGCGCAGCTAATCATGTTGCGCTTGTTTCATCTGATGTTACATGAACTCCATTGATCTGATTTATTATGGCTTGTCTCCAATCTTCTACCTGTACTAAGAGTACCTCTATGAAGGCTTTGTCTATTCTTACGATTGCTGGCTGGGTCTGTTCGTGGTAAAAGGTACCACAGGGCATCTCCATTTGGTTTGCCGCTGCCTTTGCTAGCTCATCGGCTTCTACATTTTGCCCCCTTCGGATGTGCTTTAGGGTGAACCCTTGGAACCTTTTCTCTAGGCCCCTGACTACTTCCAGGTATTTGGCTAATTCTGGCTCTCTGGCTATGTAATCTTTTCGACTTGGCCGGCTACCACTTGAGAGTCCATCTTTATGAGTATGTGTTTTGCTCCAAGCATCTACCCTAGGATTATGCCTTCGTACTCTGCTATGTTGTTTGTTGCTTTGAAACATAGCCTTGCTGTGTATTTTGACTTTGTGCCTGAGGGTGAGATTAGCACTACGGAAGCTCCTGCTCCACGTAGACCCCAGGCTCTGTCTGTGTAGAGGGTCCATATGAGAGTTTCTGGCTTGGGTTCTGCATGTGGCGGGGATATCCAATCTATCAAGAAATCTGCGAGTGCCTGAGACTTGATCGATGTTCTTGCGATGAACTTGATGCTAAACTGGGAGAGCTTCTTTGTTGTGAGAATATCCGTTTTTGTTGCCCACTTGCCTATTCTGCCTGAGGCGTCTTTGTTGTTGAGAATATCTATCAGTGGTTGCGAGGTGGGTACTAGGATTCCGTGGTCTTGGAAATAATGTTTCAACTTCCTTGAAGTCATAACAACTGCATATACTATCTTCTCAATTTCTGTGTAGTTTAGCTTTGTGCCTTGCAATACACCGATTGTTGGATTTGCTTGCCATTCATTTCCATCTCTTGAACGAGCACTACACTAATTGCACATGTGGAGGCTGATACATATAGCAGTAGCGTAACATCTGCCTCAGGAGTTTTGACCATTAGATCTCTTGTCATGTAGTTTTTGAGCTGTTGGAATGCTTCTGATTGCTCTTTGCCCCACTCAAACTAGTCCAAGCTTTTGAGTACCTTGAAGAATGGTAAGCTACACTCTGCCGATTTTGAGATGAATCTCTTGAGTGCTGCTATTTTGCCTGTTAACCTTTGAACTTCTCCTTTATTGGATGGTTCTGGCATTGCGAGCACTGCTTTCATTTTGTCTGGGTTTGCCCTTAGGCCTTTGGGCCCGACAATGCATCCTAGCATTTTACCTCTGCTTACGCCAAAGGTACACTTTTCTAGGTTCAATTTAAGCCCTGCGTCTCTAAGATTTATGAAGGTCTCTTTGAGGTCTGCTAAGTGGTCTTCGGTTTCCCTGCTTACCACCGCTATATCATCAACATATGCAATGATGTTTCTTTGCAATTGAGACTTGAGAACAATTTGTATCATTCTCGCAAAGGTCGAGCCTGCATTTTTGAGGCCCTCAGGCATTCGCACGAAATAGTATATACCAAAGGGTGTTGTGAAACTTGTTTTCTCTTTGTCCTCTTTTCTGAGCCATATTTGGTGGTATCCGGAGAAGCAATCTAATAGGGAGAAGCATTTGCAGCCTGCTGCTTTGTCAACTGATGCATCGATTCTTGGCAATGGGAAAGGGTCCTTTTTACATGTCCTTGTTCAGATCTATGAAATCTATACACATTCTCATTTTCCTATTTTTCTTTAGGACAAGAACGACATTTGCTACCCATAAAATGCCAGGACAGAATACAAAACCTTTGATGTAGTAGATCTTTGTTTTGTATTCTGTCCTAGCATTTTCTCCATCCTTAAAGGATATTGGCAATGAAATCTTTCCTAGTGCATCTATTTTTCTTCCTCTAAAACCGATCAGCGGTGTGTCTGGTGGTTGCAATTGACTTCTACTTAGTTTCATCTGATCGAAGATGTTGGTAAAAAAGATGTCTGCTGAGCTTCCAGAGTCTACAAGTATTCTATTTATCTCCCATCCTGCTATATTTGCCTTGATTACCATTGCATCTACATGGGGATAACTTTCTACTTGGAGGTCTTGCTCTATGAAACTGAGTGGCATCTTAAACCATTCTGTTGATTTGAAAGCTCCTTGTACTGCTACATTGTTGACCAAGCGAAGGTGATCTCTCTTCTATTTTTTGGTTTCAAATTCCAGGGCAGATCCTCTGGTAATCGGTAGTATCATGCCAATGGTTGGCAGGCTGAGTGTGGATTTGTCTGGTGTTCGATCAGTGGTTCGGCCTTTGAGGCGATGACCGAGACTTGGGTTTGCTGCGGAGGTGGTGGTAACGCCTCATATTTCCTTTGTTGGTTTAGCAGAGGTTCTGGGGCTTGCATGGTCTCAATGAATGTGATATGCGGAGGTCTTGGGTTGATGTAAGTCAAACTGTTCTCTATTCTATTGGTAGGGTGGCTCGAGAACTGTGCTGCCTGTTGTTGGATTGGTCTCCACGCGGGCAGGAAAGTAGGGTAGTATTGACTTGCTAGGCTTTGTTGTGGAAATGGTCCAACACTGTACCCTGGGAAACTTGGGTTATATTGTTGGTGCTACTGCAGTGCGTAGGCGTGATTGACCTCTCTGTTGGGTTGTTGTTAGAGCTGTTGTTGCAGCTGCTTGTTCTTCATTCTCTCTATGGTCTCAAGGGCTTCCGGGCACTCTCTTGTGTAGTGCCCTTTTTCTTCTCCATGGAAGATGTAATAGGGTTTCCTTGGTTTTTGATTATTGTTCCAATTTTTTGATCTGGTCCCTTTGTTGTAGCCCTGATTGTTCTGTTGCTTTGAGTCCTGATGAGTTTGTTCTTTCTTGCCAGTCTGCTGCTGAGGCTGACTGTTCTGTACATTGAAAACCTGCTTTTGCTGATAGCTTTTCTTCTCTTGTGGCCTGTTGTCTCTTCTGTTGTTATTGCTCGAGAACTGCTTGTTCTGGTTGTCTGCTTCCTCTATTCTTTTTTGGAAGTCATTGTCAGATCTGCAATACTTCTCAAACTCTTCATGCAATTGAGCCATTATAGTTGGCTTCTTCCTCTCTAGGTGGCTTGCAAAGGGGCCAATCCATAGTCCTTTAATTGCTGCTTCTACGGCCACCCCATCTGGGACATCGGGTGCTTTTGCTCGGAGATGTAGGAATCTCTGATAGTAATCTCTTAGGGGTCTCCTTTGAGGTGCTTGTTGCTGAACAAGTCTGATGATGTCAAGGACTCACTTGTATATCCTTTGTAATTTGCTAGTATCTAATCCCGTAGGCTTTCTCAGGAGTATACCATACTGGGTTTTAGCATTGAGTACCACACAAGGGCATCACCTTCTGCTGCAATTACAAATGACTTAGCAGGACATGGTCATTGCCACCTGCTGAGGCTACTGCTGCTTCAAAACTCATTATAAACTGCCTTGGATATATCTTGCCATTGAACCTTGGTAGTGATATGGGCTTGTAAGCCGGAGGCCAAGGTGCGCTTTGCAGTCCCTCGGACAATGGTGACTTAGGATCAAAAATTCTTGATGGTGTAGGCGAAGGTAGCACGGCGCTGTGTGTTGGTGTTGTGTTTGCAGCAGGATGCTAGTTGGTTGTGGGTGGTTGAGTAGCGCTTGTGAGGTTCCTTGCCTCGTACCCCGGCCACCGTTTTGTTTGGAAAGACACAATCACCACGATCAGTTTCCATCCACGTCACAAGAATCGGCCGCACAAACAAGTAATAAAAAAATCACACTCACGAGCCCCCTCCGCTAATCATTTTGCATGCTGCGATCCATCCGTCACTACCAAGAACTCCACCAAACGCCGCCAACGAGAAGGCCGTTGTTCCGTGAATCGGGCGTCGTACGCCCAGTCGCCATAAACCCACGGACGCCACCAACGAGCAGGCCACCATGGATTCGACGTGCTACCGCAGCTCGGGTGCTGGCATGGGTGGAAGTTGAGGGGCGCGACTCCGCCACCTGGGCTCGGCCGCGGTGCTAGAGGATAGCGGTGCGAAGACGTCGGCCACAACTGTGGCACTGGAGAAGATGGCAGCGAGTTCTCACCCGCGTTCACCATGCCTCTACGATGAACTAGCGGCCGTCGCCCCTCGCATTGATGATGCTCCTGACACCCCCGCCCCTCCCTTCCCGGTGCATGTCTCCGGCTGCTATGACCTTCTCGCTACACAAGCAACGGACGACATGCCACACTGCAAGGTACATCCCCTGCTATCCACCTGTGTCTATTCAAAGCAATGCCCAACACGTGTTCGATGCTTTGCCTCTATGAGATGATTATTTCATGAACCTAAAAATACCAAGCTTTATTTACATTAAAAAGAGCGAGTTTTATTTATTGTTGGAACTCGATTCCAGTAGGTTTAGGAATAGTAAGACAAAGGGTCGGGACTCTGTCAAAGTAATGAATAGGGTTTACAAAGTGGCGCCTTGGTTAGATGAGGGTCGCTTCCTTTTATCTAACAGTTTTTTATTATTTCTCTTGTTCCGAGAAATAGAAAAAAGAAAGAATAAAATACAAAAGAGAAGCGTCCATTGTCTAATGGATAGGACAGAGGTCTTCTAAACCTTTGCTATAGGTTCAAATCCTATTGGACGCAATCTTTTCTCTATCTATTCTTTAAATAACTATACTAAAAACTAAAAAAAAAATCTGCATGATTCAAATGAAAAATCTTTCTCAATGATTCCTCTTCTACTAACACGAGTTATACTAATAAGAGTAGACATGCTATATTTATGTTTGTTCCTGAAGGGAAAACCGTTCAAGCTGTTCCTGAATAGCTTCCTTCAAAAGGGTTTCTGCTTGCTCGGTGAATGTCTTACTAGAAGATATAATTTCTTGGAATTGAGGTTTAGTATCTTTTAGGTGTTTACGTAACTCATCCAGAAATTTCTTTACCTGTTCAATTTCTAACGAATCAAGATATCCTCTCGTTCCGGTATAAATAGTAGCTACCTGCTCTTCCACTGGGAGAGGGTTTGATTGGGATTGTTTAAGCAATTCCCGTAATCGTCGACCCCTTGCCAATTGATTCTGACTTGTTTTATCCAGAGCAGAGACGAATTGTAAAAAAAAGAGGGAATTTTCTCTGATAAAAAAAGAGGGAATTTGCTCTGATAAAAAAAAGGGAATTTGCTCTGATATAGATTATAGCCTGACCTTCTTGGCGCACCTAAGTGCAATTACGATAAAAGAAAGGATATGTAGATAGGTGGATAACTAGATTGGCAAGTATTTTTAAAATAACTTTATCTTTATTTTAGCATTCTACAACGAAATCCTTTATTTTCTAGCAATTCTACTACTACGAAACAAAAAAGACCCTTCAAATCTTTTTGAAAAAGAAACTAAGCATGCTATTCTAAATCGAACTAAAGTAAAATTTTCTAGTGCTTATAAATTATTGTGGCTTTATCCCTTTCATAGAAAGGAGATAAAACGAGAAATCTTTGCTATCCAATCTTTTTAGAATATAATAAAGTTTAAGTGGCAGAATTTTTTTCTAGGACTATTTTATCAATTCATTTTTATTCCATTTTGACCCCTGCTAAATTCGAACTTTCGTCGAAATCGTCTCTATTCATATGTATGACCCGACGACCCCAAGGTTCAAAGTACAGAAATGCCCTTGTGACATTGTTAGCTACACGTCGTCCTGAGGGCACCGAAGTCCTTTCTCTTTTCTCAAATGGGCCTCTGGTGTCATTGTCATTTTGGCCCAAGTGTCAGCCAGCAACTGGCCTACAAACTGATTAGCTTCCCATCTCGCTCCCCGGGGCTTTGCAGCCTTTGCATGACTTCTTTGTGGGGAGCAGGTTTCGTATCTTCGTACCCTTTGTGCGCCCTTCATCGGGCACTAGCTTTGGGAGCTTCGCAGCTTTTCTTCGGACCTGGTGTGAACTCAGCTTCTTCACCACGTCCCTAAGCACATTTCCACCTACAATGAGCACAAGAGCCTTTGCAACTGTTAGTTTCGTCAGTGAGCCCTTCGAGTTAAGGCCACGCCCCCAACATTTATGTATTGAATATATTCAATCATTTGAATTCAGCATCTTTTCTTAGCAGAAGGACAACGACTAATGAAAATGTTCATATGCTGCATGCTGACACTGTCTTTTCTAGGTTACTTTATTAATTACTTTATGAGAGATTTTGCGAACTTCGTCCTTCATTCGTCGTGTTAGATGTTGCGACATGAATTGCTGCTTGTAAGAACGGACACAGAGAGGTTACAACAAAAAATGCGAGTCCAATGTTGAGGTTACACAAAATATTTTGATCTAAATGTTAGAAAACATTAGCAGATCACAATACTTTGAATTTTGCAAATCATAGTGGACATATGATGTGACCGCGTTCTAAACTTCTTGAGATTCTGAAGTCATATTTTTGTACATGACTGAACATGGTGGTGATGAATTTTGAAGTTTCAAGATTCAGAAGAACCTGAGCCATGACTTAGCAAATGCAGTGAAGCAAATGAAGGAGAAACATAGGTGTTTTATTTTTTATCAATTTTTTTATTTTTCTTCACATTTTACTATACAAGATACCCATGGGAAAAATCAACGAATTTCAAGAATCAAATGCTTCCTTAATATTCCTTACCGTCTTCAGTTTGCAATAGTTGGTTCTTACCTATTCTCTTTTTTCAGTCTATCAGATTTAAACAACTGCTGATAATGGTAGATATCTGCCATGTTGGTATTCTCTTGTCACAGGTATGTTTCATTGGTAGAAATGCATCTTGAAGTATAATATGAGTCATAGCAATTTATATCACATTAGTATAGGCTTAGACAAGATGGGGTAGCTATACACATTCTCTTATCCTATTATTGTTCTCCTTTTTGTAGCTCTAACTTCTGATGACTGTCAAGTTTTGTCTCATAGAAAATAAAATTTTGAGATGCTAATACTTCACAGATTGCAACATGCAGGAGGCACAATTAACTGTGCTTGGATGGACAAAAGTTCCTGACACTGTTGTGATGTATGGGTATATTGTTGGCACTTTCAACCTGGTTATCAATGTAGGAACCAAGGAGGCACAACTAAATCCGTTGAGAAGAACTCTGGAATGCACTGATTTTTTCTACTGGGAGAAACTGAGAACTATTTTTATGTGAGCCCTGAGGGGATAACTTGGTTGCTGGATGGATATTGTTATCTCTTTCGATTGGATTTGCCAAAAATCTACTACGGAATTTCCCCTTCACTTTATTTCTACTGCGTGCAGTTTGCCAACACCGAGAAGTACATTGATGGGCAATTCTCTAGAAGACAGATTCTGGTCAGGTAATGTTTCTTGTTCCCTTCTTTGAAGCTTATGTCAAGTAGTGTTGTTTTGTAATAAATCTAGGTATAAAACTGGGGAAAGAGCTTGCATACACCCTGTCATCCTGCTGCCTTACTCCAACTACTCATACTTAAAAAGTACTATGGTATTGTTGATCAAGTTACATGTGAAAGAATGAAGGTTCATTCAGTTCCCAATTCCCACTGCGAAATGTCCTGATTCTTAACTAAAAAATAAACCTCATTAGTGTTTCAATTGGTTCAACCTTTTGTTTTCTTTCATTGCACCATGTGGTTATATCTTAATGGATGTCTTCTGTCTCTATTCATCACCTATTCCTGGTTTTTGCTTTGTCACTTGCAGTACATTTCAGCGTCTGTCTCTATTTTTTGTGTAGGAGAGGGGTTCCAAGGCATGCTATGCATAGATGGCTTCTGAATTGGTTCGCATATTTGGTTTTGTTGACGACTCTATAACATCATGGACACTGACCAACCGTAGGTTAGTGACTATTGGTTTCTATACTCTGTTTAGACCCATGATCTATTCTCTCATTATGCTACACCCTTATGCCACTATTGTCAGTGTTGCATTGATCCAATGAGGTTACAAGTTTCTGCACCTGACCTTTGGGATGCTTTCCCTAGATTGGGTAATATAATTATAAAAATCTTCTCCTCTTGCTCTTTTATTGAACCTTAAGCAAGCAGTTCTTCGTTTTACTGATTGCTGCCTAAACTGCTGGTCAACCTTCTGTATTTTCCATGTTACTCTGGTCTAAAATGTGCTATATTGAGATATGGGTATCGGTTCGATACTTCAGGCACTAAAGCTTGGAAGACCTGCTGCAGGTTGGTTAGCTGTCAGCTTGTCACTACTGCAATGCACTCCATTTCGAAATTATCACCCTAAAGGTGGTGAAGAAGGTGGTGAAGATTCTGCAATATTCAGCTCATTTTTAAATAAAATATTGTGCAGTAACTTGTATATCTGATTTGCTGTGAGTACCATATAGTTTGTTCAAAGATCAGCTTTTAGCTCCTTGACAAGATGGAGATGGACCCTGACTAAGGCCAGACATGCAATAATTGTGCTCACCTAATTTTGATTAGGCGTAGTGGGGACCAACATATTTGTGTGGTAGATATAAGTTACATTTGAAAATTGGAAGTGCTACAATTCTTTCCGACAATCTTTGTAGTGTTAAAATTTAATGTCATTTTCTTTTTTGTTTCAGTGGTTTGGAGAAGCAAATAAATACGTGAAGGCCCTCTTTGGCTATACCTTGCATCATGGAGTTCAGGAAGTATCCTAATAGTACTTGGCATGTTTCAAGTATGGTCAATAATACTGATGAAAATAACAATTGAAAATTTGATAACTTGAAAATTTCCTGCAATAAATTCTAATTATTAAAATAGAGCGTCTGGTTGTCCACACAATGTTTCAGACCTCTTTGCTCTTTGGTAGCTTCCTGCTTTAAGTTTCATCTTGATTTTCTGGAAAAATAAAATTTTCAGTAATTGATGGCTAGACTTATTTCACTCCATGCTTATAGTGCACATAACACATTCATTAGGATTTTCCGAGAAAATAAACTTTGACATTAAATGATACTATGATTTTCTCTGTGACCATCTTAATTTCACAAATTTTGCTTTTTAGATTAAATATCACTCTATCGGTATTTAATTTCATAGTATTGTAATCATATTGTGCGATCCGTATGTTTTATATTCAAAAGTTAGTTGTCCCATAGCAACGCACGGGTATGATATTAGTATATTACAAAGACCGTGAAAAGACTTTTTTGGTATTCATTCTCACCAAGGGGTGGTGTTACCTCTTGAACAAACGTGGGTCATGCTTGGTCGTAGGTGCTGCATGCGGCCAATGAATGAAGTTGAAGTGACTTCCTCAACATCTAGAAAATTAATTTGCATAATTCATGCGCATGAGAAAATGCATTTTCATAAGAACATGCATGGAAGTGGATGATGGCATGGCTTATATTAAAGAGAAGTTAGAGAAATAGATAGTGGATCTTAGAGCATGCAAGAAAGTGGATGATGACATGGCTTAATAAGAAGCTAGAGAAATAGCCAGTGGGTCTTAGTTTTATAGTAGTATAAGATCGCATATCTTGCATAACACCATTAGCAACTATTAGTCATGGGACCCAACTATCATTGTGGGGCCAGTAATGCCATCCACTCTTTCACCTGACAGCGTCATATCACCACCAAACTAAGCCACAAACTAGTAGTGCATGTGCCATATCACTGTAGACTAAGGTTATGACCGAACAGTGATATACTATTGTCGGGTTAAGCCACTAGATGGTAGTAATATTTTTATATCACTATTGGGTTTTATGATGTCTGATTCTCCACCATTAGATCCACCTACCACCATTGCTTCTGGTTATACAACTAGCGTCTGGATGCCTACACAAACAGAGGAGCTAGGTTCCCACAAATTAATTGATTCACTATTTGTTTATAGTCTCAATATGCGTTCTTTGTGTAAGAAAGGTCCTCACGTACATCTTCCATTTTGTAGTCAAGTTAATGCACCGAAGGTGTTAGAAGAATGTTTACGAACATAGAGTGCAGCCAAAGCCAGAGGGCGCTAGTAATAATAATAATAATATAATGCTATACTATGTTATAAGGAGCCTATAGAAGGGGCCCCTTGGGAGTGGCGGCTATGGTGGATAGCGGTGGTCGGCGGCGAAGGAGGCAGGGCCGAGGCCGGCCAGCAGCATGCTCGCGGCGGTGCATGGGCAGGGAGACGACGACGGCTAGGGTTAGGGAGGCAGAGAGGGGGCCTGAGAGTTGGAGAGCTAAGCTAATGGGTTGACCCCAATTAATTTTTTGATTTGAACGAGTATAATGTGCCTCCTATTTATTGTCCTGGCAAGACTTAGCCTCTAAGCAATTGGAGATCCTGCAGATCCTCCGTTTCCTATTTTATTTATTTCTAATTTCCTAATTTGTCCTGATAACATGGTGACCTCCGTCGACAACGATAGCGGCGGCGACTGCGCTTCCAGCCTCCTCGCGCGTGCGCCCAGCTAGGGTTTCTGAGGCCCATAGCGGCGGTACTGACATTGCTCCCCTTCTTGGGCCATTTATTTTGCCATCTATGGTGTACGTGTTACCACAATCTCCCCTTCTCCGATCGTGCCTTCTCGCGACGAAATTGCAGCCAATTGTTGACGTTGTCGAGGCAAAGCGCTCCCGGCAAGGTAGCTTGGAGTTGTAGGGGTTGTAGTTGTGCCAATGTCGATGTAGTCAAAGTTGAAGTAGAGGTAGTCAACAATTTGGAGGAGTGCACGTCCTTTGTTCGTGTTGATGTAGAGGCGGCACATGATTTCTTGGCGTAGTGGTGGAGTCATGTCGGTGGTTGGAGATGTTGAGGATGATGTAGCACTGGTGATAGCTGTTCATGGTCGATGATGATGTAGAAAAATTGAGCACGTCGTTTAGAGGAAGCTCACCATAAGTGAAGATATGCAGCCAACTGCAAGGCTCATTGTAGTAGACATTGTTGTGGACAAGAGGGTTGCAAGTGCAGTATCCATCTGCCATGTTAATTTTTGTTGCCATGTTGTTGAAGATCTTATGACATCCAAAGAACAGTTTGCAGTTGCTCTTGTTGTTGTGGATTTCTATGTTGTTGGAGATATGTTGTCCTTTGAGAAGGGTGCATAGTTGTTGAGCTGTGTCAATGAATTTGTCATGTCGTTGTTCCCGTCGATGAATGACCTGTTTTAGGGTTGGAGGATCAGTAGTGGTTCTGTTGTCTCCAAGTCCTTCAACTAAGGTGGTTATGTGGGTGCTGGGATGAGGGGGCGCTGGTCTGTGATGGCTAGGAGTGGCAACACCGATGATGGTGCATCTGGATGCATGGCAACACAGGTGATGGTGCATTTGGGGAGAGAAAAAAATTGGGGTTGTGCCATAAGTGTTCCCTCTTGTTGGATGGTTGATTGTTGTAGGTGGTGTTGTGTTGGTTGTGCAACCATTGGATTGAGTATGATCCCACATGCAACTATAGAACATGGCAGCAAGAGCGGCTCTTGCTCTGATTGGCTGATTGAACTGATGTTGGTGATCTCCTTGGGGTTGCGATTCCTTGTTGTTGCCACGAACGTCATACGACAGCATGCTACTGTCATTGTTGTTGGGGACCGCATCTCTGCTGTTGTTGGCAAGCAGTTCTGGACCTAGAAGCGAGGGCAATTGTAGTTGTGATGGTAGTTTGAGGGGCTCGATTGTTACTTCCTTGACGATCTCTGTAACTCCAAATGAGAGGTGTTCCTTCATCTTGTTGCTGATGAAGTATTTGCCAGCAGTGATGGTGGCGTCGTTGGTTCTGGCGTGCCTGATGTCCATAGTGTTGGGGATGATGTTGTCATTGGCGCCGGGACACATCTGCTCAACCTTTCTAGCTGCAAGGTGTTGGTTTGGCTGGTTGACCTTTTCACTGAACATCTGGTGGAAGTTGGTGGTGATGTTGTTGTTGGTGTATGGCATCGTTGAATTGATGTCGGGGGTGTCGGGAATGAGGGTGAATTGTTGCTCAAAACTTATAAGTGTTGCGAGGACATCTGCACAAGCCTAGCTAAAGGTGGTCATGTTCTCGTTGATGTTGTTGTTCATGGTGGTTGCGGCGGCCATGGGTGTTGAAGGATTGATGTGGTCTCCGGATACCAGGTATAAGGATCCTAAAGCAGGTGGCCCTTGGGAGCGGCAGTTATGGTGGATAGCGGTGGTCGACGGCGGCGGAGGCGTGGCCGGGCCGACTGGCGGCATGCATGCACGGTGGCGCGTGGGCAAAGAGATAGCGACTGCTAGGGTTAGGGAGGGAGAGAGAGAGCATGAGAGTTGGAGAGCTAGCTAATGGGTTGACCGTAATTACTTTATTGATCTGAACAAGTACAATGCGCATCCTATTTATAGTCTTGGCAAGACTTAGCCTCTAAGCAATCGGAGATCTTGTGGATCCTTCGTTTCCTATTTTTATATTTATTTCTAATTTCCTAATTTATCCTTATGACGTGGCGACCTCCATCGACGATGGCGGCGGCTGCGCCTAAGGCCTCCTCGCGCGAGCGCCCAACTAGGGTTTCTGCGGCCCATACGGCGGTACTTACCTTGCTCCCCTTTTTGGGCACTTTATTGGCCCATTTATCCTATCATCTATGTTGTACATGTTACATATGTTTGTTTGGTTGTTGGTGTGGCGTAGTGCGAGAGGAACAAACATAAAAAGCAAAGAAATTCTACATATATAAAATGAATGTAGTGATATGGTAAGAAAATGTAGCCAATAGGTCTGAAGACCTACATAGGTTTGGTCCAATTCCAAACTATTAACTCAACAGCCACGTACAGGGATTTGCTCAGGTACAAACTATAGCAAGGAGCGCATGTGAACTAATCCTAGGTGGTGAATGGTTAAATTTGGCATAAATTGCTCATACTACCATTGAATTTTGAACAATACCAATCTCCCTCTCCCACAACTAAACAGACAGAGATTAAGACTGCCTAATCTTGTGACAGTAATAATCAGGTCGTCAATCTACCTAATCATGCGATATGTAGCAATTAGCGACGTCCTGCCATGCCTCCTCTAGAAGGAAACCCTTGGAAAAATTTGGAAGCCTCTCCTGTGATCATGCTCTTTGGAAGGCAGCAACTGGGCCCTCTACACCGTGGATGCCCTCATGAAGCCTCGTCGCCTCCTACGATCGTGCGCCTCCATCGTGACAGCGAGAACGAACGCCGTCGGTGTGACCTCGTCGCCTCCATCGTGGGCGTGCAGGCAGACCTTGTGGCCTCCGATTCGCCGTCGTCATGGTCTGGGAGGCCTTTCATCTTTCTCCCGCTCCGCGAGCATCACCACCAGGTGTGCCAATCCATTCTCTTCCCTTCCTGTTGTGAGGAACCGAGCACCAAGACCCTATCGTAAGCTAATTGGTTGTTTGTATTCGGATCTGACCTAAGCAGCCCCCAATCACCTACAAAGATCCTTGGCGTGGAACTGACACAGTTCCTCCATCGTGTGCGAAAGTCTGGACATATGAATTTTGCACTAATATAATTACATCGGTTCCTCTGTCCGCACTAATCTAATTACATTTGTCTACATGTGAATTTTGCACTCGAAGTCAGGAAACACCACGACTCCAGCAACACTAATCCTGCTTTGCGCTGAACTCAGGCAATACCATGACGGTAGCACAGCGGTGGTGGCTACTAGCATTGGCCACCAGGTGGGACTGCGAACACATGGTTTTTACATAACCATTGTGGAGCACCCTTGTGGTTGTGATGAGCGATTGTCAACATGCCAACACTTTGGTGTGTGGTTGGTTCGGTGGTTCTACTAATCCCCTGGAACAGGGTTATGTGTCAAAACAGTGTCTCTTGGCTCATGATGTGCAGGTGTGGAGTCCGGATACGGTGGCAGCGGTCGGGAGAAGGTCAAGTAGGGTGTGCCGTGCTGACGGACCGGTTGCGGTGAAGGGCGAACACGAGGCTTGGATCAAGGGACCAGACGTCTAGGTGGCCAGCCGTGGTGGCTGACATTTGGGACATCGATGAGTGCAAGTGTACACGCGGGGGACGCGTACGGGCTATGCTACTCGCGGACGGTTTGGTGGTTTGTCCTCAAAACCATCGGCGGGGGATGCGTACGCGGTACGATACTCGTAGGAAGTTTGGTGGTTTGTCCTCAAAACTATCGATGGCGGGTTTTCTAGGTTTGCGCCTCAAAACTCGAGCGAAGGTCCCGATGCGGACGGACGGCACGTGGCGGCATCGGGGAGATCGCTTCAGAGCGAGGCTACCGGTGAGGAGGCACGGTGGCCGTCGGATCAGGAAAACTCGAGTTGGACCATAATGCCCCTGGCTAGGTGGTTCTCTCTCTTAGAATGTCTAGGGGTAGAAGTGGAATTATGTAATAAGACTATAAATAAGAGGGACTGCCTCCACTCAGTCTCACCTCTCCCATTCCAATGTTAGGGTTTTCCAGTCTCTAGTCTTTAAGAGTGTGTGAGGTCCAGTGCAAGACATTTATAGTGATTTGTTCGTGGGAAGAGCACCCCCTAGTGTGCTCGTGTCCTCTGGGTGTTTATCTTTATGTGATTCTCGTGATGATTTTGTGTTCTAGTTGTTCTTGAGTTGCTCATCCCGAGTTCCTTTTCCTGCACCGTTTGAGGTCATTTTTCTTGCCTTGGATCGAGCTATGACGTGAGTAGAGTGTTTTCACCAAAGGAAATAGTTTGATTCCTCACGAGCTCATAGATCGGGGCGGTTTTGTATTCATGGCGAGTTCTTGATGGGTTTTTTATCGTCTTTACGATTTCTCTTGATTTGTGTCAAATTGGGCCATGACCTTTTAGAGGTAGCTTCCCTATTGCCTTGTGACCCTACGGTTAAAATTTCGTGGCACTCGGAGTTGATTTGACCGAGAAATCAAATTTTCCTTGTTTCGGGCGATTTCCGCGCGTTTCAGTCTGGTACTACCGGTACTACCGGTGTTACTTCCGGTAGTGAAAATTCGCTGTGCGATTCTTTTCGGTACTATCGGTTTGAACCACCGATACTACCGCTACCTCACCGGTACTACCGGTAGTAACGCCGGTACTACCGGTTGGTGCGTTCCGATCGCGTTCTGGGTCTAAAGTTTGGTCCGCTACCTCATCGGTACTATCGGTAGTAACACCGGTACTACCGGTAGTGCTTTTACGGGCAGTCAAGGGCACGTTCGACTTGGGCTAAAAATATTTCCTAGAACTTCCGGTCAGTCGGTACTACCCGTTGGTCTATCTGTACTACCGGTAGTACACCCGAGACGCTGTTTTTGGTCGTTACTTGTCCGTTTGGTCTCCGATTCGCTTTTGGTTCGTTGCGTTGGTTTTGTGGCGTCCCGCTGTGTTCTTAGGGAACATCCACCCTCTCAATAGGGTCGTGGACATCGTAGTTTGTGTATTGTTACTTGGGTTGTTTGCCGAGCCGAAGACCTAAAGTTTCGAAAGAAATTTGAGGCTCCCATTCACCCCCCCCATCTAGTCGCCGTATCCGGTCCTTCAGGGACAATCCCTTCTCATCCCTTCCTGCCGTGTGAAGGTTCAAGTTTATTTTCCCTCCTGTGTACTGTTCATGGTCTGGCAATTGGATAAGAAATCAACGTTCGAAGCACTTCTGGATCCAATTGCAGGAGGCACCAAATCAGAAGTAAGTTCTTGAATGAACTGGTGCAATTTTCAGTGGCCTCAAGTCATATATCTTCAATGAATTCTAATTCTTGAGATGTTAGCCAAATAAACTACAGTAGTACAATGGTTGGTTCCATAATACAAATCAAATCCATTCACTGTAATGTTGAAAAGTACAAAAGTTTTCAAAACTAAATGCAGCAATTGTGCTGCTCCAGGCCGTCCTCGCCAACCTGCAGGAGCTCTTTTATTTTCAGTTCAGAAAAGCCATCTTTTATTATCAGTTCAGTGGCACTAAGCAGTTTGAGCTGCCTCTTTTTCGGTACTGCAATAGCAGCTTGTTCGTATTGTTTGTAGGGTTATCAAATTATTTTTCCGGTTGTTCCTCCTGGTCATCTTCACCGTTTTGCTATTGTGCTGTCCCTTGAGATTCTTCTATGTAACTTGTTGGAACAATGGCATTCTTCTCTGTTCTGTAGCAAGTCAATCATTTGCAGCTTGCAGGTCATCTCTCCAAGTAGAAGTCGCTGGAGAAAGTAGAAGAATCCTAACCATCCCACCGATGACTAATCTCCAGGTAATTATTACTTGCCTGCATTCTTTTCTTGCATTATTATAATTCAGTGATCCTTTGCTAGACCTGAAACTTGCATTGATTAACTTTCTGTTCTCTGATAGAGTTTGACAGTAGCACTTGTTCTCTGTTTCAGTTTTAGTGATTCAGTAGCTTTTGCAGTTTCTAAATCCAGATAGTTCACAGAACATTTTAGTTTCTTTTATATTTTGAACTGGGGTCAAACTGAATTAATTCCATACAAAGGACATATGTTCTGTTAGCAGGTCGAATATATGGATAGATTTCTGCAATTATTGCCTATATGGCAGAGTGCTACATGTGAGCACATGGTGTTATACAGCAGAGTTTTAGGGTTATCAAATTATTTTTCTGCCTGTCTCTCCTGGTCATCTTCACCATTTTGTTGTTGCGCTGTCCCTTGAAATTCTTCTATGTAGCTTGTTGGAACAATGCCATTGTCCTCTGTTCTGTAGCAAGTCGGCGCATTTGTAGCTTGGTCATCTCTCCAAGTAGATATCTTTTATTTTTATCTTGTTTTTTTAAGTTATTTGAATGTCCCATAGATATCTTTCCAATATCTAATTAATTTACCTGGCAAGAGTGCATATGGATGGAGGTATGGAGGATAGAATATGACTGAGTTCTAATCTTTTTACCTATTATCTTTGTGGTTGCTTTCATAAGGGATCTGCTGCAAATAATTCCAAAAGAAAGGTAAGGTAACCTGGGCATCTAGGATTCTGATTAGAGGCTTCTGTTTTAGTTTTCAATTTTCCCTTATTCTCTCTTGATATTGATTTTCACTTAGTAAATATTTTCCTTCTAAACCCAAATACATAATTTGTTCTTCATCTGGACCTCCAGCAACATGGTGAGCTGGTGACATACAGACATTCCACACATCCTGCAAAAGCCATGGAGTTGTACAGGACGCAATGTGCACGCATCCTGGAGATAAGGTTCATACTTCATAGTATTGAGCATGTAAACAGCTATCTTCCAATCTAATATTGACCGTTAATCTTTTTCAGCATGAATGCCCCAGTCATGGTTGAGCTTGGGACAAACTGGCCCTCTTGAGGTAAAGTCATTTTTTTTTCTGTATAGCCTTTTCGATGTACCTTTGCTTTTTAAAATGAAGATTGACTTTTGAATGTCATTTATGATAATTAACCATGGCAAGAAAAACACTTAGGTGCTTTTGAAAAAACAAAGAACTTTGTAAAACCAAAGTATTTCCCCAATACTTAAGAAATATACTTTACATACAAACAAGGTTCACGTATTACTCTTTCTGAATAATGTGGCTATTCAGTTGATTTTTAATAATTTAGGTAAAGGAAAAATCACAAATCAATTTGATGGTATGATAGCCAATTAGTAACAGATGACAGACTGGAGCGGCTCAAGGGTCCGTTTGCATTTTTCCACCAGCGCCATTGTCAATGAGGACAAGAATGTGACCAAATTATAGATTAAGGACCAAGATGGTCATTTTCTAAGATCGTGGACCGGATTGCCACATCGTGACAAGTTTAGAAGCCATGACTTTACTTATTTACACATATACTCAAACATTTGTACAAGATTATATGCATATGCATGGAACTTATTTGTGAATTTTTTACGCACGGAAGAAATAGATACATGAGATTTCTTCCCGCCAATATAAAATATTATCTTAGCTGCATCATAGAAAAGTTTATACACTATAGTTTGTGAGTCGATGTCGCGCTTTATGTGACTGTGTTAATTTTATGAACTTTTCCTTTTAGATTAAATGTTACTTTAACATCGATTTTTAATTTTATAATATTGCTACGTCATCGTGCGATCCATATGTTTAATTATAATAAAAATTTAAGTATCTCGTAACAACGCACGGGTACGAAACTAGTATAGAAAAAAGGTAATACACGACCATCGTGTGGAGCGTGGATGGCGCGATGTGGGCTGGCCCACATCCTACGACGACATTAGTGGTTTTCAATGGGTTAGGGAAACTTACCTTCGACAGCTTTAGAGGGGGGTTCGGGGGGGAGACGACAGGGACCGACGGCGGTGATTGAAAGACGGCTGCGGGGCAATGCGACAAGAGGGCTAGGCTGGCTGCGAGGGCACCTTCGCGGAGCTCGCCATCACCCTACCCTGGGACTAGGGCGACGTGGACGCGTGGTCAAGGGACGAGGGCAGGTTGAGGGTGGCACGACGGGGCGACTCGCCACCAGTGGTAGGGGTGGGGGAGGGCCGGGATGGCAGAGAAGGGTTGCGGGGAGTGTAACAACCCGAAAATTCGAACTATAAAATTTTTTCGACAAAACCCTGAATGATGTGGTGCGACATGTCATCATCTACCCCTTACATATGCATCAACCCTAGCATATCATGCATGGCATTCATATGTTGCAAATTAATTAACATCTCATAACCATGCTCTATGTTCACATGTTACATTTTAATGTTTCAATTGTTCAATCATCATGTTGCATTAAAAAGAGTGATTTGGATTCTTATTTGGTTTATGTGTTGATTATTAAAAAAATGACAACATAATATTTATTTTGACAAATAAATATTAAGGGAATAATACCCTAGCATTATTTGGGCCATGTATGCTCACTATTTTGTTGCACAAATTTAGCACACCATATATATATAAGTATATATAAAAATATATTTAAAAATAAAAAAGAAAAAGAAAAGGAAAAGAAAAGGAGGAGACCGGCCCGAGCAGCCAGCCGGCCCGCACGTGCGCTCGCCTGCGCTCGTCGCTCGACCCCGCGCTGCGCGGCCCAACCAGGCCGACGGCCCAGTAAGAGCCGCGCGCGTCCGCGCGCCGCACCGAGCCTCCGTTGCCGATGAGTCGCTGACGATGGGGCCCCGAAGTGGGACCCACGTGTCATCGCGCCCGCTGAGGTCACCCGACCGGCCGCGCGTGCTCGCGTCAGCACTGTTCCCCGGCGTCGCTCCTAAGCAACCTGCCTCGACCGCTCGATCCAGTGTCGCCCTGCATCGACGCGCGCCCGCAAGCCACCTGGACCGACCAGCCCGCGTAAAGTTCCCACGGCCGCAGGCAAGATTCTCCGCGCGCGCGCACCTGCACTGTCGCCGTAGTGGAACGCTACCGCCGTACAGAACTTCGACACCCAGCGCTACCTAGCCCCCTCTCGCTGTTCTCTGGACCCAGATCGAGCCTCAGCTGCTGACATGGACATCCCTTGGCCGCTCGATCAAGCAGAAGCCGTGATCGACCGTCCGTCGGCTACCTACCACCGTGTCCGCCCTATAAAGCAAGCACCCCGGCACCATAGGGTTCCCAGGCCGCCGCCACCGCTCTGGTGGAGCCCAATTCCACCTTGCCAGCCTCGATTGGAGAAGAGCTGAAGGGAGGGGGAAGAAAGGAGTCGGGGAAGAAGAAGAAGCCGCCGCCGGAGTTGGGGAGGAAGACCGTCGACTCGGAGCCGCCGCTGCTGCATCGGGAGTAGGAAGGAGGAGCAGTACCGCGAGCCGGAGCCGCTTGGACTTGTACCGCACCTCCATCCTCTTCGACCCGTCGGTGAGCACCACCATCGCCGCTCTCTCGAACCCTCCGCCGTGCTGTTGGCCATGGCGCTCCGCCGTGAGCGCGTAGGCCCAGGTCACTACCGACCTCACTGGACACACCCACACACACACACGAGACCAGCCCAGCCTCCTTAGACCACGGTATCGGGAGGATGCCGGAACAGAAGCCGCCCAGTTCATCGCCGCGCGCCAAGCTCCGCCGTGGCGAGATCACCCAGCCGCCTTTCCGTTGAGCCTCGACCTCCGTTGTTTCTGGATCCGCGCTCGCCTTGATGAGACGGACCCCGTGCACACCCTAGCTCCGCGTTTGCCTCGCCAGAGCACCGACCCGAACCACCTTGTCGTCGACGTGTCAGTACGTTGCCGCTCCAGAACGCCACCGTTCACCGTCGTTTCCTGCCACCATCGACCACCCTCGAGGAGCAGGAAGAAGCCGGGAAGCTCTGCCATGACGAGCTGCATCGAGTGGGCAAGATGGAGACCGTGGACCCTCTCGGAGTGCCGTTGCCATGCACCGAGAACCTGTCGAAGCTCCGCCGTGGGAGTTGCTGCCCGCGCGGACTCCGCCGTGTGTTTTGGTCACCGCCGGCACCTCGAGCAGGTATTGCGTGACTCCAACCGTCCATCTACGCCACCAATTGGAGCAGGAGTGACTCGGTGTGAAGTGTACATCGAGCGCCGTCGCCATCGAGCCACCGTCCGCCGTAGAGCTCGTCACCGGAAGCAAAGCTGCCGCCCTGAAGCCCGTCAACGTGACCGTCGTGAAGTCCCAAAACCGATGGGCGGGTTAATGGCGCCAGAGATCCTTTGTGGCACCAGGAATCGAGGGTTTCCCCACCGCCGATCGCCAAGGAGGAACTCCGCGTTCGAGCCAATCTCATCCGAGACAGATCACGCGCTCGAACCGACCCTCGAGTTTGACCCTTCCACAAACCGACCCTCGAGTTTGACCCTTCCACAAACCGACCCTCGAGTTTGACCCTTCGACAAACCGACCCTCAAGCTTGACACCTCGAGCACCGTCACCCTCGAGTCGTTGTCCATCGTAAAGCACGTCGCCGAAACCAAGCTCCTGACTTGATGACCACCTACGTGTCCACCTTGACGACCCGAGGACGATGCACGGGTTAGCGAAGTCCTGGAGCAGCCCCTCGCCGGATGTTTAACCTCGCTGACATCGACCGAGCACCGTTGTGGAAGCAGAGCAGTTTTCCGTCTTCGACCATGCCCTCGAGAGCATACCCTCGAGAGTATACTCCTCGAGACCGTACCCCTCGAGACCTAATCCTCGAGACCGTAACCCTCGAGACCATGCCCCTCGAGACCGTATCCTCGAGACCGTACCCTCGAGAGCATACCCCTCGAGAGCATACCCCTCGAGACCTAATCCTTGAGACCGTAACCCCTCGAGAGCATACCCCTCGAGACCTAACCCTCGAAACCGTAACCCCTCGAGACCTAATCCTCGAGACTGTAACCCTCGAGACCATGCCCCTCGAGACCGTATCCTCGAGACCGTAATCCCTCGAGAGCATACCCCTCGAGAGCATACCCCTCGAGACCTAATCCTTGAGACTGTAACCCCTCGAGAGCATACCCCTCGAGACCTAACCCTCGAAACCGTAATCCTCGAGACCGTAACCCCTCGAGACCGTAACCCCTCGAGACCGTAACCATCGAGACCTTACCCTCGAGCCCTTTTTCTTTTCAGAAAATGGTTAAATCTTTGAAAATTCATATCTAATTCATACGAGCTTGGAAAATTATGATCCACATATCCAAATTTTCTATAAATCGAGCCCTATCTATCTAGGCTATGTTTGAGTGTATTTGGATCTTCTATTTTGCATTCGTTCTTTGTGCTAATCTATAGGGGTCGCTTCCGCGACCGTTAAATCTCGTTACAGGCTCGAGCGAGGACAAGCTTGACGACAGTGACTACCAGGAGAAGTCCGACAGCTACGTCAGTGAAGGTGCCACACACCATCCAACCTCGTAGATCCCATTACGCATGACAACTATAGTATGGCTAGTGCTTTACATTCATGTTGCTATAATGCTATGCCTGTGCTAGGACTGCATGATAGAGTATTTATTTGATGAGCCCTACCTTGTTGTAAACTATCACCTGCTTACCCGCTGTTATGATAGCCACCTGCTTATCTGCTATGCTTATATTTCTATACTTCACTCGCTTACATTCTGATGCGACGTGATGAACCCAGGGAAGGCCTGGAGGGTGCCAGGCTGGATGTGTGAGTGATGTTTGGGGTGGAGCTTACGGCAGGGAGTAGGGTGAGGGTTGAGTCGATCGAGCCGGGATCTACGACGAGCTTTTGGAGCAAGTCTTGCCAGGGAATGGTTCTGGACATTCCCATGAGAGGAGCCTGTGGCGGGCTAACTGAGATGTGATGGTGGTCCTTGGGTGTGATCCTCGGAGAGGTGGAGCCCGGGATGAAGGTGTTGTGGTAGCACGTTAAAGATAAACCCTGATGAAGATATCCCGGTTTGGTCAAATCTAGGAACTGTTGCGCTGGTATCCGGACCTAGGAATCTCTTGCTTTCCACTCGCTCTCCATGGGGGGGGAGACGGCCGAACCGCTGGATAGGTCGATGCCACTACTGCTAGGCGAGAAGTGATAGGAAGGTATATGCATGGGATGGAGCTAACACCCTACCGAGACGATCATGGCACCCCTTCGGGAGTGGGTACATGGCATGGCATCCTCTTCGGGAGCGGATACATGCTCTCTTCACAGTTCCAGTGATCCAGTGCTGGATGGTAGAGTGGCATCGCCTATGGCAGTAGGCGCCTAGAATCTGCCTAGGTGCGCGCGTGCATCGATGATGGTTATCTGGTGGATTAATGAAACCTCTGCAGAGTGTATGGTTGATCGATCGATACATATGCCGAATCCTCGGCTATGGACCTTTCTTATGTTTCGCATGCACCGGACTAGTGAGTGGAGTGTTCTACCTTCCTCTGAGTGTGATTTCTGGCCGTGAGCCAGCTTGAGGGCTGCGGGCCGTTGAGGCAAGCTAAGAGGGAGTTGGCTTGTCGACCAGAGTCTGAGAGGGTGTTGGGGGAGATGAGATGATGTTACAGATATGGATGGAGATAGATGAAGGGAATGAGTTTGTGTTTAAAACTTATTTATTATACTTTTGTTTTATATACTTGAACAATTCATAGGAAACCCCAGCCTTATAGGTTCCTTTTGAGATACCCTTATTTTTGCATCCACTTCCACAAAGCAATGCATAGGGTGGGAGTGTGGCCAGTACAAATCGTACTGAAAATTTGGTTTCAGGTTCAAGGAGTGAGTACTCATCTAGGGAGTACAGTGATTGAGGGTTTCGTGCCTACGCTCAAGTTGGAGAGAAGAAGATAGCTTCCGCACCTCAAGCTTTTATTGTTATGCTGCATGAACTCTGATTCCGCCCCTGTGGCGATGTAATAAGTTATTGTAACTCCCTCTATTTGCTCTCTTTTGTTCGATGTATGGATTATGGATTCAACTGTTATCGAATAATGTGATTTAAATGGTCATATTACACTCCGATACTGTGGATTTCCCTTCGTGGAAATCAAAGTCGTTTCAGGGAGGGACAGGTCAAACTCGCAATCTACCACGGCTTGACGTTGTCTTTGTATATATTCTCAACAATTTGCTTGTGGACTAAGTCTAAGAGGCAGTCTAATAGACCAATGGGCCAGGGCTGCGATATATAGAGCGATGGTCAAGCTAGTCTGCCACTCCTACTACTTTATGGACTTCACTACTTGAGCAGCGTTGGCTACACATGACAGCAAAACGGGCTACAAACCAAAATCACACAAGCCAAGTTTTTTTTTCTTTTGAGGAATCACACAAGCCAAGTTGTCAGCACTTACGTACGCTTTCCTATATAAGATCCAACATATATTTGTGCTGTCAGAATAGAAGAACACTCATTTATTTCCTCACACACTCAAAATTATAGTAGCAATGGCAGCTGTAGCAGTACTCCTTCCGTGGCTAGCATGGCTCACCGTCTCCTTGCTCGCCGTCTACCTGCTGGACCTCATCGCACACGGTCGTCGTCGTCACCATAACAACAACCTCCCGCCGGGGCCCCGCCCTCTGCCATTCATCGGCAGCATCCACTTGCTCGGCGACCAGCCGCACCGCTCGCTAGCTCGCCTCGCTAAACTCCACGGCCCGCTCATGTCCCTCCACCTGGGGACGGTCACCACCGTGGTGGTCTCCTCCGCCGAGGTCGCCCGCGAGTTCCTGCAGAGGCACGACGCCGTCTTCGCCAACAGGTCCGTGCCTGACGCCGTCACGGGCAACCACTCCACCAACTCCGTAGCGTGGCTCCCCGCCACCGCGCCGCGCTGGCGCGCGCTCCGGAAGCTCATGGGCGCCGAGCTCTTCGCGCCGCACAGGCTGGACGACGCGCTCCAGCAGCGCCTTCGCCGCGACAAGGTGCGGGAGCTCGTCGACTATGTCCGGGTGATGGCGGCCAAGGCGCAGGCGGTGGACGTCGGCCGCGCGGCGTTCGTCACCAGCCTCAACCTCCTGTCGCGGACCATCTTCTCGCTCGACCTGACGAGCCTCGGCGATGACGGCGGCGACGGAGGAGGAGGCCGGTCGGCGTCGGCGGCGTCGGCCGAGGAGTTCCAGCGAGTGGTGACGGACATCATGGAGGCCGCGGGCAGCCCGAACCTCTCGGACTTCTTCCCGGCTCTCGCCGTCGCCGACCTGCAGGGGTGGCGCCGGCGGTTGGCAAGGCTGTTCTCGCAGCTGCACCGGGTCTTCGACGAGGAGGTCGACCGACGGCCGATGGACCGAGAGGCCGGCGAGCCCCGGAAGAATGATTTCCTGGACCTGTTACTGGACGCCGACGCCGCCGCCGCCGCCGCCGGCGGCCGGGATGATGACACGGCGGCGTGTCTTGACCGCGACACGCTACGGTCAATGTTCACGGTACGCCGATCTGAAGCTCTAATTCCACACATTCGCTGCACCTGGAGAAAGTGCGTGTATCTGATCCGCCTAACTTTTGACACTTGATGATATTGTCGATAAGATCATTGACAATATTTCAGTCAGTGCGTGGACACATGTAAGCTAGCTGTAGCTTACTAGCTAATAAGTGGAAAGACAGGACAAGCCTACCATAGGAGAGACCTAGACTAGTAGACCGTAGACAAGTTTATCGACTTGCATCCTTGGCCAACAGAGTCATTATCACCAAGGTTTGTGGACAGGCTATCTCAATATCCTTGTCTGACAGAACAATAGTACGCGATACTATGTTAACATTGAAGAAGTCACGATAGACCTTTTGCCGTTGAGGTGCACATTGCCTACGGCGCCTAACAAAGCAAACACCCCTAACACATGAAAACATAACTGAGATTGCTGTGTGGGGCCGCCAGTACCGAAAGCGCTCCAGAGGGTGGGAGGGGAAAAGTAGCGATCCAAACTTACGGTGGCTTATTCCTTTGTCACGGGATATATGGTTTAACTCGTAGGTTAATATTTAATCCGAGCAGAGATAGGCATTTGTTGATTCAATCACTTGAGTGATCCAGTGATATCTCTCTCACGTAGAGAGGGACAAATTCCGTCTTGACTGTCTATGTCTCACAGCATGCTTTCCGACCACCCGAAGACCACCTTTATAACTACCCAGTAATAGAGTAGCGTTTGGCAATCCCTAGATAGGCCGTTTCACATCTTAAGTACATACCACAGTCTCAGGGGTTTGCTGTAGTTATATTTTGTCCCTCATTACCCAAATTAGAAGTAGAAGTTGTAGCAAGGGGCACTGCTGAAGATGCTCTTATGGTTGAGAGATTAGGGTTAACGATGGGGACAAAAACGAGGAGGTATAGTAGGCTAGGCGCTTCTACTTGTACCCATAACTAGTTTATGTTGAATCCAGTAAAACTAATTATCTTCTATCTACCTCTTCTTCTCTCAATGTCATCCCCTTCATCATAGGCCGTCAAGGGAATAAACCCCACGCCATTACCGACCAAGGCGAGCTACGTGGCCGAGGTGCTCCTGACCTGGGCGCCAACGTCGTTGACAAAGATAAATTAATGTAGTGAATTATTGCATTTAGTTTTATTATTTTTGACTATATAATAAATGTGAACTTTAGAACTACAAGCAAGATGATATCTAATCCGTAGGTTCTCTCTTAATAAGAAATGTGCTATATCTAATTCATATAGGATGGCTGATGCCATGAATGTCTCTGATTTTGTGAACCTGCAAACTAATATGGGTCAGATTTATTATAATCTTATAATATTCTTCTTGATTTATGTACAGTAATGTCATTGATAACATGAATCTCATCGTGTTTATACATTTTAGGATCTGTTTGTTGCTGGGAGCGACACAAGCTCCAGCACAGTGGAATGGGCCATGGTTGAGTTGCTTCAAAACCCATCTTGTATGGCTAAAGCATGCGACGAGCTTTCAAGACTTTTTCACTCTAGGGAAAACGTCGAAGAATCTGAAATCATCCAGCTGCCCTATCTTCAGGCCGTGGTAAAAGAAACATTTCGACTGCATCCATCTATTCCTCTACTGCTACCACGCCGTGCAGAGACTCAGATCCAAATAATGGGCCACACGATACCTGAAGGATCCCGTGTGTTTGTAAATGTGTGGGCGATGGGTCGAGATGAGAAGACTTGGTCTGAACCTGACAAGTTTCTGCCTGAGAGATTTTTGGAGAAAATGTCAACTGATCTCAGTGGTGGTGGAGGGTTTGAGCTCATACCGTTTGGCGGAGGACGCCGGATCTGCCCTGGGATGCCGCTGGCGATTAGGATGGTGCACCTGCTTCTTGCGTCGCTTTTGAGTCAGTTTAGATGGAGACTCCCGGATGATGTGGAGAGGAATGGAGTTGATATGACCGAGAAGTTTGGAGTGGCACTAACGAAGGCCGTGCTCTTTGTGCCATCGCTACACCAGTTTGAGTCATCAGCCAATAAACCACCCGGCGGACTCGGTAGTGTCTTATATATAAATAAAACGACAGTCATTTATCGTGCTTATTAAACTAAATGGATTATTTCTGTATCTAGATCTTTTGTCCTCGTTGACACAAAGATTTTTTTTTTTCTTCATCAAAGGTTTTTTTTGCTTTATCTATAGGCTTTATATTAAAGAGCTAAAATTTCCCCTCTTTTTGTTTGTGTTTGCAGGATGGGGTGGGGTGGGAGGGGGGCTCGGTTTTTAGATGTTCCTAGCTCTTGTAACCAAAGCCAGATCCAAACACCAAAATACAAGAAACATCAGCCGAACCGACCACTAATTACCGAAAACGAGTTGTTAAATGGTTGTCTGTCATATTTGGTTCTTCCGTGTTGGTGTAAAATTGTCAAGCACTATAATTCCGTAAGCAAGGGTGAAGGAGAATGATGGAACGCCATATATGAAGCTAGGACAGTTTTGGCACATAAGATCGATCTTGCACACACCTACAACTACATGCGCGCCCTTTGACTCGATCCTCTAATGGCCAAGCTCGCCTCAGAGCACGCGCCCTCTGGCAACAACAACACTCTTTTTCTTCGTTCATTTGCCAGGGTGTTTTTTTTAGGTTTTGGAAATTTTCATGTCAGAGTGTTTCGGTACAAGTATGGCCCATAAACACGACTCTCAAATATCTTTATTTATGTTATTGACCGCTCGTGACATACAAATATAAAAGATAATATTTGTATGAACTATTTTCATAAAATGTTTCACGAATTTTTTTTAATCTGCTAAAATATTAACGAAAAGGTTGTATAATAAACACTAGAGCAATATATTGTAGCTTTACGGACATCCTTGTCCCGTGCCTCCTGTTCAAACACAATCCAAAGTGCCACAAAGCCCACCTCGAAATCGAATGGCCAGCCCACGTGGCCACGTCCCAGCTCTAACCCACCCCTACTTCCCAAGTCTATAAAAAAAAAAAAATGTAAACGTGTAGTAGTCGTAGCGAATTCCCGCCCGCTCTCAATCCTCAAACACCCTGCGTCTGCCTCGCCGCGCCGAGCGGAGCGGGCCGACTCGCCCGCCACACGTCCTCACCTACCTGCTCACGGCGGCGCGGCGCGTTTCAGTTGGACCACCGAAACCAATGGCCTCCGGCGGCGCGCAGCAGGCGCCGCCGACCGTCGCCGTCGCCGTGCGCCCTGGCGGCAGCGGCAGCCGCCTCGCCGCGCGGTGGGTCGCCGCGGGACTCCCGGACGACGGCCGCGCCGTCACCGTCGCCGTCGTCCACGTCGTCCCCGAGATCTCCTACGTGCCTTCCCCGAGTAAGCTCCCGATCTCCACTCCACTCCGTCATCTGGGCTGTTTGTTTGTTTGTTCATCCGTTCCCCATTCCGAAATGGGCGCGAGCTGACGACGTGTTCTGTGTCGCTGCCGCCGGCGGCGGCGGCGCAGCGGGGGAGCGGGTGCCGGTGGCGCTGGTGGGGAGAGACCCGGCGGAGGCGTACGCGCGGGACTTGCGCGCGCAAGCGGAGGCGGCGCTGCTCCCGTTCCGCCGCCTCTACTGCTCCTGTGGCCGCGCCAACGTCACCGTGAGTGCGCCAAAGCTCGCGTTTTTAGCGTAGCGCCGGCCGCCGCCGGCGGCGCTTGTGTTTCGGTGTGACTGGAATGGGGATTTCTCGGCGCGCGCAGGTGGAGACGGTGGTGGTGGAAGGCGACGGCGTGGCGGAGGCGCTGCTGCGGTACGTGCACGAGTCCTGCTGCGGAGCCTGGTGCTTGGCTCAGCGTCCTTCGGCTGGTTCCGGAGGTGAGTTACTGCTTGTTTTTCTATTTTGTTTTCATTTAATTTTTGTAAGGAAAAAGAAGAAATGCTTTCGAACGTAATAAGAAAAAGAAATGTGATAGGGTCTAGCAAAAAAGTCTAGCATTTTAGCTCACAACGTGTTGATGCCCCTGCCACGGCAAGATAGGGTCTCACCAAGTGCCCACTGGCCATGCTGCCGCCGCCATGGTATCCCCTACCTTAGTCGCTGGCTGCCTCCGTCAGCCGGTGGTATCCCCGCTGCCCGGCCTGCCGCCATGGTGCCTCTCTTCTATAAATCCTATAGAGTCTAAACTGCTGGATTCCAAATGAACTCCAATCCCGAATCCGACCTCTAAACCTCGTCGGAGACGGAATTGAAGAAACTACGAAAGAAGACGTCAAACAAACACAACAGCAGATCGGACGGATAGGAAATCAATGATCTAGTATTTGCTTTTTTGGGGGGTTCTTGTCCTTTCTAGCATTGAATTGATGTACGGCTATGGTTGGGGCATTGCTAGTGTGCAATTTTGATTCTGATTTCATTAAAGGTGTGATCAGCAAAAAGTTCGGCTTCTTTTCTGCTATAAATTTTACCCTTTTGGTTGAGGTTGGATTTGAAAGGTGCACGGAGCAATGTCTTTAATCACGACTAAAGTTCACTTTTGCGAGCTTTCAAAAGAAAAAAAAAATTCCTTTTTTCGAGATTAGTAGATCAGCTTCTGGTATGCTTATACTGTATCACCCTACGATGTTTTCATTTATCCTGTAGGATAACCCTGAATTCCTTCATCTAAAACTGCATTTCTATCATTCATCGTGACATTCTGACTGACTTAAAATCACCAGCCATATCATATAAATAGAAATGTTTTCCTGGTTGTCCTTATAACTGCATCTAGATCTAACTAGTAATTCAGAGCCTGCATGATAATTCTGCTTTTCTGTTTCTACAAATTTATATTTAATTTATTTATCACCTATGCACATACCGATTGACAAAGCTATTTTATATGCATATATCGTGATTTTTGCAGTAAGGTATTATTTGTCGCATTGTCCATTTTGAAGGGTGCTTAGCATACCAGATGTCCCCGATACTGTCATTCAAGCTAAGCAAAATTCATGCAACGTATTTGTTGTTTCCAAACGGAGACTAATTATGAAACTCGCAAGATATCCTCAACTGAGCAGTTTGTTCTGAGTCCTAAAATCTTCTACCACGTATACTGCATTCGATGCCATGTTTCCTTTTTCTTGTTTAATAACCTCATTGTCTTTGGGATATTAATTTTGCAGAGTCTAACACAAACCTGAGGATCGAGCCCATTAGTCATGAAACATTTGCACTATCACATAGGAGATTACTGTTCGACGCTAGTGATGAAGCACAATCAGATTCATTCTCCCAATCCCACAGCTCATATAGTGCTTCTAATGTTGTTCCAAGTTCAGTAAGTTCTGAACAAGTTGCTTCAGGAAGTTCAGGACTAAATTGTGCAGGAACAGAAGGAAGTAAGAACTATGATTCTCTTAGCTCCTTGGGGGAAGATCCTTGTGCTGCCTCAAACTCCAGTGAAGAGGTCAGATATATCGTTGTGCATAAAAATTGAGATGCATTTGCATGCTTCTACGACATCCTAAACATGTTTTTTTACCTTACTTACAGAGCCAATCAACAGATGAAGTGTCCAAACTAAGGAAGGAGCTGCAGGAAACCTTAGTTGTCTGTGATAAAGCTTGTGTAGACCTCATCAATGTTAAGAAAAAGGTTAAATTTTTTCCGGATTTTTTTTGTATCTTCATGAATTTCTGAAGCCAAAATGGCTATGCTATTCAAATAGTGTACATTTTTTTATGTGGTGCATAATCTCCACTGAACAACTTAAATTGTATAATTTAAACTTGGCTTCCATGTTATCATCATATCACACAGATTTAGGTACTTTCTATGGAGTGTTCTGAAGAGGCTAGAAAGGTGCAGCATGCACAAGAGTGGGAGGAAGCTTTGAAGCGGACGGTATCTGATGAGAAGGCGAAACAGCTTGAGGTCATCAAGGAAGTTGAGAAAGCAAGAAAATCGTTCACCCGAGAGGCTTATTCAAGGTACAAGACAGAAATGGCTACCAGCACGATCTCTCAGGATAAGGTGCAGATTGTCGATGCTATCTTGTCAAAGAGCAGAAGTTGCAGGCGGTATTCGAAGAAAGATATAGAGCTTGCCACTGGTAACTTCTCTGAAGAAAGGAAGATTGGTGAGGGGGGCTATGGCAATGTGTACAGATGCACCCTTGATCGTGGCTGTGAAGGTCATTCAGGAAGACTCCATTGACAAAACTGATGAATTCTTGAAGGAGGTAACTACTGATTCCTAAATTCGAAGATAACATATCTTCTTATCTTCCTGTGAACAGAAAGTTGTCTGACACAATTATTATTTTTGCAGGTTGAGATTCTTAGCCAGCTTCACCATCCCAACCTGGTTTTGTTGCTTGGTTTCTGTCCAGAACTTGGCTGTCTAGTATATGAATACCTGAAGAATGGAAGCCTAGAAGATCAGCTCTTCAACACCAAAGGGTGCCAACCACTGCACTGGTTCCTCCGGTTCCAGGTCATCTTTGACGTGTCCTGCGGACTTGCATTCTTGCACGCAAGAAATCCAGAGCCTATTGTCCACCGTGACCCGAAACCGGCCAATATCTTACTGGACAGGAGCTACGTGGGCAAGATCGGCGACGTCGGTTTCGCTAAGCTCATCTCCGATCTTGTGCCGGACTGGCAAACCGAGTACAAGGAGACGATCGTCGCCGGCACGCTGTACTACATGGACCCTGAGTACCAGCAGACCGGGACCGTTCGTCCCAAATCCGACGTGTTCGCGCTGGGAGTTGTCATCCTGCAGCTCCTGACCGGCAGACGCCCAAACGGACTCATTGTGAGCGCTGAGAACGCTTTGAGAAACGACAGGCTCTCTGACATTCTCGACCGGTCTCAGAAGGATTGGCCGCTTGACGAGGCAGAGATGTTTGCGAGGCTCGGGTTGAGATGCACGGCGTTGAATTGCAGGGATAGGCCTGATCTTGAGTCAGAGGTGCTGCCGAAGCTCGATGAGATCCTGCACAGGATTACTTAATTTGAGTGTACCAAGTCACTTCATCTGTCCTATAACACATGTAACTCGCCTGCAGAATCTGATGAGTTTCTGCTCTCTTTCGCTTGTGCTTAACGAAATGGGAAATTGGGTGCAGGAGTTGATGGAGGATCCTCACGTCGCCGCCGATGGCCACACCTACGAGCATTACGCGATCAGGGCTTGGCTCAAGAGGCACAAGACATCGCCTGTTACGAGGAGGAAGCTGCCGAATTCGTCCATAATCCCGAGCCATTCGTTGCGCGCTGCGATACAGCAGTGGAAGTCACAGTTACCAGCTCAGACAAACGAGTGAAATGAGAGGCAGGTTCATATCGCCTCTTGATTCAACTGCTCAATAGTGGTGAAATTATTTTTCCCGAACATACAAAAAGCCTTTGCTTTTCGGATTTTATAATTTGTTCAAAATCTGTAAATGAGAAAGGGGCAAGCTGTAAAGCAGAGAATCGCGAAGGACGACTTTGTAATTAGAGTGATAGGTTCTGTGGGGTCATCGGTTTTGGAAGCATGCTCAAATGGCTTCTTGCTATTTGTTACTCTTCCTCTCGAAATATCTGTTGTGCCGATGCAGCGGCAAAAAAAAAAAGGAGAGTACTGTTTAGTTGCCACTTCAAAATCTTTTTAACTATTACATCAAATCTTACGACACGTGTATAAAGTATTAAATATAGCTAAAATAAAAAACTAATTACACAGTTTGCGTATAAATAAAAGACGAATTTTTTGAGCCTAATTAGTCTATAATTTGACACTAAAGTGCTGCAGTAACACTAGTGCTGATGATAGATTAATTAGTCTTAATAATTTTGTCTCATGGCTTCTAGACGAAATTAATTTATTTTTTAAAAAAGTCTAAATACCTCATGAAGTATCAGCATCGATGAACATAATCCTCCAGCTACAAAACCCGTCTGTTTGGCCCTCTAAAGTATTGCATAATTTTACCCCCTGAGTGGTTTCTGCGCGTGGTTTTGCTGACGTGGCTATCGTACCCCACCTGTCAGATGGCCCTTATACCCAGGAACAGGAGGGCGAGCGCGCAAGCAGGCGCCGCTGGTCCGCCATGCGCGGCCGTGGCAGCGGTAGGTGTCGGCGAGCAGCGCGGCGGGCACGCCGTGGTTCACCACCTGGAAGAACTCGTGGCGCTCGCACGCCTCCGCTACGCCGCGCGGGAGCTCGTCCTCGCAGCAGCGGAAGAAAACCGGGCCAGGTCGACCACGGGGATGGCGATCTCCTCTAGGCTGCACGCCGCCACCGATGTCACCACAGCCGACGGTGCGCGCTCCCCGGCGGGCCACACGAACTACGCCGGGAACGCTCCTCCCGGCTCAGCACCTCCGCGTCGAACACCACGCCCCGCCTGCCGCCACCGCCATGCCGGAAATCCAATGGATCGGTTGCCGCGTGCGTGCGTGCAAGGAAGCCGGAGGCTTTATCGCCGCACTACGACCATCAAAAGGTTGCACTACGCCATGATTCTGTACGAGTCCACGCCCACATGCACAACCTACTAGACGCGGCGACAGATGTGCTGGACTTCATCTCGTTTGCGCGCCGCCGTATAGAGCCAGCCCGTGACGGATATGGGTTCTGGCCAGGCTCGTGGAAGGTCCACGGCGTGCGTAGGCTCCGCTTCTGCCGCCGGCCTGGAGACCTCTGTCGCGGGCAAAGCAGATCAGGCGACGGCGCCGCGCACGAGGCCATCGAGCCGGAGCTTGACGCGCCGCAGCCGTCGTCGTCCCGCAACCTCGCACTTGTTTTGGAACGGGTGGTCCATTCGGCGGATGCGAGTGGTCCGTTCGGCGAATGCGGAGGCCATCGAATCCGGCGAGCATCGTGTCTGCGTGAAGGTCCGCTCCGCGCTTCCAAATCCTGGACCTGGCACAGCGCGACGGAAAGGGCAGGCATCTGGCGCCGGAGCTTGGTCCACGCGGCGGCGAGGCGGTGCGTGCGAAGGAGGAAGGCCGCGATCTCCGTACACCCGAGGCAGAGGGCCTCCAGGAGCAGGGCGAAGGGAAGGGCGCCACTCTGCTCCAGCCCCAGCGCCAGCTCCCGCATCTCCTCCGTCGGGATCGCACCGCCGGAGCCGAACGACACGAACACCACCGACCGCGCCGGCTGCGCGTCCAGCCACTCCAGGCACGCCGCGTCCTTCTCGTCCCTCCGTCCGCCGTCGGCGTTGATGAGAAGGCCAATCGGGTACACCTTGGGCCTGTGGTCCGGCTGCCGCAGGATCTTGGCCGGGCCCGGCTCGATGGCGTCGAAGGAGCTGCCGAGGATGGCCGGGTAGGATGGCCGCATCACCAAAATCACCCGCAGAAACCACCAGGGGTAAAACAGACGGTATGCAATATTTTAGAAGGCCAAATAGATGGTTTTGTAGCCAGAAGATTATGTTCACCGATGCTGATACTTCAAGGAGTATTTAAATTTTTTTCTTTTTTATTTATATCTAAAACCTCATCAAATATCCCAGTGTAACCTAACATCACACTCATTTTATGGACACAATCGAATGCACATCAATATAATGTAAACGATAATTTTATTATGAAATGACCAAAGGGCCTAATTAAAGAAATTTTCATAAATTTCCAACAAAGGAGGGTGCACATCTCTCCAATCAAAGGTACACTAGCCTAACTTCAGCTAATAGTCTGCTCTTTTGCTGCACGTTTTGTAGTGATTGCGCGGCACAAAAAGAATGAGAACATTGACCCTTTATGTAATTCGATTCAAATCACTATTCTGGATTAGTTTGGGTCATGAATATCTTCACATAATTAAATCAGCATCGTTTTTCGTATTAATCATTGCCGTGCTTTGTTTCTGAAGTTCGTCAATTCAATTTTTTAAGGAATGTTTGTTAATTCAATTATAGGTCTATCTAAACAGTAGCTAAGGGGCATGTGTTTGTTAATTCAATTATTAAGGGCTCGTGTTTGGCGTGGGCATCATCATATCGTTTGATTCGGATTCGATCTTTGATTAGGGCAGTAAGTAGGCCGACACTGATCCTATGGATGACGATGATGACCCATATGCATATGGCCATATGCGAGTGGGCCTTGGTGGACCTGAAAGGCTGAAACCGAGCAGCACATTATGAATTACGTACGACTCCAATCACCGATTAATGTGAAAGGTTTCTTATTTTATTATAATTATACGCATGAGGATCATCCAACTCCGAACTTTAATCTTTAGAACGAAATGGGTTGGTCTTAATCGAGAGTTAGGAAATCGACAAGTCAATCATTTCAGGCAGATGGTCGTCATCTCTTTCTTATATGCCTATAGGTAGGTGAGCAGATCATATACATACTACTCACTCTGTTCTAAATTATAGGTTATTTAATTTTTTAACTCTAAATTTGATCACTCGTCTTATTTAAAAATAATTTATATAAATATAGTTAAATATAAGACAATCTTAAAGAACTTCTGTTAATAAAATAAATCATAATAAAATAAATAATATTTTACATAATTTTTTTTATAAGACGAGTGGTCACATTAAGCGTCAAAACATAGTCTCAATGGGGTTTTATCTATTTTATTTATATTTAATATTATTACCATGGCATAATACATGTCTAAACATATTCTAGTGTGAAGCCCTGTTTCATTTGTATTTAATAGTGTGGCATAATATACGTGTAATTTTTTTAGTGTTAGCGCCAGGACTCAACTACCTGGTCTTCTAACTACTTGGTCTTCTTGTACTAAAATTTTTACTTTCTCTCATCTAATATATTTTTGCGGCAAAGCTGTTTTTTAAAAACAAATATTGTGGAGCAAAGCAGCTCCTCGGTATATTTAACCTCAGTTAAAATTCAGTCTGAGTCGAATCCAGTACATGGGAGTTGCTACCAGTGTCACCTAACCAACTCCGGCCTGTTGGCTTGAAGTGAGAGTCCATAAGAGTTTCATCTGACCCAAAAGCTGGTGTGTCAGTTTTGCCTCAGTTATCAACCCATTTATAGAAGAGTGAAGCCATCTCTAACTTCTCAGCCGGGTGAAACTGTTTGAGAAAAAAAAAATGACTCACTATTCCGGCTCGGGTTTGGGTCATGAGATGTCGTCGATCAGATACTAAATCACCATCATCATCTGTATTGATCAGATACTAAATGAGTCTAAATCGCCAACGACCGGACTCTGGGCTCCGTGTTTCGCGTGTGCATCATCTGATTAATCGGATCGATCTTTGTCCTTGGCTGACTCACATGGACGATGAACCATGCGAGTGGTGGGCGGCGGTTGACCTGAAAACCATGCATTAGAACTAGTAACTGTAACGCCCAGCCAAAATAAAAGAAATAAAGGGAAAGAAATAAAGAAAAGAAATTTAAAAAATAAATAACGAAGTACTGTAGCGGCGCTACTGTACCGAACGACCCTCGGTTTCTATTCTGAATCGGTCTCCACGTCCCGTGCCCGTATCCTTCCCCATCTCCACGACCTTCCTACTCCAATAGCCGCCGCCCCTCCTGTGCACCACGTGAAGAAAGAAAAGGAGAGAAGGAAAGAGAAGAAAGAAGGGAGCGACTAGGGTTTTGCTGCCATCGTTGCCGCTGCCGTCGTCGGTGTCGTCGTAGTGGATGTTCTTCCTCTCGTAGAAAAACCCGGCGAGGATCGTGTGATTTTGGGACAACGGGAGGTGAAGGGAACGGAAGGATGGAGTAGTCGTTGTTTCTAGCATCGTGCTCGTGGTGAATTGACCTTGGTGAGATTTTAGATCATAATCCTCTTCTTTGGATCGAGTTACATGGATTGAATCATCTCTTTAGGAAGGGTGTAGTCGGAGTAATTCCCGAAATTAATCTTGCCCACGTTCTGAAACCCTGTCAGATTGTGCAGTCCTTATTCGTCGCTATTTTCGGGCATCTTAAAGGGCTTAATAAATTTTGGGCCTATAGACTTTTTTTTAGATAACTTCGCCATGTTTCTTTTGACTCTAATATCACCTCCATAGCCTTCGTACTTCGGGAGATATGAGCAGTTAAAGTTGACTATTTTCCAGTGACGATAATCTGGACAGTTCTAGTTTGGATTAGTTTTAGACTATTTAGATGAATTAATTTTATCTTATGATCTGAATAAAAATGATAGTGTTTTTCTTTATATTTTCAAATTAGTAAAGTTTATATTAATTGGATTAGTATATCCTTAGCTATGAATTTTTGAGTTCTGACATTCAGTTTTGGATGTCAAAAATATTTAATTATATTTTATGGTTAATTAGACCATTTTGAAAACCTCAAATACAAAATCTTACAATACGAGAGTTGTAGACAATGGAGTTTTCTATAACCTGACCTATTTTGAAAATTTTTGGACATGTATTCCGAAGTCTATGAAAAAGAGTAGAGGCATTGCTGCCTTGATCGGTAGCGCAAGCGGTAGAGGCTTAAATATCGGGTTTAGGGCGCTCTAGTGCGTTTGGCGCTCTAGTGCGTTTTTATTGTTATTCTTGCTTGTATGTTGGTGCATGTACTGAATATTAGTTGTGATCAGGTGGTAGCACTTCGGAACGTCGCTAGTGCATTTGTTATCCTTCGGTAAAGAGGCAAGTGAATGTAGCGGTAGTTTGCTACCGTTTTGGCTTGTTATTTTCATCACCTACATCTTATTATTTATAAAAATATTATACCACTAATATAAAAGCATGTGACTTTGGTTTATTCAACCTCATTTAATTATGGTCTTATTTAATTATTCATGGTGATGTTATTTTCATATTTTGATTTGTGGCTAGCCATAATCGTGAAGAAGAAGTTGGAGTATCATTGGTGGTATATTTATTTTATTGCAATATGCCAAGTGTATTGCATCATTTATTGGCATTGAAAGTTATGTCCTGACCTATGATCATGACTGTACCAGTACGCATCATGGGATGCAGCTCCACACCTTGTTGGGTGTGTAGACAGAAGACATTTGCATTGCATTCATATGCATTCATGAAGTATATTATTGAAGGGAATTGTCTATGTTATTATGAAGGTCCTTACCATTTTGCTATGTCTCAAATTGAAAGTCGGTCTTGTTATATATTTTGATATCATATCAAGTAAATACCCCATGTTAAATTGATGTTTAAACTTAACTTGTGGTTTAAATAGCCTGTCAAAACAAATTTGCTTGTTGAAATATTTTTATCTCACTCTTGCTTTACTCAATCCAGATACTTGATGATTGCTTGAAAGGGAAGGGGGAATAGCTGCACGTCACGCACTTCTTTTAGAGACTTCATGATTTAATATAAATAATTTGGCTATTTTCATAAGATTTAGAAGTAAATATTTAAAGAGTGGTTGATAAACTTTATTGAAATACCATATGTTTGTGTTAGGATGTTTGTTCATATTCGTTAATGCTAGTTTAGTTTCTTTCATTATATATATGGTTTGCTTCCGCGTTGCTATATATTCAAAGGATATGCCGTCAAATTCTTTACTTGTTAGGTACGGCTGTTGTCGATGTTGTTTAGTGGCATCCCGGATACTCATAAAATTCTGAGGTGTTACAGTAACATTATTATTTCAGAGCAACACATTATGAATTACGGCTCCAATCACTGATAGGTGAATGAGTTTTCTTATACGCATGCATGGAGCATGCAGCTCTGACTGAACTTTAATAACTTAAAAACCAAATGGGGCCTGCAATATCATGAAGTCATCACTCATTTCAGGGATGATCATAATCGGTCTCTTTCTGTATGCATATATAGGTGTACAGCATAGTATTTACAGCTACACACTAAAATAAGATGTAATTGATTAGTAATTGGTAAAAAACAAGTTTCATCCAGATCCTTGTTGAGTACAAAAGTAAAATTTTGAACGAACGATATAATAAGCGTTAGAGTTTCCGGTGACCATGACGACAACGTGCCGACGCAAGTCCTATGATACATCATCGTTTTGTCCGAGGGTCTGCCTTACACAACATAGTGTGTTAAAATATTTAAGCATTATCAGTTAAGGATAGAAAGCTCAACAAGCACGCAGTGTCATAGCAGCATGACTACGTAGAACACCTAAAGAAAATGTTGTTACCAGATCGCTGATGAGTTTAAAACTTTAAAACGGCTGTACCTCCTGGAACATGGTGGCAGAGGTTTCCTTGTCTTTCCTGTAGCGGTTTATCTTTATTGTGGTTGTTTGGTTCACTATGTTGAGAGCGAATTGTTACTAGTAGATTTGTCTTGCTAGTCGAAGTTGTAAGTTCATCACAAGTAGGCAGAAATTGCAAAGACTAACAGAATATGAACAAAGGGAGAAAATATGCAAATTATATATTATAAAAGTATTTTTTGTTAGTACTTAATAATATAATACGTAGTACATGAACATCTAATGCTTACATCTCCTAAACTTTTCAACTCAGGAGCACGTGTTGATGCACGGTGCATAAAAACACAAAAATATCCCTTGCAAATTCTTGTGTGTACAGAGTACTCTACATTATTGTTAGTACTTAATATATATTTTTTTGAACCGAACAACATGTGGGAGAGCTTCACCACCTGAATACGTTGATATATTATCAAAGGCCTCGTTTTTAGGGAACGAGACAAGAAACCCTGATCTCCGGTTAATATATATAGTACGTAGTACATGAACATCTAATGTGTGTATTATACAAGTATGCAAATTATATATTATATAAGTATTTTTTGTTAGTACCTAATATATATAGTACGTAGTACATGAACATCTAATGCTTACATCTCCTTAACTTTTTAGCTCAGGAGCACGTGTTGATGGCTTGATGCACGGTGCATAAAAACACAAAAATACCCCTTGCAAATTCTTGTGTGTACATACTACAGAGTACTCTACATTATTGATTATTGTTGTTCTATATATAGATATCACAAGCTCACAGTGTGCAACTAGCATACCATCAGCTTTGGTTATTGGAGACACGCAACGTGGCCTATCTGACACACTTAAAGCTGCGCTGTTCCTGATCTCTCATCTCGATCCCGGCCATGGCATCCAAACGAGCCAACGCCGGCGACGAGCCGCAGACGAAGCTGTCGCCTTCCGGCCTCCCGGTCCGCGAGATCCCGGGGAGCTACGGCGTGCCCTTCTTCTCGCCGCTGCGCGACCGCCTAGACTACTTCTACTTCCAGGGCGCGGAGGAGTACTTCCGCTCCCGCATCGCCAAGCACGGCGGCGCCACCGTGCTGCGCGTCAACATGCCGCCGGGCCCGGTCCTCTCCGGCGACCCCCGCGTCGTCGCCGTCCTCGACGCGCACAGCTTCCGCGTCCTGCTCGACGACTCCCTGGTCGACAAGGACGGTACGCTCGACGGCACCTACATGCCCTCGCTCGCGCTCTTCGGCGGCCACCGCCCGCTCGCGTTCCTCGACGGCGCCGACCCGCGCCACGCCGCGCTCAAGCGCGTCATGATCCGCCTCGCGGCCGCGCGCATGCACCACGTCGCGCCGGCGTTCGGCGCCGCCTTCACCGCCACATTCGACGCCGTCGAAGCCGAGCTTGCCGCCGCGAAGGGCGTGGCGGAGTTCAACAAGCACAACATGCGCCACATGCTGGACTTCACCTGCGCCGCGCTGTTCGGCGGCAAGCCGCCGAGCAAGGCCATCGGCGACGGCGCGGCGGCGAAGGCGTACAAGTGGCTCGCCTTCCAGCTCCACCCGCTCGCTAGCAGGGCCATCAGGCCGTGGCCGCTCGAGGACCTGCTCCTCCACACCTTCCGCCTGCCGCCTTTCCTGGTGCGCCGCGAGTACGCCGAGCTGACGGCCTACTTCGCCGACGTCGCGGCGGGCGTCCTCGACGACGCCGAGAAGCAGGCCGACCCAGGCGCCGCCGCCATCACGCGCGACGAGCTCCTCCACAACCTCGTCTTCATCGCCATCTTCAACGCCTACGGCGGGTACAAGATTTTCCTGCCGCACCTCGTTAAGTGGCTCGCGCGCAGCGGGCCCGAGCTGCACGCCAAGCTCGCCGCCGAGGTCCGCGCCGTCGTCCCACCCGGCGTCGCGACTGCGATCACCCTGTCGGACGTGGAGAAGATGCCGTTGGTGAAGTCAGTCATGTGGGAGACGCTGCGGATGAACCCGCCGGTGGAGTTCCAGTACGGGCGCGCGCGGCGGGACACGGTGGTGGAGAGCCACGACGCGGCCTACGAGGTGAGGAAGGGCGAGATGGTGTTCGGGTACCAGCCTCTGGCGACGCGCGACGAGCGCGTGTTCAAGCGCGGCCGCGAGTTCGTCGCCGACCGGTTCTCCGTCTGCTCCGACGACGAGCGGCGGCGGATGCTGGAGCACGTGGTGTGGTCGAACGGGCCGGAGACCGGCGCGGCCGCCGAGGGGAACAAGCAGTGCCCCGGGAAAGACGCGGTGGTGGCGGTGGGCCGGCTGATGGTGGCTGAGATGTTCCGTCGCTACGACACGTTCGTCGCCACCGTCGAGGAGAACCCCGTGGAGCCGGTCGTCACGTTCACGTCGCTGACGAGGGCGGCGGCTTCCGCAGCGGCGGGCCATGGCGGCGTCGTCAAGGCCTGATATGATCGTTCATGCGCAGTAATGTCCTGTATGTACCTTGTCTTCTGTGTGTAATACGTACTGCACGTAGTTCCGTCGTGTGCTTCGCTTGCCTGTGAGGATGGTGACTATGCTTTGCTTATTGTTTTCGGTGGCATTAGATCATTGGTGAACCACGATCAGAATGTTATCTGGTGTAAAGGTTACAAATTCAAAACATTTGCTGCTAAGTGTGTATCATGCTTTTTGTGACCTATAAGGGAGTGATGGAGGAATAAGAACAGACTTTGCTTCATTTGATTTCCATATCTTCAATTTGCAGTTCATGTTTTGATCAGCAAAATAGATGGAAACATGAAAACTAATTTAAAAAGACATATTTCGGTCATTCACAAAAATATTAAATTTAGCACATTCGTAGTACATACAAATATGTATTCACATGCAAAATTTTGGATGCCAACTCACTCATGAAATATTCACACTAAAAATAACAAATTTAAGATTCATGTGCACTATAAGACAAAACTAGAGGAAATTTGTCTTTAGTGCACATGCACCAGAAATTTATTATTTTCGTATAAATCATTCTAGTTTGACTTTGCATTTCAACCGTTGCATGTTAGTATATATTTGTATGCATATGGATATGCCAAATTTTAGATTTTTTTTAAATGGTTAAAATATATCTTTTTAAATTGGTTTATGTGACAACAACTACTTGTACAATGGTGTATATGTTAGTATCTCATAGTTCTAAATTTTAGCTCATAAGATGGTTGTTTCGTGAAACGATGATCTCTTTCTCTCTCCCTTCTCTCTTTCCTCCGCACCAGTAAAAACCCTACGTGGCACTATATAAGATGTAGTATGAGACCGTTGACGTGTAACGGTGTAATATACCTGAAACTAGTTCCTGTCAGACAATGAGTCACAGCTCTGTGACTAAAAGCTATACTCGAAAGCAAACTGATCAGAGCAACAAGGTCTCGGCAACTACTGCGTCCTGAGTAACCCTGCCGTGCGGCCTTGCACCAGAGCGGTTAGCGGTTAGCTAGCCTGTAGCCTCCGAGGCGATAGAGTCCAGGTTATCAGCTGGGCCAATAAGGACACGTGCCACCAGTGAAGTTGTGTGTTATTTCGTTCTTTCCAAATTACCCATGACATCAACAGGACCACATCACTTGGCCGGCCGAAATCGACGAGACATCAGCTTGGAGGTCTGCAAGGCAACCACCATATTCGAATTGAACCAAGGTTCAGACGCCACACTGCCATAGCACGAGCGCCATCGACCACAATTGGCAGAAGACGCAACCGGTCACTCGATCAGGATGTGGTCCATCATTTCGGATTTTGATACATCACAGACTGCGTCCACACTGATCATCCGCGCGCGACTTGTTCACATCGATCTGTGTCCTGCAGCGCTACCGAGGCAGAAGAAAAGCACATCCCAATCGAAGGAAAGTTGTTTTAGCTTTTTATAGGCCTTTTAGCTGGTTTTACCTACGTTGACACAACTGAAAAAAATTATACACCCTCCGTTCTAAATTATAAGTTATTTAAAAAATTTTGAAGAATCAAAGCATCTCAAGTTTGACCAAAATTATAAAAAAAATACAAAAATTTATGATATCAAATAGGTATACTATAAAAATATAATTAATCAAGAATTTAATATAAATGTTGTTATCTTATATTTTATAAATTTAAAATATTTTGACTCTTCAAGATTCTTGTAATGACTTACAATTTGAGACGAATAAAGTATACATTTAGCCTCTAGCTAAATTTTAGCTAGGTTTAGCCGGGAACGATCTAGATGCATTTTGGATGCACCAGTTCATTTTGGTCATTGTGCATCCAAACCGTCCAAAGTTGTACCTTGTATCTCAGTGTTGTTGGCAACACTGTTGTGCAGAGTCAATTGCATACCGGGCTTATTATTTCGTTGTCCAGCCGCCGTCTGTACCTGCTTGGGTCCTGTTTGTTGTTCTGCTTCAGCAATTGCTCCATTTTGAAATGGGAGCTGTGACAGTTCCATAGCCAAAGTCGGGCTGTGACAGGGAATGTGGGAACGTTGTGGTCTCATAGCCGAGTTGGGCTAGGATGGAGATGTTTTCGAAAACCAAAACCCTTTTGTAAAAAGGAAATCGTTTTCATCAGGATCATCAGGAGAAGAAAAGCGTCATAAACTGACTGTAATGATGTCCTTGTGCTCAGTATAGAGTAATACGTAACTACTAATATGAATTGTTCATTAGCTTGGTAATAACAGTGACAATGCACGTACATATTCGAATAATACTCATCAACCAAATCAAAAAACTCTAGAAAGTGATGAACTAGTGCCAGCCAAGTTTGAGAAGCTGCTCCGGCCTGTCGCTCTCCGGCGGCCCTCCCTGAGGAACGCAGTAGACGTTCTTGGCCGCCCACGCCAGCTCGCGGTTCATCTTCATCACCTTGTCCTTGGTCTTCAAGCTCATCTTCCTCCTGGCGACCGACAGCGTGCTCTTCTCGTCGGCGCCGGCGTCGAAGGCCTCCCTGAACAGCTTGTTGCCCCTCACGTGGGCCAGGAACCCGGCGGCGAGGAACCGGCGCAGGAAGTTGAGCTGCACCATCTTGGCCCACGTCGACACCCGGATCGCCTTGCGCCGGTCCGACGACATCTGCAGCGCCTTCGCCGGCCGCTCGCCGCTCTCCATGTACGCCGACACCAGCCGGAACAGCTCCTTCTGCTCCGCCAGCAGCGCCCTGTCCGCGCCCTTGCCGCCGGCCTCGGCGGCCAGGTCCGACGCCCGGGCGCGCACCGCGTCCATGTCCTTGCGAGGGGTGTGCTGCGTCAGGTTCAGCTCCACGCACACCGCCAGCGCCTCGCCGGCGGCCATCCGGACGGCGCGGTCGTCGGCCTGGAGCAGCCCCGCGAGGGACGCGACCGTCGCGGTCCACCCCGCGCGGTCCGCCTTCCGCTGCGCGTCCGTGATGGTGGCCGTGGTGAGCAGGAACGTCCACGTCGAGAGCGCCGCCGCGGTCACCGCCTGCGCAGCGGTGTTCGCCTTGCCGCCCGAGACGACCGCCTGCTTGGGGTTGTTGGGGGACGACCTCGACGAGCTCGGGTTCGGGCCGCAGAACACGCCCCAGATGGCCTTGAGCGAGCGCTCCACGTCATCCGCGCCCAGCGAGCCGGAGAAGGTGACGGCCGCGAGGCAGTCGAGCGCGGCGGCCGCCGTCGTCGGGTCCACGGCCGACGACGGCTGCTGCAGCGTCCGGGCCAGCGTCGGGAACGACTCGGCCAGGATCTCCGTGGCGCCACCGCCGTGGAGGGTGAGCACGAGGAGGCCGACGGCGCGGTACGCGAGGCGGGCCTCCCTGGCGAACGCCGGGGCGGCGGTCCCTTTCTTGATGGAGACGCCGCAGACGGCGAAGATGACGAGGGGCCTGCCGTCGGTGGCCTCGTCGAGCGGCACCACGCCGCCCTCGAGCGCGCCCACGAGCGCCGCCAGCGCGGACTCCCGCGTCGCCGCGGACGAGGACTTGTCGTGCAGCGCCGCCACGCACATGTCCAGAAGCTCCAGTGGGTCCGTCACGTCCTTGGGGTTGATGTTGACGGACGGTGCCGACGACAGCGAGGCCTTCGCCTTCGCCATAGCCTTTGCCGCCGACGCGGCCGCGGACGCGTCGACGCCGGCCTTCTTGCCGCCACCTTCTTTGTTCTTGTGACCCATTGCCGACCTGAGCGGGATCGAGGTGCAGACGCACAGGTGATGCTTCCGGCCGGAGATTGGTTGGGCGGCGCTGGCAGTTTGCAGCGAACGACGACGTGCGGCTTCGGCGAGGCAATGCGATGATGCGATGGGGGTGCAGAGGATGGCACGTCGGGGATTTGTAGGGCGATGGTGGGACGGGAGGCGGAGGCGGAGGCAGAGACGGAGACGGTGTCCGAGTCGAGTCGGAGGGGCTTGCGTGCGGAGTGCGGAGAGCGTGGAGGTGGTGGAAAGAACCGCCGCCGCGCGCCGGAACCGTTTGGAGATCGGACTTGGGACAAGGCGCGTGCAGTGATGGGCTGATGGCCACGTTTTCGACGAGGGCTCAAGGCCGGTCCAGGAAGGCGTGCAGTTGGGCCTGACAGGATTGTTGTTACGGATAGTCGGGCCGCAGAACAGGCTGGATGGGCTTAGTATGCTCAACACAGAATGCTAGGCAGCCAGCCATTCCTCAAAAAAAAAAAAAGTAGCTTCATCATGTGCAAACTCTCTCTCTCAAAACAAAAACGATAGGTACACTCATTTTCCGGGTTGTGAAATTTTTTGTCAATATAAATACTTTGCAGATGGTTTGTGTCGGATTAAAAATCAGGTATATGTTTGAAGATTATTAATCATATATGTGACAAGATGAATATAAGAATATATTCATGCGGCGCATGTTATTGACATGTTTATAGGCGTACGAGATTTATCATGGTTGAGCCTATAACACATGAGGTCCACCTCTGAAATATTTCTTCTACAAGGTTAGCACAAGAGATGTATTTGATGCCGGGACGCATACTTGGTTCCGAGATATATTAATTATAAAATCTATACCCTTAATATTTAAAAGACAAAATTTCAGTCCGCCCCAAAACTTCTGTCCGCTAGCTTAAACCAAAAGCAAATCGGATTAACAAATTTTTTGGAGAGGATAAGATAAGGTGGAGTTGTGTGGCGCCTTTGGTGGTGGGCTTTTTTCTTTGCGACAATCCTTTGGTGATGGGCTGCACAAGAGAATAAAAGATGGAGAGAGAGCGGAAGACAAAAGATATAATATAATACATTTTAAAAATAAAATGACAAGTTTCTCAAAAAATAGAAAATAGAAAATAAAAAGTATTATAAAAATAGAAAAAGTATTTTAAACATTTTTTTCACCAACAAATAGGATAAGCTATTTTACCAAACGCTTTTATAACGAGTGAAGCTAAAGCTAGAAAAAGTTAATTTCACCCGAGCTAGGTTCTTCATAAACTCAATAATAAAATCAGATGCTTAGCTTAAGTTAAGTTGTAAGAGCTAGGGTGCGTTTGGTTGGCAACCACAGAACGCCACGCCGTGCCACACTTGCGGCGTCGTAGTTGCGGCATGCGTTTGCTTCATGCCTCCATCTGTGGCTGCCGCAGACTTGCCGTGCTCCATGTAGTTCATTTTGCACACTGGCGGAGCTACGTGGAGGCGAACCTGGGAGGCTGCCCCCCTTGCTCTCTGCCAGCACCAATACATCGGCTTGCTATTTTTTGTTTGTGCATAGAGTGCATGTATTATTATTATAGTATTATTATTTTCTTCGGCTGAAGACCACCGATGCATAGCTAATTACATGCCATCACCAGTGCACGAGATTACATCATACCACCCCACACCCCCCCCCCCCCCCCCGGCCAATTTTACCCTTAGCTCCACCACTGATTTTGCATGCCAAATAGTCTTGACGCAGTTGCGGCGGACGTTTTCTGCGACGCATGTTCGGCATGCCAAAAATAGGGCACGGCTGGTCTTCATTCAAACGCACCCTTCAAGCTATCTATCAGCATCACACACATTGGGCCTCTTTTGAAACCTATCATGTATTTGGCCACACAAGCAATCTTGGCTAGGCAACTATAAATTGGACGCATGGGAGCCATGACTGACCAGGCAAAGCTTTTAACAAACAGGTGTGTGTGCCTAAAACAATCTATGGATAAAATAAGTTGGCCTAAACTACTCGAATTCATCACTACACTTGATTAGTTATTTTACAAAATCATAAAAACGCAAGGGTGTAGTAGCTATTTTTTTCATTTTAAAGTAAAAATTGTTTCCATGATCTTATGTTTTTTAAGCATGCACGAGTTAAAGCAATGGGACCAAAATACAATCTTAAGGCCAATTAAGAAACATGACATAATAATTAATATCTAAGCCTCCCATGTTGAGTGCGTTAGAAGCTAAAACAACGTGTGTCAAGGTTCATGATTTTATAAGATGCTGGAACACATAACTTTTATTAATTTTTTGAACTACAAATCGTCCATTATAAACTTAAACCATGTTGCAACGTACGGACACTTTTGCTAGTATAAAATAAAATATGCACGTCAAAGGAGCTTTGATCTCTACTATATGTGCCTATGAACAACATTTTCTCGGCTAGCTTGTGGAATATTGTATGATTTCAGATCTCTACTATACGTGCCAGCAGTCCACATCCAGAACCTTCGTGGTCAAGTTACTGACGATGAAGTCAAGCCCGGTAAAGAGAAATCAAGACGTACGAGATGGAAAAACCTCGCAAGTTGCAACACGCGACATGCGAAACCCTCTCGGCATGATGACGAAAAATCAAAATGTGCAAGACGGGGAATCCCCACTCATTGTAATGACAAGAAATTATTTTCTACGATGATAGAGAGGTCGTATTGACCGGATCAGATTACTTTTCGAACTCATTATGCTGGTAATTATAGCGAGGCGTTGCCCTCACCGAGTTCAACTCGATGATTGTTAAGGCGTTTGCCTCCGTGGGCTTTTCCCATACAAATAAAAGTCGTTTCGACCAGATTTGATGTAACACACGAACTAATGCGAGTGACGCCGAGAGACTGTCGATTCAATCATATATATGAGCGAGCATCGTCCATGCTATACTCCTACTGCTGATTGCCGTCGATTTTCCACTAAACGTCTAGTCCCTACTAGACTAGACAGAACTCTGGCCATGTGCCGATGAGGCAAGGTCGATCACTAATCCACTGACACATCCCAGTTAACGGGATTAGTGACATCGTTGCTGGGCATCGGCAAGACAAAGGCAACTCACACGCGTCCTTGTTAGTGAAGGCTGGCGTATATGGCTAAGCACCGACGAGGCGAAAGTCATCCGAATTCCGTTTTACTCCGATGTGGCGATGGCAATGTCACTACCGAGCTTTGGCAACATAAAGCCACCCATGTTACTATTACTACGCCATATATCGCATATGGCTCATGACAAAGCAATCAAATATCTGAGTGCAGCTTAATTGTAGACTTTTCGCAAACTCGTCTTGTGGATGTGATTAATTGAACGCGCCCGTAAGCCTTGAGAATCGATGAATTACATAATTTTTTACGAGTCAGATTTGTCTTTAAACATGATGCTGAAGATGAAAGAAGACATTTTTTGTTGATTATTTTTTTATATATTTAAGAAAGAATTAATGAAATATCCGGTTCTCCAACGTGTGCATGTGTCTCTCTATCCATACATTATTTATTCATATCTTTGTTCAGTTTTCAACCAAACAATATATACTAACAAGTAACAACCCTTGAAAAATAAGAAATTTCAAACTTTTTTTTTTGCAAAATTAAGATGCTGCTCAGGCAGCGGCCGCCACTCATCGACCATCATGAACCATCACATGTCCGTAAGAAAACTGGCTAGGGAACAATCCAATTAATGAACCCCATTACGTTGCCCATGTGTAAGTGGAACTGTCATTCTGACTACATACCCTAAGATCGACAATTATTGAGGTATAGACAAGTTCCACAGATGCATATATGGTGAAAATTGCTCACTATTTTGTAATTATTGGGGTGCATGTGCCCTATAAACAAGGCAGCTTTGCCCTGCGGCATCGGTGTATGTATTTTATTATTATTTACTATTTACTTATATCCTTTACTATATATGCAAATAAATAACATAAATAGTTTAACTTGTTAGTTACGGTTTCATGTATTCGGTGCGCATGTCTGGGAAGAACACCATGGTTTCTGAGTCAACTAAGCGTGCTTATGATAATGATATATTTATGATATTTACATACATACAATTAGTTTGTTTTGCACATATATAAATAGATGGAATGAAACACCAACTCCGTTGGGGCTGGCAAGGTATTTTATATATCACTTGTCCCCTCTAATGGTCATCTCGAACATTCCCCTTCCAGGTGCGACCTAAGTAGCTCTCTCTCTCTCCCCCTCACTCACCATTGGAGCCCATTAAGTTTCTCACTTCGATTCTCTTCCAAATCGTGGAGAGTTTGAGTCTCCAATTTGCATTAGAGAGCTCCACAAACTATTCTTCAACTCCTACAACATTTAGTTCATGTTCAAACCGGTGGATTGCATATATTACTCTTGGAGCTTGCTACTAGCCTGCTAGAGCGTCGTATATAGAGCTTGCCAACTTGAGTGGCAGCCACCGGAGGTTTATAATCACCTCAATCAGCTAGTAAAATCATCCCTTGTCTCAAGAGTTCACTCTCTTGACTTGAGAACGAGAATAAGGTTTAAAGAGACCAAAGCCTTTGTGGCTACTTCAGTGTGGACATAGGAATGCCTTAGTGGCGAGCTGAACCAAGGTGTCTCACTTGTGCTCTTATGTTTTGCATTGAAATATTTTATATTTGTGGTGATTCTAGGGTTTGATCCTAATCTACTTGTGTGTGCGCTTCTGACTACATCGAGGCTGTGGAATAGGCTCTAGACCAATGAATTGCTCGATCTAAGCTCACGCAATAGTGTTGTGGTCAGAGCAGCACTGTTGTGCACCCCTCTCCTATCTGGTAGATGACATCAAGGCCCTTCCAATATTTTTTGGGTTAACTTGTTAGCCTCATGGGTTATACTATGGCATAAGGGGTCTTTATTTTTGCAAAGGTTGAACTGAGATGTACACGACACTTCGCATTGTAATCTATAAAGTTTAACTAAAGAATTCCCAGTCTCGTGGCTCACGAGCAATGCAGTTCAAAGATAGAAGTTTCAAAGAACTCTTTTGGCGCCAACCTTCCTTGGGTTTGCCTTCTTCCCGTCTGAGATTTTACAAATAGAATACATGTGGTCAGACAGTGCCCTGCACATCCTATCCTGCCACCACACTGATGTCTTTTTTTTTATAGGGTACAATTTAAACGTACACAACCCACACACTCTACACTCATACCACACGCACACACACGCGTGCGCGTTCGAACACACGCTAAGAAAAGATTGGGAGCCGTCGCCACCTCTATTGCACAAAAAATACGCAGTACCACCAAACACACATGCATACGTGTATCACACAAAGGAATTAAAACCCCAGGTGCGAAACTCGCGTCGACCGAGCCGCCTTACCAACGCGCTCCACCGAACGGGGGCCGGCAGGGCTCAACCGAGCCGCCTTACCAACGCGCTACGCGCGCGTCCGCCACCACGCTGATGTCTGATTCTTGCAGCTCAACACTCGCATCCCTCGTGAATTCGAGCGCCAACTTTTCAGATAGGACGCGCGAAGCAACAGTAACAGAGTACTGTGCCGACCTCTGGCACTGCAAGCCTTGTTTGACCGCAGTGAATACAGAGTCCTCGAATTTTCAAATGCCAACAACAACACGGCAGCAGAATAGCAATGGATCAGACAGGTTATTACCGTTCCCTAAAAAATCAAGCTAGATAGATCAGTGTTTCATGTCCACATCTTCAAAAACACAGCAAGCAGTGGCCTGCCGCGAGCAGCAGCAAACACCAACCGCCAGCATACAGCCATACATTCAGCGAATCGAAACACAAAAAAAAGAATCCAATTGAATTGGCCTCGAAGTGTGTGCCGGTGGCCGGCCGGTGCAGCTAGCTCCCGTTCCTGCTCCTGCCGCCGCACTGATGGCCGGCAACAACCCTCTCCGCTCTGCACTAGTAAATGCCATCCTCCCCTTCCTTGTAATAGTATACCGTTGCTATGATGTGATTTGAGTGTAGTGTACGGTGGTGTGTGTGTATAAATACCGTCCACAAATACGCCCGTCCACAAATACGGTGTGCATTGGTTGGTTTGGTCCACTCCACGTCATGGGCTCAGTAATCTACGAGTTAGTCTCAGCTCGCTTTGTTCATGTGGTCCGTGTCGCCAGCGCGACGCCGGCGAGGTCGCCGCCGCCGTACTCCTCCAGCACCACCAGCAGGTTCCCGCTCGGCTTCAGCCACGACCGCGGCACGTGGTACCTTCAATTGCAAATGCGAAGAAATGTCCCTTCGTGAGAAACAAGTTTGCATGCGCCATATCCTCTACGCATTTCTACACTTCAACATCCTCACGTACCATCTCTGGGAGAGGTCGCCGCAGTTGGACAAGCACTGGTCCTCGCGGTACGTCCCGGCGTAGCGGCACCGCCGGCAGCCACCGGAGTTGGCCCTGTACGACCAGTACCGCCCGGCGTGGTGGCCGTTCACCCATATCTGGCCCTTACCCATGCTGCCCATGTCCAGAGCCACCGGGTCGCTCCCCGCCGGCGCGTTGAAAAAGGCCTGCGCATCACACCAAACAAGGATATATTCAGCAACACAGGTCAATTACCACTGCTGCCAATGCCATCTCTTCAGAAGTTCAGATCGCTGATGGAATGGAACGACCTTGTGCCAAGTCAGTGGCTGCTTGCCGCCAGGGCCAGCCCATTCCACGGCGGAGCTTCCAGTCACCGTGTGGAGGCCGAGCGACTCGCCTTTCAGGCCAACCTGTGCCGGGCAAGATTCAGAGTTCAGTGTGATTCTGCTGTGATGAACTCAACAGCATTTGTGATGATGTGGAGAAGGGCCTTTTTTTTGTGGATGCCTGGATGGTACAAGCACCTGATATGTCCATTTCTGATGGCTGAGGTCCCTCTTCCCCTCATTCAGGCCGGAGAGGGTAACTGGCCCGAGGACGCCGATGTTCCACGACTCAAAATGGTTACCAGTGTTCTACAAACAATTCTCTGTAAGATGATTTTTCATGACATTGAATTGACATGTGACCTATCAAGAATCAACTTACAGGAAGGCCCACTGCTGAGCTTAAGATGGAGATCTTGTTGCTGCCCTGCCACATCTTCACATGTCCATTGAATGTAAGCTTCGGGTTGTCATAGCCGCCATAAACAGATCCTGTTATAGCATAAACATTCTGTCAGTGTAATCCTCGTGCTGGCCTGATTGGTAACAAAATGCTGCTAGAGAGAGAAGTTATTAGTACCATATGATCTCCCATTGACGAACACCTGCATCGAGTGTCCAGCAGAGTAGACAGTGAGCTGAGGCCACTGGCCAGACTTCAGGAATTGTTCGTTGGCACCAATGTTGACACTGCAGTGAGCACAATTCAAAGTTCAAAGATAATCAATCAGGTTTCAGAAAGAAATGGTTCGAATGGTGAAGCCTTATCAAGGCCACTAGGACAGTCAGTCACTCACTGGGTGGTGTACCACAGATAGTCCGACTTGTCCCATGTCAAGCTGAGTTGCTCAACCAGGCCATCCCTTGTAAACGCACGGTCATCCAGCGAGTTTGTGTCTTCGCTGTAGGACTGCCAAGCAAAATGCATCACTGGATTCATCTTTGGCAGCAGAGTTGGCTCCTTCACCTACACAATTATCAAATTTTTCTCATTAGACTGCATGACCCCATTTGTCCTGTAGAGAGAATGAAAGAATCAGCGTTCAGTAAACTCTCACCGTCGCAGTGTTGAAGACCACAGTTTTGCAATCAGGCAGAATGCTGATGGACCAAGCAGGGAGGTCGTAATGACGCCCATCAAACCTGATTTTCACAGAAGTCTTCATGTGGTAGTTCGACAGGAATGTGGCACAGGCTCCATTCTTCGACTTGAAGATATATGCCTGGAAAACAATTGATCAATCCATGAATATCTGCTGATGTTTTCTTGTATTTGGCAACACATTGCCATGTGGCAAAATTCGAAGCAAAAAAATTAACCTTCTCATAGTTTCCGATAGATCTTATTGTTGGATCGCCAGAAATCAATGCAGGCTCAGCCTGCTTGATAGCCCTGTGCAGGTCCCTCAGGTGACCCCATTTTGGTTGCCTAAGCAGACCTGCAATGTACATCCCAGACTTTTCAGGTCAGCTCAATGTGAACGGGTAAAACCACACTGCAAACTTTCCAACAAATATCTCTGGATGACAACCGATGGGAATTCAAGTTTCTCAAAGATGGCAATCACTGCATACCAAATTCATCGATAGGGGCATCATAGTCATAACTGGTTGCGATGAAGGGGCCACCGGCCGTGCGCCCAAAGTTTGTCCCTCCATGGTACTGCATCACATTCAGAACAAGCAAATGTGGTCACAACAACAAGAATAGCATTGACTGCAATGGCAGTAATGGTGGTGTGACCAGCATGGCCTAGGAGTACTTAGTTTTCTCACCATGTAGTAGTTCACGAAGGAGCCTCCTTTCTGAATGAACCGTGCCACGGCAAAGGCCAGGTCCTCCACAGGCCGGTGCGGCACTGGACCACCAAACTTGGTAAACCTTTGATATGGTAAATTTACAAAATTAGACCATTCTCAAATATCGAAACTTTTTCACGGGATCGGCATGCCTTCTGGCACGACATGGATCAAGAGAAGTACCATCCAGTCCAGGCTTCAGTCCACATGGTGGGCTTGTACTTCTTGTTTGGTGTGAAGTAGTCACAGTAGAAGCCATTGCAAGTGTTGATCTGGAAATGATCAATTCACATGGTACGAACACAAAACAGTTAAGCTGCACATGAGAAATTCAGGTACTACTTGACACCAGCCAGCCACGCCACCATTGGAGGCGCAGGATTAGCGCATAACATAACCGAACATACCACAGGGTCCGGGGCGTCATCCTGCTTACACATCACCCACGGCACGCCGGTGTTGGTCCCAACAGCCATCTGCGCCACCCAGTGCGCATACGGCTTGGCGCCACTGCCCACAACAGACTCCATCGGCCCGAACTCGTTCTCCACCTGCGCATAATGGGCAGATGAGGCTCCAAGTTCTGCTCCAATTTCGAGCTGCATTGCAAGGTGGAACGAGAAATGTGACCGTGCGCACCTGAGCCATGATGATTGGGCCTCCCTGCCACTCGAATAGCCCCTCCGACTTCATCATAGACACTATCTTCTCGACGAACTTCTGCATCGCCGCCTGCGGTAAAAAAAAAAAAAGAATTATGGAAGGATGACAAAAAATTATTTCATTGCCATATATAACAGAGAAAGAATTGAAATCTGTTTGGGTGAAACTAGTACACAACCTTGAAGGGGCCATTGTCTGTTCTGAACCTGATGCCCGGCACATACTTGAGCCAAATAGGAAAGCCACTGAAAAGAACAGACATCGACTGCAATGTTACTACATTACAGTAGTTCTAGTAATTCACAGCCGAATTAGTACATTACAGGACCCCAAAAATTCAGTCTGCAACTGCAAGAGACAAGAATGTTGGTGGTGGTGGGTACCCGAAGTTCCACTCGGCGCAGACGTAGGGGCCGATGCGGAGGTGGACGTAGAGGCCGGACTGCCTGACGAGCTTGACGAAGCGGACGAGGTCGTAGCGGTCGGCGAAGTGGTACTGCCCCTGCACGGGCTCGTGGCCGTTCCAGAAGACGTAAGTCTGGATGACGTCCAGGCCGCCGTCCTTGGCCTTCTGGATTAGCCCGGGCCACATCTGCATTTCGATTCGACCGGAACCGGAGAGCAAGAATCAGTCAGTCAGTCAGTCGAGGTGAGAGCCGCCGGCCGCCGGCTAGATTCTGGTTTGAAGGGGCGCGCCGGAGCGCAACGGCAGGCAGGCGACCGGCATTTGGCCGGCGAGGGGGGGCGAAGAGACGGCCGGTTATGGAGATGGAGGTGAGATTGTAGGAGTACGGGTACGGTACCTCGGGGGTGCTCCGAGGGTAGTGGATAGAGCCGGAGATGAGGATGCGGCGGCGGCCGTTAATGACGAGGGAGCGGTGGTCGTACGAGACGGCCGCATTGGCCGCCGAGGCCAGGAGGGAAGCCGCCAGGAAGAAGACAGCCAGCAGGATGCGACTACCTCCGCCGCCGCCGCCGGTGCCGCTGCAGGCGGCAAGAAGACGCGGCGCTGCGGCCATGGTGCCCGCGCCGCCCACCTCACCGCAGGCTCCTCTCCTCCAAAGAGCAAAGCTCCCTGAGTTCCTGGAGCAGCGGTGGCCTGCCGCTTCTTGGCAACCAACGGGGAGGGCGTGAGGTGGTGAGGTTTTTGTCGAGACGAGAGGGGGCGGCAATGGCGACGGGGGAGTGCGCGAGCTTTTGTGCTGCTGCTTTTGCTCGTTGTTTTTTTTATCCTTGTTTGTGCGGGCCGCTTTTGGATGGTTGTTATACCGCCGGCGCCCGGCGGTGAGCTGCCGAGCACGAGCTTGGGCTGTGGAGTGTGTGTGCGCGCGCGCGCGTGCACGGGAATGGTGGAGTGGAGTGGGTGGAGAGAGAAACAGAGGCTTTTATGATGCTGCCAAACTTGCCAAGTCGAGCTGAGCTGACAGACGAACGAGTGAAGGCCGTGATGAGCGCCTAGTAGTGGAGCATTAGGGTGGGGCCACATCGTTACCAAGCACCTGCTCGTGCGCCCTTTTTCCATTTTTTTTTTTCCCTTTGGCCTTGTTTTGTTTTTTCTTTTCCTGTGAAGTGTTGGAGCTCTGAGTATGACGGTAAAGGACTTATCTGGAATAAATAGCAGTAAAAAATAGTACTCCGTAGCTAAGCAGTAGGGCCGCTAACTATTAGTGTTATTATTAGTAGATTTAAAGTTGTTAATAGGTGCTAATAGCTCATATACCGCTTGAACTCACTATTGAACCAAGGATCAAAACAACAACTTGCTAAAAATTAGATAGCTAAAAAATTAACAGCTATTAGTTAGTTAATTTTTAATGCTAATAGATCAAACAGACCCTAATACTATTAAGGTCTGGTTAGGTTCGGTGGAGTTGTTAACTTGGGCTATGTCTCCTGTATACACTGCACTAGTAAGAATATGTTTTTATTTTTTTTTCTCAAAAGTAAATTAGAAGTCCACGAAGCAATTGTTATTTTTACCTATCCACGTCTTGTTCTCTTATTCTATTAGCGTTTATCAGTCAATCATTCAACAATGTTTTCTCTCACAACAAATCAACATCAGCTAGAATCAACCAATCAGAAACGATGCAGCAGACAGGGCGTGTTTCATAAGGTAATGCGTTTAGAGCTATAACAAAAAAAAAAAAAAAACAGGTCTAAGATTGAGAAGGGCACGGTAAATTATGGCATAGGATGCCTCTTCCTATTCCTATTCACATGATCCTAGCCATGTTGTTGTGTGCAAGCAAAGCATGTCTCACGTTTGCTTGGTTGCCACGATATTTGCAGTAGCACATGATACAATAGTACAATACATGTTGTCTGTGTAGTCCTCTCTGTTTCGGGCTACGTCAATGGAATGAAATGGCATCGATAAAACAAGGGTCCAATCTCTTTCGGTCTCCATGCAATTGAACTTCTAAATTCTTAAAATAACAAACAATTTTGTCTTGAGAAATACACTAGTATGGCTTTACTAGCAATTCTTTAAAAGAACACATAAAAAAGAAACAAATAAGTTGATGAACAGGGGAATCAATAAATAGGTACTGTGGAAAACATGTTTAGAGAGACAGCAATACTGTTGTGAGTACTGGTTGCAGTGCATTGCATGCAGCAGGTTGCAGCAACAGGCCCACTATCGACGTCGAGAGATAACGAAATTTACTTTGTTAGTATTATTTAATGAAATCTCTGAAAAAAGAGCATTAAAAGAACTCTGACACGGCTGCACTTTCGGAGGCACGAAGCGCGTGCCTACCCTTTTTGCTCCGAGACAAATAGATGTTCCAAACATGAAAAGAAGACGGTTACTGAGTGCGACCGAGTGATGCTGCTGCTGTGGGCTCTGGCCAAACATGGTTAAACTCTGAATCCACACGGTATACTACGACATCTCTGAAAAAAAGAAAATCACATTTGTTTTGTATCTTTTCTCCTTTTTTTTTTCTGAAAGAACATTTTTTAGTTCTAAAAACAGTTCTTATTATACATAGATTATTCCTCTAGGCGGAGTAGTAGTACTGTGAGATGGAGTGAGTAGTGTCAAGATTTTTCTTTTTGTCCTAAAGAAAATCTTAATACTGCTCTTTATGTGCACTAGGTAGGAAAAGTTAGGGCAGCGCCATCCATGCATGTGCGTACATATATAATATAATAATAATAATAATAATAATAATTGTTTGGCACCGCAAGACATTCGTACACTTCAGGAAGTATGTTATTATTTCGTGATTCCATTCGATAAGACAAAATCAGCAAGGTATATGCATGTGTCCGAGATCCGTCCGGTTTTGGCTTATGCTAATCATCAAACGCATCTCAGGTTGTGTGGGAGGCACCATCTAAGCATGCACGTGATGTGATAGTCCCCAGCCACACATGCTACTGTCGCTTGCAAACCATCAAATAGTCGTAGGCGATGCCTATTTTCAAGGCTGGCCGCCGGACTATTAGTGATACTAGCACCAGTGCTAGCAAGGAGAAATTAATATGGTTACAGATGAGTCGAACTTAGTATTCAGTTTTCATATGTGCGCCAGCTAGAGACAAAACGGAGGAAGGATGAGATAAAAGTGAGAAACTGAACATTTTGATAGGTAACAAGCGATGCCTGTTTTCAAGGCTGGCCAGACTATTAGTGATATACTAGCCCTTTAATGTTGAGAGACACTTTTTAGAGTAGTTTAGAATTTTCAATTTCTAGTTTGGCCGTATCCATGTTTTTTGTTTGATTGGATTAGATAAAAATGGGATTAAACATTGACACTAGGGTGGGGGGGCTCACCAATCTGTTTCCATTTATTTCTTGTTTTCTCGCCCAATCGCCGATCTCGTTGTTCCATGCATCGCCATTGTACCAGTGAGGCACATTTGTTGGTACTACTCCTGAAAGAGAACGGTAATAACTGGCTTTAATAGTGCAGGAGCGCATGCACTAATTATTCTACTGCTAAGCTTGGTTTGCTTAATTAATCAGGCAGGGGTCACTTGAACTTGCCGCCGGCCGGTGCGGAGCTACACTAACTTTGTCGTGCTGATAGAGCTCGGCTACAATTACACTGTACATGGCCGGCGATTGGCTGCGAAGCTTTGTCACTCACGGCTAGTGCGTGCTTCGGTCCTACGTACTACGCCTACCTACAACGGGAAAGGCCACCGGCGGCACCGAACAAAAATATAAATAAAATAAAAGTACAAAAGAAGTAGTTCATCAAGAGCGTACGTGGTCACGACTCACGAGTACTTTTACTTACGGGGGGTCGTTTGAATTGGTCGGTGATATGATATCGCGGTGGTTGCTATATTAATTGGAAAACATTTTAATTAGCGTGACATTCGTCGAGCAAACTAGCTCGTTAGCCTAAACTCGCTATTAGACAGGCTCTAACTTTCCTTTTCGCCATTGGATTCCTTTTCTTTCCTTTACATGTACGTATAGCATGAAACTTTCAGCTAATTTTGCTCTACAATGAAATAAAACATACTCGTACATGCATATTATGCGGTTTGTTTTGCCGCTCTAGCATCTTAGAATCCCATCTAATATTATATTAGTACTTTGTTGGATTCTTTCGTCGTCTTGCTTAATTTTCACAAGGAAAATTTAAGGATGTAAATCCAACTTACAATACGACGGCTTTATTTTTAAACAAAGACCAGTAGCAAACACACTGGATATTTTTCGTATTGGTAATAATCATTAAAGGCACGTAACAAGTCAAATGGGGGGGCAACCATGGCCATTACATTCGCATGAGAAAAATCAATGCTCCCGAAACACCAATCCAGGTCATATAATAGCACAACTAGTATACCTGTATAAAGATCACAGTTCTCAACCTCTGTTTCTCCCCAGCGATCTCAGCTTATTAGCTCTTTCTTCTTCCTCCTCCATTTTCTTTCTGCGCAGCGCTTCCTCTCTTTGCTTTTGAATCCTTTCCAGCTCCATATATCGTTCCAGCTCCTTCTGCTCCTGCTCAAGAGCTACTTTTCTTTGAGCTTCCTCCACTTTACGCCTGTTCTCTTCAAGCATTCTATCCAACTCCTCCCTCTCTCTTCTTTCTTGTTCCTGTGAAGTTTGATTCAAATATATTTGAATGGATATTTGCATTGTTCTTTGAATAAGAAATGTGTTTAAAGTTCCTAAACACACAACAAAATGGAAGGATAAAATCATCTTCAAGGGTAAACTCTAAGGACAACTACATCCTTATGTTGAAGCAGAAAATATGATGACCCTGAATCAGTAACAGTTTACTTATAATTAGTAAAACAACCTGTTGCACCAAGCAAAAACCGTTCCTCAACCTCCAGAGCACCTTCTGTCGGTTAGGACCAAGCTTAGTATATCAAAGCTCTATTCCATTGTCAAGAACTTACTAGCTCTCAATAAAAAAAAAAAAAAAAATCTCAAAGGTAGTGTGGGAGGCGCACCACCATCTAAGCATGCACGTGATTGCAGAGTGGAGAGTATATTGTCCCCTACCACACATGCTACTGTCGCTTGCAAATCATCAAATGGTCATAGGCGATGAGTCTTGTTCAGTTTTCAGACGTGCACCAGCTAGAGACAAAACGGAGGGAGGATGAGATAAAGCGAGAAAAATTAAAACATTTTGTTAGGTAACAAGCAGTTATGGATAAGTATGATAAGATGAAATCTAACAATCTGTTTTTAAAGGATATCTGTTTAGACCTCTATTTTCGAAGGATATCTGTTTAGACTACGGATGAGCTAGTTCTAAGTGTCCTTTGATGTTGAGAGACACTTAGAATAGTTAGGATTTTCAATTTCTCGTTTGGCCGTCCTATTTGAATAGATAGCTTTATCTACGATCATCCATATTTTCTGTTTGATTGGATTACATAAAAATGCATGAGACCAAACATTGACATTGGGGTGGCTGGGCGGCTCATCAATATATTTTGTTTTCATCTATTGCTTGTTTCTTTGCTTATTATCTCTTTCTCCCCCAACCGTGGATCTCATTGTACCCGCCGAGCGCCTCCACCGTTCTGGTTGCGCCCTTCCCTGTTCATCGATGTCGTCGCGCCCCTTTCTCTCCGTTCGTCAATCTCGTCATGCCCTAGCACCTCCGGCGATCTCATTGCCCTCCAAGCACCCTCCACAACCACGCATCCGCGCCTCTAACGCCGACTCATACACCCCTAGCAGTCTTGGATTGCAGCCTGAAGAAGGTACGGATGCGCTTCCTGGACTACATATTTATATATGACTTTATTTATATATGCACCGTACCGTACTTATAATACGACGACTTTATTTTTAAACAAAGACCAGTAGCAAACACACTGGATATGTTTGGAGTTTACTGTTATTGACAAATCCGGAATAAGCAAAGCTACAAAGCACAAGTGAGGGAGAGACTAGAGAGAGACGTTAAAGATATTCCATCACACAAAGGGAAAGAATAGATTAAAGATAGGTTGTTGGCAACCAGTGGCAGGAGAATCAAGCATGTTCTATAAATACAAGTTATTACAAAACAAGTTTCAACAGTGGGAGTTCAATACTTTCATATAGGGCACCAACGAATAGACAGAGGGGGAAAAAAAAAAGAGAGATACTGTACACATTTGCGTGGTGGTAGTCCAGTTCTGTTGTCATCAGAACTTAAAAGAGCAAAGAAGCAGCAAGACCTAAGAATACAGCTCGTGAATGAGGCAGTTGTAGTCATTTAGATTAGCAGTTATGAATGCATCAACTCAGGATCCAATGGCTGCAATAATCTTAATGAGCTCGTAAATCTATATATATATATATATATATATATATATATATATATAAACATTTGCCAGAATTGATTAATGTTTGCAACATTAATCATTCGGGCG
>CM041645.1:15466487-15503621 GCA_023333625.1 Bothriochloa decipiens
TTCATTCACGCATATAATATTTGTGCACACAGTGCCTTTGAATATTTGTATTGCTTGCATAGTCTCAAATAGTGGTGAATACTGTTACCCATTGAATATTTAAATATCCTGCACAGGCATCGAATAGCACCCGCATAGTGTGCTCTAATATTTAATAATCTGCGTGCACCGCGTGTAAGCGCCCGTGCACTATTCATATTCCTGAATTTGAATAGTAACCGCAGAATTAGAATAGTGAAGCGAATAAATTTTAAATTTGAATTTTGAGCCTGAGTTTTTGGCTCTAAATAGTATACCCTTTATAATTTAATACCTGTTTATTTTATACTGTGTGGTATCAGAGACAGGTTAATAAAATTCAAGTTTAAGGGTTTATTTAAGTAGTAAAAATTGAAAAGTTACATTATCTGAATTTAGAAGTTAATACAGGAAAGTCTGTTAAGACTAAAGAAAATATAAATATCAAGTGCAGACTGAATAGCTCTGAAGAACATATTTGGCATACTTCACACGGGCAGATAAATTTAATTGTAGACTTAATACACAATTTTTATATATCTTGGGGAAAAAGGCAGGACGACTTAGAATTAAAATTTGAGAGTCTTCAAAAAGAGCATAAGCATTTAAAAGATCAATATTTAGCTATCAGTAATAAGTTAGAAATAGCCTTGCAAGTTTTGGAAGAAAGTAAATTTTCTCTAGGAAGAATTAGCCAAAATAGTGGCTATATTAAAACGAATACAACCTATCTAGACAAAAAATTTGAGAATACCAGTGGACATAATAAAGAAATTGTGTTATCACCTGCAGAAATAGTAGAATTTAATAGACCATTAAATTCAGATAAATGGCAGTATCTGAAGGCAACTCTAGGAGAGACAAGTCACTCCAAGTAGTGAATAAAGACATAAGACCTTTAGGTTTTATGGATAAAATAAGAGGATGTGATGATGTTGATACTTTGGAAGAAATGGTAGATGTAGAAAGAGATCTTGAAAGATATCAGAAAGATACTTTAAGAAAGATAAAACCTCAACAAATATATCAAATGGGTTGGTTTGAAAATAAAAATGGCCTATACAGAATATCCAGAGAAGTTGAATTAAGTGTTTTATCTGATCCTGTTCAGTTAAGCATTGTAAATAAGCAAATTGAGCATGGGTTAAAATATTCTGGATATAAATATATACATCAAGGAATGTATATTATAGGAATCAAAGGAATGACAAGGAAAAAGTTAGGAACAAAGGTCTTAATAACTTTGCTAGATAAGAGATGGGATTCGATAAATAAAGCAGCATTAGGATTTTTAGAAGGAGATATGAATGAAAATATGCTAATAACATATATAGCTCCAGATTTGTTAATGCCAGTAAAAGAATTCATAGAGAAGATGGCTTTTGGTTTTCAGACTAAAGGCTATGAAGATTTTAAAGGAACAAACTTAATTGTAAGCATAGAATTTTTAGGCAGGTTAACTAATAGAAGTGGAACTAAATATAAGATAAATATGAATAATGTAATAGAAAGCATGCAGTCTAAAGGAATAAAATTTATGAGTCCTCTAAGAATAAGTTCTGAAGAAAGAGCGGGTGAAGAATGGAATATAAGTGCTTTGATAGAGCCAAAGATTTTAAAGCAACCCAAAGACTATATAAGTTATGAAAATAAAAGTGGATCAACTAGTATAAGGTTTGTAGGCTATGAAGAACGAAGCTTTGATGACTTAGAAATATCTAATTCAGAAGTAAAATCAGTAGAGAATAGAAGGAATAGCATATGTGAATTTATGGATAGTTTAGATATAGATAATGAGATAAAACATTATGAGCAAAAGATTAAAGAAACTTCTGAGGAATATTTTAGAAATGGTATAAGTAAATGGCCTGCTATAAGAGAAAAAGAAATTTACTTCAGACAACAAATATTTAGACTATGGAAGATTAAGGAAGATAGAAAGCTAAATAGCAAGAAATTTAGTATTCCAATAAAGAAGTATGAAGCTAAGCCAAAACCAATAGAAGTTGATAATAACAAAGTTCAAAAAGAATTAGTTGACAGTAAACTTAAAAAGATAGATAAAGACAATGACATAAGCGAAGAAGAGCAATGGGAGATTAATGATAATTTGCTATTAGAAAGTTATGAAGAAGAAAATGATGAAGATATAATTGAGATAACTAGAACTAACTCTGTAGATTCTATAAAACCTTTAGAGTATGAAATACCACATAGAAAAGATATTGCTATAGAAGCAATGAATATGGAATTAGATCCAAGTGCATCAAAAAGAAAACGAGGCCCAGATATAAAAGTTGAAGAAGAAACAGAAAGACCATTTAGAAGTCAAGGAAGATGGCCACCAGAAAAAGAAGAAACCACATATAATTATATACCTGGACAATATACACATATGGGATCAAAAAGAAGAGATTTTGAAAAGAAGGTTCAATTTCAGAATTCTAAAAGTGATGGTGCTATATTAAATTTAGCAGCGCATGACCCTATAGATTGGCCAAATATTATCAGCATATGGAAAGGGTTAATAGTGCAAAAATATATACAAAATCAACATAATATTGGAAATAGAGTAGAAGATATGATTACTTATTTAGAAACATTTTTAGGTGAATCAGTTAAAGTCTTATGGGAGCAATGGATAGAAGCTTTTCCTGTGTACTATGAGCAACTAAAAAGAGCTGGAAGTAACCCATATAATTTTGCAAATATCATATCAAGTATTATAATAGGAGAAGACCCTGAATTAGGATATACAGTTTTACAAAATGAAAGACTTAGAGAGTTAGAAAAGTTATCACTAACAAACTGGAAAAAAATTAAAGAATTTTCTCAGCATTATTTATATAACGCCTCAACTGCTAAGCAGGGTTATAATCGTGGAATTGTTGAAAAATATTTCCATAAGTTGCCAGATCCTTTAGGATCTATGATATATGAAGAATATAAAAAAGAAACAGATGGTAAAGAATATAATATCTCACAGGCTATAACATTTGTATTTAAACAACTAAGAAAGATATGCACGAATATTCAAGCTCAAAGGTCAATGAAGCAATCTGATTATAATTTTTGTAATAAAATAGTTCAAATACCATTAACATATGGAGAAGAGAGATCTAGGCATAAGAAATATTTTAAGAAATATAAAAAAGATAATATGAGAACAAAGAAGCGCTATTTTCTACGAAGATCAGATAATAGAGCTCCGTTTTTACATAAAAGAAATGTTAGAAGATATAATCCCAGAAGGAATTATGATAGTACTTGTAGATGTTTTATTTGTGATTCACCAGATCACTTAAGCAGAACTTGTCCTAATAGAGATAAGAAGAGGTACTCTAATAAACAAGAAGAACAAGAAAAGGTTTTTATAATAGATAATGTAAATGAAAACATTTTAGTATGTGATGATGATATAATGGATGATGAATCAATATATTCAATTATAGAAACAGATGAGATTGAATATGATGAAGAAAAAGAATCAAGTGATGAAGAATTAGATTTAATTGATGAGTTATCTGGTTTAAAGATAGAAATGATGGACCTTATAAAAGAAAAAGATAATACTACAACTGAGATATGCTTACTTTCATCTATTTTTGCAGGAATGAATATAAGGTGTGTATTCTGCATATATTACCAAGATCCAGGAGAAAGAGCAACATGCAGTATATGCCAAAGGCAAGCATGTGTGCTATGTCTAGAACAAAAAGAAAAAGAAAATAAAACAATAGTGAATACAAGTTATGAGGATAATAAGTTTGCAGAAGTAGAAAAGTTAAAAGAAGAAAAAAGCAAAAATATAACGAATATTCCACAAGAGTTTCTTGTGCCCAGATTAAGTTTTAAAACTGATCTAATCTTGTCATATTTTCCACAAGAAATTAGAGATTTAATATGGGAAAAATATGCTGAAAGGCACTACAAAACCTTTCAAGACATACAAAATTACTTCAAGAAGATATATGAAGGGAAAGAAAGAAATTTAGGAATAACTGTTACTGCAAATACCTTTCCCTTAATTCATATTGATGAAATACCCATTGTCAAGCCACATCAAATATTTCTCATACTCATGGCTGACATAGATTTGAAATATTTTAGAAAAATACAAAGAAAGGCTGATGATGATATAACTTTGCAAACCATTATAGATCATGGGCTAATCCATGATATATATGGTACACTTGAAGAAATTCTTAAAGCTGGTCTTGGAAAGGCTATAATAGAAGCATGCAAGAAGCTAGCCTGTATCCAAGGTAAATATAAGATTAAATTCTGTTCCAATCCACCAAGATTTACTAAACCAATAAGGCCAGCTACTCATGATATATATATATTAAAAGGTCAATATAGACTCCCCAGAATATGGAGAATTGAGGAGAAATATGAAGAATTATTTGCCCAAAAGACCAATCATGATAAATGGAGAATATTTAGTGAAGCAAAAGAATTAGAAGGAAATATTATGTTTAATTCAAATTATCATATGGTATATCAAAATAAAATAATAAAGGTGTTCTTACGAAAGCACTATACTAGGTATAGCATAATACGAGGAATTGGAAGATTGATTAAGCCTGATTATGGTGAAGAATGTGAGCTGAGAAAGCAATACAGAGATCTAATGTCTTATTATGAAATATCTCAGCCTGATGATTCAGATATTGAAGAAGATAGTGACTAAATAAGAAGAGTCAAGGCATATGTGATCAATATCAAAGAATATATATGGTCCCTATGTTGATAAGGTGTTATCAACAATTTGGCCCGGGGAAGAATATCATACACATGCCAGAATTTTGATTAATGTTTCCAACATTAATCATTCGGGCGTGGAAGACCATACCCATACACTTGAATAACGAATGAAAACAGCCAGCGCAACAGCCAGCGCAAAAGCTATACATAGTGAATATGAATAAAAAATTCAGAGTGTCGCAATCGGTCAACAGTGATCGTCATCCTCCTGATGACCATGCAACGACGGCAGGTCGCCATCCTGCAATAGTAATACCATATAATTGAAGTCTTCACGGCGAAGGACTCTCAGAAGATAAACGCGAAGGACGATGAGTCATTCACGAAGGACAGCCAGATAAGCGTGAAGGACGCTGAAGACTTATCTGCGAAGGACTTCGAGAAGGCTCCTCCTGCCCTATAAAACGAGACGACGAGCGCCTGCAATCGACATCGGAAAAACACATCGCATCCACAAGCTGAGACAGAAGCACAGACAGAACAATCGGCGAAGACATCGACAGACACACCCACACTCCACTTCCACCATGAAGCCATGAACTCAGAAACCCTCTGAGCTCATCCATCACCACAATAGCTAATAGCAGTAGTACCCCACTACCACTGTATTACTCCACCACCCTTGTAAATTAGAGAATAAGGAAGGTCGCAGACTTCCCGTGCTTGTAAGGTAAACAAGGTTTGTACTAGTGCTTGGGGCTTCCCGAAAGGAAAAGCCGTATGTAAGCTTGTTTGTTTTTAATGGAGTAGCTTGAGCTTTGAGTATCCCTGCTTTACTATGGCCATCCAAGTAGGTTTGAGTCTATGCTATGGACCCTATAGGAGAAACCTCTGTGCGTATTGTTCTTGTATTGTTCTCGTGTTAGCCCAGGTAGCGGCGTTTTTAGAGAACTCTGAAAGAACTCTGAGTCACAGAGAAGTGTTCCCTTCGGGTGGAACTGCCTGGGGAGACGATAGACGTCTTAGCGTTCGGCTTCACGACGTAAAATGGCTGTAGAGGGATAGGATTAGCTGCTTCTGCTTCTGAAGAGCAAGTTAGTGATGCATACGGTGAGTACCGAGTAGGACACACACAAGCATAAGTCACACGACCGGCTGAAATAGTTTGGTCTCGCCAGCCTTGCAAAGATCCTGATAATCACGCGCATATATAATTCCGCATACGCAATCCACATCACGCATAATTAATCGCGCTCATCATAATCACGCGCGCTAATAATCACGCACGTCGCTTTCATTCACGCATATAATATTTGTGCACACAGTGCCTTTGAATATTTATATTGCTTGCATAGTCTCAAATAGTGGTGAATACTGTTACCCATTGAATATTTAAATATCCTGCACAGGCATCGAATAGCGCCCGCATAGTGTGCTCTAATAGTTAATAATCTGCGTGCACCGCGTGCAAGCGCCCGTGCACTATTCATATTCTTGAATTTGAATAGTACCACGAATTTGAATAGTAACCGCAGAATTTGAACAGTGAAGCGAATAAATTTTAAATTTGAATTTCGAGCCTGAGTTTTTGGCTCTAAATAGCGTACCTATTATAATCATACCTGTTTATTTTATATATATATATATATATATATATATATGGTTGCTCGCGCTTAAATTGAAACGGTTCTATGTGATTCATGATAGTTTAGGTACATGATTGGTTGCATTTAAACTGAAACGGTTGTACGTGATGCATTTAGCAAAATGAACCGGTGTAGGCATGACATTCTTATAATGCATGGCTAAGCAAAAGATGGAAAAATTCAAATAAATTTCTTCTCACCGATCCTAAAACGTACTCAAAGAATACGTGAGGTTACCTTCATAGATGTCAAATGACCAGTTTATGTTGTAAAAAAAATGATCAGTTTATAAATGACCATTTTGGTGCTCGCATCGCATATACCAAACAAAAGTTTTCGCATTGGCAATCATCATTAAAGGCACGTAACAAGTCAAATGGGGGCAACCATGGCCACCACATTCGCATGAGAAATATCAATGCTCCACAAACACCAATCCAGGTCATATATAGTAGAACAAATAGTATACCAATCTACAGTTTTCCAGACACATAAAACGCCTGTGTGGCTGTGTATAAAGATCAAGTTCTCAACCCCTGTTTTTCCCCGGCAATCTCAGCTTTTTAGCTCTTTCTTCTTCCTCCTCCATTTTCTTTCTGCGTAACGCTTCCTCTCTTTGCTTTTGTATCCTTTCCAGCTCCATATATCGTTCCAGCTCTTTCTGCTCCTGCTCAAGAGCTACTTTTCTTTGAGCTTCCTCCACTTTACGCCTGTTCTCTTCAAGCATTCTATCCAACTCCTCCCTCTCTCTTCTTTCTTGTTCCTGTGAAGTTTGATTCAGATATATTTGAATAGAGCCATTGAATATTTGCATGGTTCTTTGAATAAGAATTGTATTTACAGTTCTAAACACACAACAAAATTAAAGGATAACATCACCTTCAAGGCTAAACTCAGGGAGTCTACTATATATGAATTAACGCTTAGAAAACTACATCCATGTGTAGAAGCAGAAAATATGACGACCCTGAATCAGTAACAGTTTTCTTATAACAAGTAAAACAACCTGTGTTGCACCAAGCAAAAAACGCAACCCAGCCTCCAGAGCAATTTCTATCGGTTAGGACCAAGGTTAATATATCAAAGCTAGATATTCTATTGTCAACAACTTGCTAGCTCTCTCAACAACAGTAACAAAATCTAATACTGTTCCTATGAGCAATAATCAGCTACAGAAAGCATACAGATACATAGAACTTACTGCTTTCTGCCTGGCTTCATGAAGAGCCGCTTCTTTCTCTTTTTGTAGCTGAGAATCAACCTCATCAAATAACTTTCTAATACCCTCCTCAATTCGGCGTTCTATGTCACGTTTCACCTCTTCAGAGTTCAGACGTTCCTCGACATTTTTTCTTGTTGCTTCTTCGACTCTTCTAGCAAGCTCCTCTTCCAGTAACTTAAATTCAGCTTCCTTTTGACGCCTGAAATTCAATACCAAATTATACAAGGGGCTTAAATACAAATGGACTAATTGGTATATGGTATAGTAAATATCACCATTTGCAAACACGAACAGCATAATGCTACTACATGAACAGACTTCATATAGCATTATTCTTGCTGACTAATCGAACTCCCTGTTCTTACTCTCCAGATCTGCTGACCAAACAAACTGGTGACAAGCAGCTCCCCTAACACGTAACCATGAGTCCATGACCAGAATTAACCGCTGGTGGTTGCTGACGCCTTCTCCTCCTCCTAGTGTACTGCTTTCCAATGAAAATGTCCACAAAACTTCCACCCTACTTTCGAAACAGCTCATCCTAGAACTGAAATCTGGGATAAGTGGTCTTGAAATCGTCCAGCAGCTCCCAGGTGGAATCAGCAGGGCTCTGGCCCAGCCACTGCACCAGGATTTCCCACACACCATGCTTGAGATGAGCCCGAGCAATGTGACTTGGTTCTTGTACAGCATGGCCATGGATGACCATTGGCAGGGGAACCATGTTAGCCAAAGCCTCACCATGGAACTGCTTCAGGAACACCACGTGAAAGACACTGTGGATGGCACTCGAGCACTTGAATAGTCCCATAGTAGTGAGGCGCATTCACGATGTCTTCCACGTTGCGTTCCTGAAGAAGTACCATGGGGACGCACAGGCCGACATTGTCCCTTTGCCCACAGTCGTCCATGGCATGTTGTGCCTGAACCTCAGCACGTTGTCCATGCACGCCTCAATCGTGGCACGTGGGAGGTCCTGGTGCAGTGGGTGGGGCGCAGCTCTGCCAATTCTACCTGGGAGCGGCTCAACTAGTTCAAGACTACCTACCACAAATTCCAGCTCGAGGACGAACTGTTTCAGAAGGAGGGCACAAGCATTGTGGACTCCTTCATTGGACAGCAGTACAATAGGAAGAAAAAGAAGGGTGCGCATGCCTCTAGTGGCTAGAGCCCAACAGGCTGGACTTGACTCAGTATTTGGATTAGCTAGCTAAGAATAGGATCTGGAGAAATAAGAGGGAGTGTCATCAGCCACCCAGGTGTTAGACTAGACTCAGTATAAGCTAAAGAATAGGATGGGGAGAAATAATAGGGAGTGTCCTCAGCCGCGCAGGTGGGGGAAATGATCACTGGTGCGGTTGGGCATTTGGGTCGTGCAGAAGCAGAGTTTACTCAATGGCAAGGTGGGTAATTACTCCACAACTCCATGTGGAAGTACAAAACTCCAAAACGTGGAGTACCCCTTGAGGTACTCCAGAAAAAACGTGGAGTTGGTCCCTAGCTCCACTTTTTTTGCGGAGCGGAGTTTCTAGAGCTGGACGTGTTTGGCATCATGGAGCTGGAGTAGAGCTGGAAAAACGGGAGCGGAGCAGTCCCAAACACCCCCTTAGTCGATCAGAGCCTCCCAGGGAGGGAGGTCTCCTCTGCTGCTGCTATTCCAGTTATTCTAGCAAATGTAATCCCCTTCCAATTCATCAATAAAGTGCCCAAATTCCTAGCCATAGCAACCATTGTATTCCTAAAAAATGTAGGAACTGATACGGCATCAATTATCTATGCATAGGTGTTTGTACACCTAATTTAGGCACATGCACTTTCTACATTTCATAAATAATAGAGTTACATAAGGGTAAATAATTGTAAGAAAACAGCTAGAAAATCAGTTAGATCAGAGTTAAGAAACCTGTTTACTGGGCTGACTCCACGGTTATGGCATGTTTCAAAAAAGCCACAATCTACAGGTCAACTACTTAATCAGCCAGTTGCCCTTTAAAGAAGTGTAGGCCCAATAACAGCATGGAGAGGCTTTCGTTACAACAATTACTAGTTATTATATTATTACATTTTTTCCCAGAACACTCATGAGAGCTGCATAGTAGCATTATATTAAGGAAAAAACAGGGGGTAAGAACCCCTTACAACAAACACCCACACCCACAGCCATACATTATAGAGAGTTATTAGATTACATAAGAGCCCAAATGACTAGGAAACGACCTCAACCTGTCGTGGGTAGTCAGCCAGGCCTTATGGGCTGGAACAGTACTGTAAGCCCATTAGGGATAGGGTTAAGTATAAGATTAGATATCTTGCTTAGGAATCAAGCCTCTATATAAAGGTCAAGTAAACAAGAATATCGATCTATTAGGGTTGGTCCCCTTCCATCCCAGCTCTTTTGTTGCAGCTGCCACCTCTACAATGGCTTAGGTCACACTGCATGGATTAGGCCATCTAGATAAAGGTTTGTGACACAACGTGAGAAGGAAACTAACACTATATACCATCTGGCAGAACTGCAAGATAGCAAATTTCATTGGCCACAGCAAGACACACTCAACAACTGTCTAGCGAGCAACAAGGCTCTCCAGCCAAGTTGGGAGAAACACCATACAAAACACAACGATTGCAATGTTCCCAGATCATCCAGGATCCAAGGATGATGATGTAAATAAGCCCCTTTTTTGCCTGACCATCAAATCTCACTTCTACTCTTGCCAACCAATTGTCAAAGCAGACATCCTCTTGCTACCGAGGAAGAGCTTGAAGACCAAATTTCTGCTGCAGATTAAACCAGAAATCCTGAGCAAAGACACAAGAGGTAAGCAAGTGGTTGATATTCTCTATTTCCTGGTCACGGTGAGTGCAGTGTTCAGGATATGGGAGGCCACACCTAGTGAGTCAATCAGCGGCCCAACACTTGTCATGAGCCATTAACATAAAAGGATTATACAATTCCCTGGAGCCCATGACTTCCATATTCTTTCCCAAGGACCATATGTCACCGCACCCTGAAATAAGCTCCTGTAAGCAGACTTCACTGTGTGCTGGCCAGATATTGAAAAACAGCATGAGTCTTCTACCCCAGGTTGCAAAGCCACCTCAAATTGAACGTCTTAAAGCTGGTACTTGGCAATAACATCAACAGATAAAGCACCTTGGATATCTGCAGTCTAATTGTGATAAGAACCACCTCCCAAAGGAAATAGCTGTGGCACCAGATCACAGATCTGTTGCCCATATCACAGATCTGTTCCCTATAAAGCCAACAATCAGTCCAAAATAATTGCGAGCAACCACCAACTCCTGAACTCACAGCCACATAAAAGAAGGCACTGGGCACATTGGTGGACCTGTGTAGGGAAAGCCAACCAAGGGCAATTTGGCTCCATTTCTTTGTAATCGCAGCTATCTCATCAATAGTGCCAACAAAAATTTTGAAGGTTAGAAATTCCCAGTCCACCAAGCTCCAGACAGAGACAGGTTTGGTCCAAGCCACAAGCAATGGTCCATGGACATTCTCATCCTCACCAAAGGAAACCCCTTCCAATCCTATCAATCACCTTAACGGCCCATGACAGGAATATCCTAGCCATTGCCAAATACACCATTATCAATGTGAGCACAAACCAGACCAAGATCCTTGGGTCAGCACGTGCTAAAAGATCAGCTTTCCAGCCAGGGAGTCGGTCAGCTACCTTATCAAATCAATGATGGGAGACTTTGCCAGTTTCCTCAAAGAGAGGTGAACTCCCAAATATTTTCAAGGAAAGTATTGGAGCTCACAAGCTAGCTGTTCTTCTGTATTCATGAAGTCCGTCTCGGTGCACTAGATGGGAAAGGCATTACTCTTGCACATTAGTTTCAACCCAATACATCTCCAAAGAGGTCTAAAATATGAAGGATTAGACCAATATCATTAGCAGATGGACCAAGGAAGAGAATGATGTCATCCGCATAAGAGAAATGCAGTGCAGTGTGGCAAAGCACAAGAGCATGACTGAGTGTCTATTATGAGGGTGAACGATGTCTCTGGGCACTCCATTAAGAAGCACCAGTGATGAGCAGGAGAGGACCAGTCCTTTGACATTATCACACCAAACCATGCAAAACCCCATCTTTTTCATGACCACAAGGAGGAAGTGCCTTGTGATCGCTTGAGGATGATTGTAGAAATTAAGCCATTTGTTGGACAATCATCAAATTGTCTTCTACAAAATATCCCCTTTATGAATGCACTTCAATTTTGATAGAAACACTTCGGTTTAACTGAGTAGCGGAACGATTTGCTTGAATTTCAGTGACCAATTTAACAAAGCTATGCACAAGACTTGGCAGCCAGAAGTTTTGTAATGGGAACTTTTTCTTGAGGGGAAATATGGTGATTTTTTTGGTTGCTGATCACAATCAATTCAAATTATGTGGGGTGGGATAGCATAGTAAGTTATCAAGCAGATCGTAAAGAGGCTAATGCTCGAAATACCATTTTATATGCAAAACAGAATAATTACTCCTATAAGAATTTAAGAGGGAACAAAAGGTGAACATGCAAAGATAGCAATGTGAGTGCACAGGAGACAATAAAAGAAGATGAGTACCTTTTCTTTTCTTCTTCCATCCTTTGTTTTAAAGTGGAATTCATTTTCTCTGATGCGTGACTTGGACTGCCTGAGTTATTTTCTAATGAACTTGAAGTGCTCCGACTTCTTTGTCTTTTGTGTCTCCTTGGAGATGGTGGGCTTCTATGCCTTCTTGGACTTGGTGAGTTGCTCCGATCCCATAGTGGAGAAGGAGAGCGAGTTTTTCGCCTAAGGAAAAAATTGAACTTTAAAACAGGAAAATACAGCAGCAAAAATAAAATCTTATAAGGTTAACTAATTATAAAACTACAAGTAGAAGAGTGGATGTCAGTATAAAATTCTCCATTAGGTAAACGGGTATTAGGAGAGGCTTGACCGTTTCATAGTTTTGATGTGATTGAGCACTGATATGTTAGTACTATCTGATTTTAGATGTTTTTCTTTAAAATCAGATAGGGCCTTCATGTTCTTTTTATTTTATCTATCCCACTGACAACATTTCGTTAGGGAACAAGAAACATTCAAATTAAAAAACCCTAGACAAATTTAGGATGCCTACCAAGCAAGCAAATCTGAGGTCAGGAAAAGAACAATTCAAAGAGCACCTGATGTCCGACCGAACACACTACTGTGTAAAATGGAAGGGTAATCATCGATAAGTGATTCATGTTTGCACAACAGGACCTCCGCGAAGATCCGCTGAGTCAAACTAGCTGGGGTAATACATCGAACATCTAATAAGCATGTAAAACAGAAAGAATTCAATCTAAGCTCTGACAAAAGATGAAAAGAAACAACCTAGACCCTAGAGATAGGAACAGAGAGATGGGTGGGCGGGTGGGGGGGACGAGTACCGGGAGGCGTAAGGGGAGGGGCTCCGATCTCGTCTGCTTCTCCGGCTGGCGTACCGCGGAGGAGGGGAGCCTCGTCGGCGGAAGGGCGGAGGCGACCGGGAAATCTCTCTAGGCATCTGACCTTGTGCCTCTACTCTGCAGTGGGCATGGATTGGCTCGGCTGGGTTGAGTTTGAGTAAGCGCGCCCGTGTCCGCGAGGTACTTCTCACAAACGGGAGGCAGCTTTGTCTCTTTCTTTCTTTCTTTCTTTTTTTTTTTTTTGGGTTGCCTTTGGCTTAGGGTGGCATGAGACGTTATTTGATGCAAGTACTTTTGGTGGTTTTAGGACAATATACTAAATAGAATATTTGAATGTAACAAATTTTATGGTTTTAAAAACCATGTGTTATTGAGATTGTGTATTTTCGTAGAGCAAGTCTAAGGAAAGGGCTAAATCATTTTGTAAAAAATAGATATGGCAATTCTTAACAGGCGTCCTCTCTAAATTTAGGTCTTGTCTATTTGATTTTTTAGTCATTTTATTAGACAAACTTTTAGAAAAAAAATCACTTGCTAAGTTGGATATGCCTTTTCGCTTGCTATCTGACCTCTTTGCGAGCTCAGCGACTCATTCCCGCCTGTTGTGCCCCTTGTTGTATGAATGTGACCCAATGTATGCCCTTGACTCCTTCCACTCACGATGAAGACGAGCAACTCCCATTGTGGCAATGACATCTGCATGGATATTTTTTGTCCCGTAGATTGATGGATTGATGGAAAATAGGGTGTGGAAGGCATGTGGTATTATGGTCCAAGTCATAAGGATCAGTGAGAGGAGCAAACTCACAACCTTTTTCTTCATTCACGGCTTGGGTCGGGATCCTAGCAGGTGTGTGCCTATTCAAAAGAGCTCTTAAGAGCCATGGACATGATTGGTTTAGCCCTCATAAAGATAGGGGTTAGATACATAGTGTGCAACATACTACATGAATACTTAGTGTGATAGGTACATGAAGATCTATTGGAAGAATCTAATAATATGTTTTGATGAGTTGGTGGCTTTGTTGGTTTACTAACTATTGGTATTTTGTTGAATTTGTACGAAGTTTATACGGGGCTAAGTAACTATCGAGCAAAGATGGGGATAGGAAAGAAATATTATTTAACAACATTCGAGGTCACAGATAGGAAAAATTATTTTCTACGAAGATACAATTAAAAATGCAATGATATATGAGAATCTAATAACCCACTAAAACTTCATCATTGATCTCTCTGTACACAAACCGACCGCATCTGTCACTCGAGACATCTAGCATAGAAAATTACTCTCTTTATTCACAAAAGAATATAATTATATTCTTATTCTTTATGCTATACTAGAGTTATACAAAAATTACTGATATTATAATATAAAAAATAAATATCATTAAATTAGTTATAAAATATATACCAGTAGCCAACCTAGTTAGAGATATAAATCTTAATATTAATTACTATAAATTTAATCAAAATTAAGCTAGAATTGATCAAACCGGTGTCGAAGTCGTTGCATACTTGCATCTTTTGATAAACACAATCGGAATTCGACGGTGCTGCCTGCTTTGTCGTTGAATTCAGTTGAATTGAATGGCCGAAGCGCAGCCCAACCTGCCCACCTGGCCTGCCCAACTCATCATAAACCCAAGCTCTAAACAAACATGACTGACGCGTCGCGCCCCCCCCACCCCACGGCCCCCCGCCCCCTCCTCGCGCAGTGGGCCCTCGTCCTCCGCATCTCCCATCCCATCTCTCCCTCTTCCTCCTCCCTTCCGATCTCCTCCTCCGCCGCCGCCGCATCGCCTCCCTCGAACCCTAGACCCACCCGCCCGCGCGACCATTGCCTCCGGCCGCCATGTCCGCCGCTCAGCTTCTTCGTCACTCCCGCAAGGTCTGTGTGCATGTCCCTCCCTTTTCCTTTTCTATGGTATGCAATTTTGTTGTGCCGTATAAAAATGTGTTCGATCTGCCCGATCTTATGCGTGTAATCGCGCCGATGCTTCCTCTCCGCGTGCTGTAAATGTTGATGAATTTTGCAAGTGGGGGAGGGAATAATAATCTATAGATTTTCTCCCCCGGCTTCGCTGCTAGTAATCAGGGCGCCAATCACTCATGGACGTGGGCTTCCGTGCGGATGCATTCTCTAAATAACCATGCTGGTCGATCCGTGCTGCATGTTTGTGTAATTACGTGCACACGATCCCATGGAAAGTGTACCAGTCGTTGGGTGGTCGATTTTTTGCTGTTTATCATGTCATAAACTGGAGATTCCGTCCTGTTTCCATCCTGTTTTGTGCCCCCGACTCCCCACCACACCCCCAAAAATTTGCTTAGTTGGAGGACCAGTTTGGATTGTAAAGCAGAGGTGTTGCAACTGTCATGACATTGACTGTTGTTTTGACATAAACCTAGACTATGACTGTGCCCACATACATGTTGTTCTCAATTATCATTTATTTCTGTGCTCTTTTTATGGGTTGCCATCGCTCCAGCTATGTTTCTTAAGAACTTTTTCTGCACTCCTTTTGTGGGCTGCCATCAATCGCTTCAGCTAGGTTTGTTAGGAACTTGTTCACATGTAACAGCATAGTGCGTATCCCTCAGTTTGGTAGATGCCATGTACCCCTGTTTAATGTGTTTTTATACTAGATTGAGTTATCGTAACCTATTCTGTTTGTACCTAATGTTTCTTTCTTCCTTCACTTTTACAGCTGCGGAGTTTGCAAAATGCTGTAGGCTGTGAGAATTTTAGTCTTGTTCGACATTTCTCTAGCGGTTCTGGATCCTTTATTGCCAAGGAAAATGGTATTTGCTGTCATTCTCACTTTTCTTTTATTTTCTTCCCCCCTGTTCCAACCCATTTCTGAGGAGGTCAATAGCATCTTTAATGTCTGTAATGTGTCCACTGAACTAGATTGGGGAATGCAGATTCTCGGTCAGGCTACATACTATCTGATGAACTGTTTAGATCCAAAAGGCTCATTTCTTTATTTGTCGATAGACTTGTGCTATTGTTTTGATTATTGTTCATGCCTCATAATATCGTCTATGCAGACATGTATGTCACCTTATGTTGTATATTAGATGCTCTAGAAATTCATCTATGCTCTTTTCATTCATCCTGGATTCAAATATGTGATATAGAAGCATCATTAATTGATTTTCTCACAGTTGTGCAAATAACTTGAAGTGGAAAAACTATAATTTGGTTTGGCATTTTCACTTCCTATTATGTCACCTTATTTACTATTATTTTTATTCTCACAAAGCTTTGGGTTATGGAGTTGATACTTCTGTTTCGTGACATGCGAGTGTCTGATTCATCACTTTATTATTTTGGACTTCTGGTGCGAACCTGTTTCAGGAAGTAGTTGTTTTGATTTCTGAGGGAATGTGTACAATTAATAGTTCTCATTTATTGCATGCCCTTCATTGTTCCCATTGAAAATGTCATGCCTCTGGTTGCGTCAGGTGTTGGAAAAAGAACCAGAGGTACCAGATTTCCACAGCATAACCAGCCTGCAAAAGAACCCCAGACATTCTCACTAGGAATAAATGGAAGCTACACTCAGAGAAGAGCATCCAACAGCCTTACCCCAAGTACTGCTAGCTGGCTCAATGGTTCATTCTCATGGTATGTCTCTTTGTAACCTGTTATTCTTAGCTTATAGAGATTTATTGGAATGCATCAAATGCAATTAAAGTGGAAAATGAGAACTAGAAATGTTGACCATCGGTATACTTCAGCCTGATCCACAATTTAGTGCACACACAAATGGCAATCTGCTCTGCTGCAGAAATATAAAACTCAATCTAATCTGATGAATAATGTTGAAGTTCATAATGCTCAGTATTAATTTTAGTTTCCTCCAGATATGCCCTGACCTTGATGTTCCAGTCAGGTCTTGGTAAATACCCTGAATCTGTTTTGACTTTTTTTTTTATGGTTGTTTCTTTATTGGCAGTGGACAGGTAGTTTCAGCACGTCCATTCTCAAGTAGTGCAGGTACTGTCCCTTTGTTATACTTTTAATTGGGAAACCTTATAGTTATGACTAGTATATTTCTAAGTGGATCTGGTCCCTTCAAGAAATATTTGCAAAAATGCAGGGTTACTTTCAAATTCTTGTGCATAATTGCATCTGCTGGCATTCTGTTTTACTTCTTTCATAAAAGTCCTCCTCTATGTATCCTGTCTTTTCAGTGTGTCATTTGTTCATTCATGCACATGTTGATCTGTATTCTGTCACTACAAGTACAATACAGTCAGATGACTCAGATTTCTCACCGCATCCCATCCACACATTTTTTATGTTGAACTTTGGATGCATTTCTGTACTGTCAGCAAAGCTTTTAACTTGTTTGCATTGCATTGGCAAATTTGAGTATCTTCCAATATTGAGTGTGGTGTCTGCATCTCTTTGTTTCCTATCTTGAATGCTTTAATTCCATTGGCAAAAGCATGGTCCTATGCTTTTTGTATTAACATACTGTGCTTATTCCAGACCTGCCTCCACATCAAGAAATTGGGATGCCGTCTCTTTCGCCTACAATGACTGAGGTATATTTGTTACCCAAAAATCATTACTACAAACTGAATGATAGCTGAACCGAAATCTGTATTACGGCTTGTCTTTATTCTGTAAAATTATTTGCAGGGAAACATTGCCAAGTGGCTTAAGAAGGAAGGAGACAAGGTCTCCCCTGGTGAGGTTCTCTGCGAGGTGGAAACTGTAAGTTTCTTAATTTGCAGAAGATATGGAACATATGTTATTTGTATTTATTTTTACTTAAGCTGCAGCAGAACTAAATAACCTTTGAGTGGATTTCTGGTGATCAGGATAAAGCCACTGTGGAGATGGAGTGCATGGAAGAGGGCTATCTCGCTAAGATTATTCAGGGAGATGGTGCAAAGGAGATTAAAGTTGGCGAGGTACATATTTACTGACTAAAGAATAAATATGATTTTGATATATCAGTTATCAGTGTAGATAATAATTTGGCCCATTCTTTTCCCTTAGGTCATTGCTATAACTGTAGAAGAAGAGGGTGACATTGAGAAGTTTAAGGATTATAAGCCTTCATCTTCAGCTGAACCAGCTCCTGCTGAATCAAAAGCTCAACCAGAACCTTCACAGCCAAAGGTGGAGGAAAAAAAGCCTACCCAGGCTCCTGAGGCCAAGGCCCCAAAGATTGAAGAAGCTTTTCAATCTGGAGATCGCATATTTGCCAGCCCTCTTGCGCGTAAACTGGCTGAAGATAACAATGTCAGTTCTTGTTATGTCAGCTGTATTGATAATTTTGATGAATAAAGTAGTTAATGTTTAGGGTTTAACAGGTCCCACTATCAAGTGTGAAAGGTACTGGTCCTGATGGGCGTATTTTGAAAGCAGACATTGAAGATTACTTGGGTGAGTCATTACTTCTCTGGTTGAAAACATTTGATGTCTTTTAAGCTCTATAAGCTTATGCACTTGTACTGCCAAGTTAAATTTGGATGTCTTCCCCATTAAGTAGCTGCGATTGATATGTAATGTTCTGTTTAGTTGGCTGGAATTTTTCTAGATGGCCCAGATGTATTCCCCTTGCTAACTGCTTGTCGTTGATTGTTGTATATGGTGTGTTCTAGTTGAGTACTTGAGTCTGATTCTTTATTTTATAACCTGTGTCGGATTCTCTATATTAGAACCTTTGAGGATTGATACTAGAATTTTGAACCGCGTGAGACTGAGGCTTGGCTATGACATTATATATCAATTTTTTAGCAGTTCATTGTTTGTTTAACGGATTTTTAAAACCATGTTTCAAATCAACTATTTCTGCTTTCTAAAAAAAAAAACTGGAATATGATGAGAGAATTTTATGTGAGAAAAAATAGGGAAAGATTGACCTTTACATGAAAGGTTTTACTAGAGTTTTAATCTGTGTTGCCAAACATGGTGCCAAGAATTTCGAGACTGTTTGTGCAGCAGCCTGGAAAAATAAGCTCAACCCAAGTGGAAACTGGCCCTAGGCGGTGCCGTCACATGCTTTTATTTCCCTGCAGGTTTATGCTAGTTAGATTCTGCTGAGAAAAGTTCAACTCACCAAGTTGTTTCCCTGAATCCTTGTTACACTTGTTTAGTTACTTGATTTTTTGACTTTAGGTTATATGATGTTATTGCCTCGCTACATCATGATTTTTGCATCTTATTTCATTTGTGTAATAAACTTGTAATAATGTCCCATGTTTTCGCATTTTGGCTTCATTTAGTTGAACCAACTGTAATTTAATTTCTGATCCCCCTGGTGTTAATGAAATTTTGTAGCCAAGGGTGGGGCAAAGGAGGCTTTTGCAGCTCCAGGGTTAGGTTATACCGATATTCCAAATGCACAGATAAGAAAGGTAAATTTTGATGGCCAGAATGTTAGGCAGCATTTTCTTATTAACAGCCTGAGAATGTGTTCGACCTTTTGTTGTCTTCAGGTTACCGCGAACCGCTTGCTACAATCGAAACAGACCATTCCCCATTACTACTTGACTGTAGATGCACGCGTTGACAAACTTGTCAAGTATGTTTATAACCTAATTTTGATCTACAGAGCTCTTTTCGTTGGTGGAACATCACCGATTCCTTTATTACTTCTAACTATGAGTTCCTTGTGCCATTCTAATCCACAGGTTGCGTGGTGAACTGAACCCACTGCAGGATGCTTCTGGTGGAAAGAAAATATCTATTAATGATCTTGTCATCAAGGTAATTGTGGGTTCTCCCTTTTGGTTAGGTATTCTATTGTGCACTTAGGTTTTTTTTTTGTTATTTGTACTGATATATTCTATTGATTTCCTCTATGCTGTACAGTAATGAATGTCTTTATTTGATATGCAGGCTGCAGCTTTGGCTCTTCGAAAGGTCCCACTGTGTAACAGCTCATGGATGAATGATTTTATTCGCCAGTAAGTTCCGATGGTTCATTTGTACTGGGAAGATATTTTATTATCTTGTAGCCTAGAACAGTTAAATATGGTACTTATTTTTGGTACAGATACCACAATGTGAACATCAACGTGGCTGTACAGACTGAGCATGGATTGTTTGTTCCAGTAATTAGGGTAAGCTACTCCAAATGTTTCCTATGTGTTCTAAATTGGTATTTCTTTTGGAGAAATCCTAACCTCGACTTATGCTGCAGGATGCAGACAAGAAGGGACTTGGTACAATTGCTGAGGAGGTGAAGCAGTTGGCTCAAAAAGCAAGAGATAATAGCTTAAAACCAGCAGATTACGAGGTATGTTGTGCATACTAAATGTGATAATCTGGAAAGTAGAAATGAGAAAATCTCATGACACATTGGTGCTGCATTTCAGGGTGGCACCTTCACCGTATCGAACTTGGGAGGTCCCTTTGGAATTAAACAATTCTGTGCCATCATAAATCCTCCTCAGTCAGCAATTTTGGCCATTGGTTCTGGTAATGAGTTCTAGAACATTTCGACTTATATGCTACCACTTCTCTGTTTTTTCAAGCCATGTTATCTTATTTGTGCTAACCTGGCTTTTAGCACTTGGACCAAGAATCATACATAATCTTTGAATATAATACCTCTGAGTGATTAGTAATTCTGTTTTGCAGACAGGATATTTAACCTAAACATTAGTCGGCGTGTGTTTTGATCCTATGCTATATTTGGTACTTCAGAATGATTTAATAGCTCCATGTTTTGCTAGCAGTGCCTAACGTTCTTTCATGGTTAATTGCATTCTTTTGAGCAGCTGAGAAGAGGGTGATACCAGGTTCCGCTGACGGTCAGTATGAATTTGGTTCATTCATGTCAGCTACACTGAGCTGTGACCACAGGGTTATAGATGGTAAGCTATTGGTCCTTGTGCGATGTCTCCATGGACTGTGGACTATGAATTGACTCTGCTGTTCATGGAAACTATGCAGGTGCGATTGGTGCTGAATTTCTGAAAGCATTCAAGGGCTACATCGAGAACCCGACTTCAATGCTCCTGTGAAGTTAGGATGGATGACCTAACACAATTCTTGTCAAGTTTTTAAATAACCAGGCCACCCAAAAGTGGCATCTCCAAACCAATAGCACAGAGCCGGCTTCTCCGTTTTGATATTGCCAGTGTTAAGTAGGATCAACGTATACAGGCCTTGTTGAGGTCATTTTTGGGTTTGTCCTCGCGGACAATCGATGGGAATAAATATGAAAGAAGCCAACATGAGAAGGAACTTTGATTGAACATTGCTATGCGATTAGAAAACTCTGTAAATCTGTTGAGGTTATCTACAGCAAGCGTGATTGATTTGATGTGTTGATATATCTTCATAAGAGTGGAAATCATGGATAAGGGCACCATAATTGGCACCGTGCTAAGAGTGAGATACTTATGTGTCTCACTGATGTGGCACCTTAATTGCATGTGTTGTGGGTCTTGTGACAGTGTATTGGTGAGGGCCTGAGAATGTCTTCCGCCGCTGCGCTCTTACTTGGCACCTCCATCTCTTCTGTCGCACTCCTTGGCCATCTCTCCGTCATCGCCATTGTCTTGAACTCTCCTGACCTTGAAGCGCTGTGACCCTGGAGCACCGCATCCTCCTTGGTCACCTCTGTTGCCATTGTCTTGGAAGACGATATGTGAGTGCTGCTGCTCGTATATGGGCAAGTCTAGTTCCCTCATCTTTCAGGAATTATAGGTTGGATTTTGCAGGCTTGAATTTTTTTTTTCTCATTGGAGGCTAGGCTAGATTGGGTAACTGTTGGAACACTCAAATCCCTCAAACGATAGGTTTTTCTCATTGGAGGTTGGAATTGGAAAACGGTAGATACTCAAATCCCTCAAATGATAGGTTTTTCTTCCCTTGTAATCTTGAAGACCTTCCAATTGCAACCTTCAACAGCATTTAGAAATTTTTGAGCAGCTGGTTTGATGGCCCAGTGAGGGAGGCCTATCATATGTTGCTCCATTGAAGAAGTTTGCCAAGAGTTGACTATCTGTGAGGAATGATATCTCCCTTATGCCAAGCCGTGAAGTGATTTTTGCAGCAAGGGCCATAGATAGCATCAGCTTCGGCCATGAGAACTTAATTTGCCTGATCTGTTGTTGCTTTGATGAAACATTTGAGTTGTTGCATCGCTTGAGGTACTGTCGAGCTGCAGCGCAACATCAGTGTAGCATCTTGGATCTGCAAGCAAACATGGGAATCTGCAAATTGAAGCACCAGATGGGTCCTTTTACCAAGGAGAGAGGAGAAGAGAGAGACGAAACGGACTGATCCGATTTAGCCTTGCTCTTAGTGGGCTTCAAGTGTGGTTGGCAAGATGGCCGGCCCAGGTCCGGCCTCTGGGGTAGTGGGGTCGGTCCTATGGGCTTTGCTTGCGGGCCCTGACGACGGCACGCGTTTCACGACGAGGGCCCACGGCGCCAGCGCCGACGCACTTGCCTGCCGCCGTGCTTTGCCATGGTCCATGGAGGGAAGTAGCATGGAGAAACGAGAAACGGACAAATGACGAGAATTTTTTTATTTTTAATTTTTTTAAAAAAATTTACAATTTTAATTTTTTGTTTCGAAATATGACAGAACTAGTCGCCCACAGTGGGGCGTTATATGTGACGTGGCACGAGGCCGGCCGCCGCCGGTGCCGGCTTTTGCGGGCGGCCCCTGGCGTCCAAAAAACGCCCACTGCGTGGGTGTTTTTTTGGTGGCGAGGAAGTTGCCTGCAAAAGTGCGTGCTGTTTTGCGGGCGGGTCTCGGAGCAGCCAAAAAACGCCCACTGTGTGGGCGTTTTTGGGCTCCGCCTATATATACCCAGCCCCCCTCTTGAGATTTTCATTATATTCACTAAATTTTTCAGAAAAAAAGAAAGAGGAGAGGAGGGAGGGGAAGGAAGTAAATGGCGAAGCCCTGTAAGTTTGAGACCTCGGCTTTTAGGTAAATTTCTCATACATTACAAGTCTGTTGCTATGCATTAGTAAAATATAATGTGCACTAGAGTTGTTTAGTTTTTAGTTGACTCTGGGTAGATCTGTGAGTAGTATGTATATTAGATCTATAAATAATGATGTTAGAGCATTGCAGTTCATGTTAGAAATAATGATGTTTCTTCTATGCTTTAAACAATGGATTGCATGATTTGAAATATGACGAATATCGTATTTTCTCTGAATAGATATATTTAGGATTTAGGAATAATAATGTTTATGCTATGCTTTAAACAATGGATTACATGATTTGAAATGTGACGAATATCGTATTTTCTCTGAATAGATATGTTTAGGGTTTAGGGTGTAGGATTTAGGAATAATGATGTTTATGCTATGCTTTAAACAATGGATTGCATGATTTAAAATGTGACGAATATCGTATTTTCTCTGAATAAATATGCAAAACTTGTGGCGGACGGAGTTTTGGAAAAAATGAGGTCGTCCTAGAGAATTGTATCCCGACGTGTCTAGCAAGGATGCTCCTGTTCCTCCTGCAGTCCCTGTCCCAAATTATGATTGTGGAGAACCGACTGATATTGGCCAATCTCGCCATGAGGACACAGCTGTCCGTTGCTACTACACATGCGGTGGATTCAATGTAAATAATTGCACCTCTATCACTGCGTCTTTATTCAATGCTAGTAATTACAGCTCTTGCATCTCTAACAATGTCGTTAGCAATCATGTTTTGTAGGCCCATGAGCGGTGCTTTTTCTTTCAGTGGATTGATGGTCCAGACAAATTCGACCCAAGATATCTCCAGTTTGACGAATGGTGGAAAGGGAAGCATAATCCACCCGATCAATTCGAGCGGTGGGTGGCACCTCCCCCTGAGCCCCCCAATGACAGACGAGGAGAAGAAAATAGCCCAATTGAGACGGCTTGAATCTCCGCCCCATTGCAAATGCGAAGATTATTCTGTAATAAGTTCAGATAGGCCTAACGAGTTCGAATGTCCTAACCCCGCCGGAGTAAGTGCAAATTGTATGCGGTCATGGCTTTCTTAGTATTTGTGCATGTACTAACATTTTACATTGTAGGGTGGGTATACCTTGTTGCGGAAGTGTAACTTCAGGGAGTGGCTGTGGGGTCCAAAGAACAAATGGCCCGAGCCGAAGTGGACAAGAAGAGAAAAGTGGTTACCCCCAAGCCTCCTGTGTTGTGCAAATGTGGTGTCGAAGCGCAGTATGGCCTACTACCATCGGAGCTTGGAATAGGCTATTGGTGCGGCCATATGGTTGATTACGATGAGGTCCTTTTGTTCCACTTGTTGCTCACTTGATATCCAAACTTTTTATATTTGCTGACTTTAAATTGTTCCGTTCGATCACAGAGACTTAGGAAATGCAAGTGGGAGGTTTTTGCCCATGGTGAAGACCGCAGGGAATACATGGATACACTGAAGCAAAAGCAACTAATGGACCTAAAGTTCAGGTCTGGTACTCAGCTTGTGGACAACTACATTAAGATGCGGAAGCGAGCGCAGGTTGACTATGCCCGACGATTGTGTGTCCAAACCCCAAGTGCTGCTCGGTGGAAGAAAGACTGTGATGCATGGAAAAAAAAGAGAGAAGAGGAAGCATCCTTGCATGCGAGGGAGAAGATGGAGGAGGCCGAAAAGAGGAGTGCTGATGCGAAGATGAAGCAGAAGATGGCAGAGGCAGAGATGCCGATGAACGACGAGGACGAGGAGTATGATGAAGCGTTCACCCAAGCCCTCGATGACTTGAAGGCCGCTTACTACAAAAAAAAGGAAGAAGAGGAGTATGATGAAGCGTTCACCCAAGCCCTCGATGACTTGAAGGCCGCTTACTATAAAAAAAAGGAAGAAGAGGCCAACGCAGCTGAGCGTAGCCGTACCGATGAGTTTGTGGGAGAGGATAGTGGTTCTGAAGATGAAGACTTGCTTTCCGGTTATGTTTCAGATTATTAGGGCCGTTTTGTTAGATGAATTCGGATTAGTAGCTCATCGTCCTAGCGGACCTATAATTTTATTGTAATGAACTGTTACCATGACTTTTAACTGTGCTGTAATGGACTATTATTACGGATGTAATGCAAGCATGTAAGGGTTTAGGGTTTAGGGTATAGGGTATAGGGTTTAGGGTTTAGGGTTTTTAGGGTTTAGGGATTAGGGTTTAGGGTTTAGGGTTTATGGTTTTTAGGGTTTAGGGTTTAAGGCTTTAGGGTTTAGGGTTTTTAGGGTTTAGGGTTTGGGGTTTAGAGTTTTTAGGGTTTAGGGTTTAGGGTTTAGGGTTTAGGGTTCATGGCCAAGGGCAAAGATGTTACAATCTGAGTTATTTTGGAATGTATTAGTTGTGTTCGAAAGGGTACGAATATGGAACCGACGGGGATTTTTAGATATAGTACTCAAAAGAATCGTCACAATACGCTAGGGCCCCGACGGGAAACGAAGAATATAACAAAAGGTAAATTTTGACAAAAGAAAAGTGTGTATCATACATCAAGGCAGTAATTACATCGTACAGGGTACTACTGTCCCCGAGCCTGTCGCTGCCCCTGCCGCCTACCCCTCTTCGGCCTCCTCGGTCGCACGTGCCCCGACGAGTAGGTGTGGCGATCCGCTGGAACACCTCGAGTCGCATGGACGTGCTGCACTGGAGTCATCTGTGATAACTCCTGCGTGTAGGACGGAGGTGCTCCTGCAAGCTGTGAAGGGCCGATCTCAACCTCCTCGTCGCTGATCGGTGCGTCAGTGGGGGGGGTCATTAGGTAGTCGGTAGGTCCGCGACGAGGTTCCGGCTCCCTGGGCCGACGTCGAAGCTGCTCCCTGTGCGGAGGTACCCACTCCATGGGGCGAAGGCCAGACTCCCCAGGCTGCTCCCTGAGAGGAGGTACCCACTCCATGGGGCGAAGGCCAGGCTCCCCAGGCTGCTCCCTGAGCGGAGGAACCCTCACCATGGGCCGACGCGCTGGGTGGAGCATGGGTGAAGTGCTTGGATGCCTCTGCTCCGTGCACCGAGGACCCCGCTCCGGAGGAACGAAGGTATGGCGTAGAGAATGTTGTGAAAGGTGTCGTCATAAGTCACACAGTCATCCAGATTGGAAAAATATAGGTAGACGAGGTGGGGTACACGGAGTTACCTCTGGTCTGGGGTGCAGGAGGACGTGCTGTGGGTGCCGATGCAGAAATTCGAGGCACTGCGTCGGAGGTCCAACAAGTCAGAGCCCTCAGTACGGATCTAAACGTCGTACGCATCCACGTGTACGAGTGTGCTGCTCGTCCACTGTCAACGCCAAGCCACCCTCCAAGCGGCGGCAAACGGAGTCAACTCCGTGTAAAGTAGTTGCGCACCGTTGACCTAATTTCAGTTTTAAGTTAGATGAAAGATATACGTAATGAACTACTGATATATATGAGGGATTCAAGTACTCACGGCGCGGAAGTAATCCTGATCACGGTGCGTAGGGTAAGCGTCACCCACGGCGGCGACGTGTGGCTGCTGCTCCGGAGGAACGAAGGTGACACGTGTGTGGGTACGAGGCTGGTACCACCCCGCACGTGTCACGCAACGTCCTGAAGCGTCGGTGCGACCTCCCCGCACGCAAGGTGAAACGTGTGTGTCTCCGGCCTCCATCGGTCCACCAGGGCTGCTAGAAGAGACCTATCGAAACTCCACCTCCTCGTCTCATCGGCCTCAGCAGCTCAAGCCTCCATAAGGCGACACAACGAAGGAGGCCTGCCTCACGTAACCTGCACATAAAAATTATATGTTATTAACAAGCCATGTGTACTTAATTGGGAGACCTCGAAGAGTCAACGGATATCTAGAACAGAACCAAGGGTCCACTGAAAGTAGACGTCTGGACGGTCGCGGTTGAAGTACGGGCAGAGTGGCGTTCTGCACCGCAATACGGTACAAATGGTGGTGCAGATCGATCCCTCGATCTAGCAGCTATGGTGTGTCGTCCGCCATCCCTGCATGACATTATCACAGTTAACACATATGACACATGCAAACAGAAAGCGAAAAAGTATACAACAATAAATTTAAGGTACAACAAGAAATGATCGAATTTGAAACATAAAGAATGCACGTACAACATGTAACTGAAATATATTCAAATACAAGACAGAGATTAAGAACATCACAAAATATTATATCCGCAAGATAGGTTGCGGTACTGTACCTGTAAAATTCCCCGCTATGTCAAAACCATAAATTTCATGTGACCATGTATGCAATATGGCTTCCTTGGTGAAATAGGGAGATACAAAAGTACGATTAAGTATTCCACACTCCGAGCTCGCTGCAATAACATGGGAAGATGATTTGTGGTAGAGTCTTGGCTTGTGGCAGTGCATGCGCAATACCCATCCTCCTTAAGTATGCATTCTTGTACAACTCTTGTTCTATATATTCCACGCTTGGCCCTATCAGCACACAAGATTTCAAATCGGTGCTCTCTAGTGTCTTGAGTTATAACTCTATGCTCCTTTGCCTTCTTACGTTTTTCCTCCAGATAATTTGTCAACATATGTCCGAAGAAAACACCTCGCACTTGCATTGATAGGGCAGCGACATGGTACCGGTCTCTGAAATATCTGCATGTTCCATGCAGGATGAACTCAACAATAAAAACCAGGGGAAGGTCTCTAACACCACGCATCACCCAGTTGTAAACTTCGGCCAAATTAGTTGTCATAATGCCAAACCACGCTCCGCCGATATCATGCAGCAAAGACCACTTCTCCTTAGACTCATTCTCTATCCAGTGCGAAAATTTTCTCACAGCAGATGCCGATCTTCTTCTGATGTTTGGACCATCTGTGGGCAGCGGTCCTAAGGCCTCTGGACCATCCTCACCAACAGGTGCTGATCGGCTTGAGTGCTCTTCCCTTTGCTTCGTTGTGAGCTCGTCCAACCTCCTCCAAAGCTCATTGAATTTTTTCTCTTGATTCTATCCGCACAGTCTCTTGAATAGATCCATCAAGCTCTTGTCCTTAAACTGCTTGTAAAAATTAGCACCCATGTAACGCATACACCACCGACTTTGAACATCTGGCCAATCTTTACCATATCCCATCTCTGCATCACCGTTCTTCAGATATTCAATTGCCCGAAGAAGGCCAGCATGACGGTCATGAATTAGGCATACACCAGGCCTCATACCAACAATGCTAACCTTCACCTGCTTGAGAAACCAGTACCAACTATCGGTATTCTCGCTCTCTATAAAAGCGAATGCCAGTGGTAGAACTTGATTGTTCCCATCCACGATAATTGCTGTTAGTATCTGACCTCTGTATTTACCTATCAGAAATGTCCCGTCAATACAGAGTATTGGACGACAATGCACAAATGCCCTGATGCAAGCACTTATTGCAAAGAAAGCACGTTGCAAGACCAATACTGCACGGTCATTCTCCATGGTTAGGTATGTTATATGATCTGTACATGTCCCTGGATTTTTGGCGGCTATGAATTCAAGAAGAGATGGTAAATTATCATATGAGGCTTTGAATGTGCCAAATCTCATCTCCATAATCTTCTGTTTTTTCCTCCACGTCTTAGCATATGAAATGGTGTATTTGAATTTATCTTCGATATACCTTATTATTGACCTTGGCTCGTATCCCAGATTATACACAACATCTAAATACATCTCTGCAGCAATAAATACAGATGCCATGTTTCTGTGGTACTTCTCTACACCTTTCAAGTGACAGTTGTGCTCAGTGACTATTGACACTTTCCAATAATCCTTCCACTTTCCCTTGAATGCATGCACCCTCCACGGACAACCATCGCTGGATCTCATGCACTTAACTTCATCTACACACTTTGTGGACTTTGCTACCCAGAACTCCCTCTGCAGTGATACAGCCCAATGCTTGACTGCCTCCATCAATTCTTCCTTCTCTGCGTACATCGCTCCCTCGATTACCTCATTCTCCTTATACTCACATGGAACATGGTATCCCTCTGAAATAGCAAGTCCAGAGAAGTCTTCATTAGACCATTGCCATAGATTCACATTGCATCCTTCCTCATCAGAAGATTCATCACCCTCCACTTCCTCATTCGCCGTATCTTCGTTTTTCATTGTCTGAACAATAGAGTTGATCCTCTCGCCCTCATCTGCCAAGCCTCTCGGCTCACTGGCTTCTCCTTCTCTTTCTGGTTCCCGCACATCCTGTCCCTGTTCTTCTCTTTGCTGAGCACGGTCGTTTCCCTCTTCCATTTCAGCATCAGTCCTAACCATGCTTGTACCCTCTACATCTTGTAAGGTTGCATTGTCTTTATCGTGCACCTCTATAAAAATGCTGGGTTCCCAGCCCCGCTGCAATGCATTTTCTACGTACCATTTTCATGTTTCGGTGCAATCTACCGACATCAATACCCAGAAGCATTCTTCGTTGCCACGGTTGACTACTACATTTACTTTTATTATGTTAACCTCTAGGTTGATATGAAATGCCCTCATTAACCAGTTACACACTGACCAAAAATTTCTTTCCGCTGGCCTATCTATCCCCTTTAGTGTCGACCCAAATTCAGATAGATCTATACCATACGGGCCATATCTGAGAGTGCCACTACCATGGAACAACCAAAACATCACTTTGGTTGACATATCTATTCAGAGAAAATACGATATTCATCACATTTTAAATCATGCAATCCATTGTTTAAAGCATAGCATAAACATCATTATTTCTAAACCCTAAATATATCTATTCAGAGAAAATACGATATTCGTCACATTTCAAATCATGCAATCCATTGTTTAAAGCATAGAAGAAACATCATTATTTCTAACATGAACTGCAATGCTCTAACATCATTATTTATAGATCTAATATACATACTACTCACAGATCTACCCAGAGTCAACTAAAAACTAAACAATTCTAGTGCACATTATATTTTACTAATGCATAGCAACAGACTTGTAATATATGACAAACTTACCTAAAAGCCGAGGTCTCAAACTGACAGGGCTTCGCCGTTTACTTCCTTCCCCTCCCTCCTCTCCTCTTTCTTTTTTTCTGGAAAATTTAGTGAATATAATGAAAATATGAAGAGGAGGGCTGGGTATATATAGGCGGAGCCCAAAAAATGCGCGGCCGGCCTCGCCCTTTTGCAGGCGGCCCCTGGCGCGCAAAAAACGCCCACACAGTGGGCGTTTTTTGGCTCCTCCGAGGCCCGCCTGCAAAACAGCGCGCACTTTTGCAGACGGCCCCCTCGCCACCAAAAAAGGCCCACGCGGCGCCAAGGGCCGCCCGCAAAAGCCGGCACCGGCGGCGGCCGGCCCTGTGTCACGTCACATATAACGCCCACACAGTGGGCGTTTTTTAAAAAACGCCCACTGTGGGCGACTAGTTCTGTCATATTTTGAAACAAAAAATTAAAATTGTAAAAATTTTTTAAAAAAATTAAAAATAAAAAAATTCTAAATGACGACCGGGGAACCCACTCGTGATTGTCGAGTTCGAGTCGGCTATGTGCTTTCACAAGCCGTGTGGCGCTGCTGGCGCAGGTGCGCGCACACCGACAACACCCTTCGTGCTCGCTGTGGAGGGCAGGAGGAGGGCTCCAGCCCGGCACGGTGACAGCTGGACGACACGTCGGCACCGTTGGGGTCTTTTGTTTCAACTTTATGCGCAGTACGGCAGCAGAACCTTCCTTCGTTGCTCGGCCTTTACACGAGTCCAGGAAAAGCTAGGAGAGGAGGGAGGATTAAGGAATTCCGTTTCCGTCACCATGCGGCATCGCAGCAGTTGCCAACGCGACGGGAGTGCGAAGGCTACAATGTGGTAGTATCAAATGGAAGGAATATTTGATAATCGACTTAATACACATGAATATCTAATCAAACAATAGTTACTCCCTCTGTGCTGATATAGAGTGTATTTTTGTTATTTTGAAGTAAAATAATAGAGAGAATAATAGACGTATGTATCTCTCACTTACCTTCCCAATATATTAAAATTTGATTCGATTTGCATAATTAAGAGATAAATTCTCAGTCTTCTTATACAAAATAGGCAAGAAAAAATAAATTACTTTCTATATAGAAAATAATCATGCACTTCTATTTAAGTAAACATTATCTTGTTGTTCTTCGAATACACTATATTTTAGAAAAACTTCAAAAACCAGAATACACTATAATACAGGACGAAGAGAGTAATCAGTTATCACAAAAACAATAGTTAATTAGTTGTCAGTAATGAAGCAACGTTTTAAGGCATCAAATGAATGCCAGGTAATTAAAGATATATCCTAAACAGAAAAAAAGCATGGCATTATTAATTAATTATTAGCCACATTTGCTTCATCCATGTACCTCTACATAAGCTTGGACAAGGAAGCATCACATCTAAACCAAGCCATAAGATAAGAGAAACTATATCGTTAGATTTAGAATAAGGTCTCTCGTCTGATGGCTCTTCTCAAAACCAATGATGCAGTAATGCCTCGCTTTGTGGTGGTCACTACGATTATAGCATTGGTCCTGTCTCTCTACTTTGTTCGAGGATACGGACAACCATTTACAGGTAATTTAACAATTACCTTGTTCTTGTCATTTTACATGGCATCGGCACGAGTTTACTTTCATCGTTACTTTTCACATGTTGTAGCGGATTGCAATAAGTTGGAAGGATGCACCCTTGACAAGTGCCAGCGGCTATGTGTCTCGTTGGGGAACGTCAATTTTATAAAATATTGCTTCGACGTGCGAGGTATTCCAACGTGTTGCTGTAAGTACACACATCAGGAATGACGGCGCCTGTGCTTAAACTACAAGCGTGTAATGATCAAACTGGAATAATATATAGAAAAAATATTATATCGATGTCTCATCTTTTCTATCTAAACTACAAAATATTAAATCAAGATTGACCGAATCAAAATGTGAGCTCCCAAACATCATGAACCCTTGCATGTGCAAGTTACGCGTTACACATCCAATGCAACAAGCTACGTCTGATCAAACACATCCAAAGGCGGACATTGATCTCTTATTTTCCCATGGAAGCCATCATAAAACAGTAAACAGAACCAGAGAGGTAGCATCAGGAGAATCTGAAACAGTAAACAGAACAGAGAGCTAGCATTATGTGTTCCACCGGTGTTAAACGCGCACGCGCTACTCTTTTGGCTCATTCCTTCACGCGGTCACAACCACAAGTGTTGCCGTGTTGGTGTGCCCGACGCGGCGACGCCAGTCCGTCGGCCGTGTCCGTCCATGGGACGCACTGCAACGTCCCACCACGCTAGAGACGCACACGGTCACGGCCTACGCGTCGTAACGTCGGCGGTGGGCCACCCGAACAAATCCTTCCCCGGACCCACACGTCATCCTCTCCAAACCCTCCGCCACCTTTCCCCGAATCTCCCAAAAGCCCTGTCCTTTTTATGCCCACCCATCCGAGCATCCAGAGCACATCGTCAGCCACCCCACCACCCGTCACCACCCAAACAGACCACAACAGAGCACAGCCACCTCACCACCCGCCACCACCACCACCGCGCGCGTCGCCGCCGGCCAACTCAACTCACCATCCATGGCGGTGAGCAACAACATCACGGCATGCATCACCCTCCTAGCCCTCATCTGCGCCGTCCCTGTCATCGCGTCGGGGATCTGGTTCGCCTCCGCGCAGGGCGAGGAGTGCGCGCGCCTGGCGCGCTGGCCGGTGGCCATCCTGGGTGGCCTTCTCCTGCTCGCCGCCCTCGCCGGCTTCGTGGGGGCCTACTGGAACCGGCGCCGCCTCCTGGCCTTCTACCTCTTCGCGATGGCGTCTCTGATAGTGCTGCTCATCGCGCTGCTCGTCTTCGCCTTCGCCGTCACCCGCGGCTCCGGCGCGTACCCGGTGCTGGGCCGCGCCTACGACGACTACCACCTCGACGGGTTCTCCATGTGGCTCAGAGGGTATGTGTCGGATGATCCGGGGCGGTGGGAGAAGATCAGGGCGTGCCTTGCTGTCTCGGATACGTGCAAGAAGCTCGCGAGGCAGGCGGCGTTTACTAGTGCCGAGATGTTCTATCAGTCGCACCTCTCACCGTTACAGGTATGTTTCTTTTGTGTCCATTAGCAGCTATCACCTCCTCCTAAGCTTGCTTACTGTTTTTTCATAGTTTTCTTAGTACGTAAGTACTGTTAAAAAACCCCTAAGCATAGTACTTATTTACAGATGACTAGTAGCTTCTGCTAGTGACACTTGCTAGCTGAAGGGACAGAGATAGGGATAGAACAAGAAAAAAAAAAAAGAGGAATTTTTAAATTGCTTTAGGCTCAATCAATGAAACGATCTGGAGCCCTCCAGAGATGCTATTACGTACTAGAAAGGGATAGGAGGAATCAGATAACAAACTTTCTGACGGGGCTTAGTAGCGAAAAGATCGTGGGCCTCCCCTCGCCTTTCGCCACGATGCGAATGCCAAAATGGTCTAAAGGGGCATCAATGTGTAGGACCGTGTCGCCACAATACTCTGATACTCTCTCTTCCTGGATCAAATCAGATGCAGACATCGACTGGGTGGGAATGGGAGCAGAGCTGCGTGGCGGGCGATTTCTTCGTTGGAAATGCTACCTTTTTTTTTTTTTTTTTTGGTCAGTAACAAAAGGGATTTTTTTTTTTGGATGCAGGTTTTACACTTTATTAACCTCTCTGAATTAAGACCCATCTCGCACTTAGAACCCGTTTTTATCACGAAAGAATCATGTGAAATTCGTCCTCGAGAGCAACTGCGGATTTATGTTCGAGTTCTTTGTGAGAGCGAGGAACAAGGTCGGAGACTGACAGCAGAGAGCAGACAAGGGTCTCATGGGACGGTGCATTGGGAGTGATACATATACTCTGCTTTTTTGTAGTTTTGTTAGCTGTGGATCTCTGTGTAGTGATTGTAATCCCTGTTTCCATAACCTCGATTTGGAGTGATACATAGAATAGTGTTTTCGTCTGTCAGATTTACACCACACCACCACCGCCTGTTCCGGCCTGGCCGTGGTTCGCTGCATATTATGTGTTAGTAACGATGCCTATGTTTAGCTCCATCTCTGCACTCTTATTGAATCAACAAACTGTTTATTAATGAAAAGAAAATCCGATCCATCTGATGACTGACGCTGGTGATTCGCATGCAGTCCGGTTGCTGCAAGCCGCCGTCGGTGTGCGGGTTCAGCTACGTGAGCCCGACGGTGTGGACGGCGCCGGCGCGCCCGGCGGCGGACCCGGACTGCGGGCTGTGGAGCAACGACCCCGGGCAGCTCTGCTACGAGTGCGAGTCCTGCAAGGCGGGCCTCCTGGAGGCGCTCCGCGACCAGTGGCACAAGGCCAACATCGCGCTCGTCGTCGCCACCGTCGCCCTCGTCATCCTCTACCTCGTCGGCTGCAGCGCGTACAAGAACGCGCAGGCCGCCGCCATCTTCGGCCGATACAAGTACTAGTACTAGACTACTGGTACTAGTTTTTGTTGTATACGTGGATTTGTGTGTGTGTCGTGGAGAAGCATGCATTTGCGGCGGTCGTGTGGTGTGTGTTTCTAGACTTGGTTCATCATGGTAGTGGTAGATAGATGTGTAAGGAGTAAGGCAGAGGGGAGATGTGTTGTGTGGAAGATTAGTTAATGGTGCTTTTTTCCTATCGTCTGCCGACGAGTAATGTAATGTATTCTGAGTCTGAGCAAATGCTGAAATTTTTAGTCTGAAAAGTACCGTATCATTTTGTTTGTATTTGATAAATATTGTCTAATTATAGCCTAACTAGGCTTAAAAGATTTGTATCATAATTTACAATTAATCTGTCTAATTAGTTATTTATTTTATTAACGTTTAATGCTCCCGTGCATACGCCACGTGACGAAAAATTTTTAGAGCCATCTAAACAAGGCCCGTATCATCACGGCGCCGATTGATTCTTCAGATTCTTAGCTGGCATCGATGGAACTCAGATTTGCTGTGCATTGCATTGGATGCCATCGTAGACAACAGTAACGGGCTCCGACAAGCGACAAGCCTTGCCACATGGCCGGGTCCTGGTATGCCACTCCAGACAGAACCAGTGCTCGTAGTACGTGTCGCTTAACGATTTTTGCAACAAGAAACGTTCGCGGAGAAACCTGGTATACACACGCATGGCTTATTGGCCTGTCAAAGATGGATCGATGTGCATGAGCAAACGCTCGCTCACTTCCGTGCCGTGGAAGGAGGTTTCGCCAGTCGAGACACGTCACGTCATCACACCACCTCCTGTGCCTGTGCGTGCTTGGGTTCGTCAGGCGGCGGATGGCAGCTGGTGCTGAAGACCCTGAAGGCGGAGACGAGGGAGAGCGCGACGAAGGATGCGAGCGCGGCGGCGTGCAGCGCCAGGGACACCGTGGCCTTGCCGCAGAAGCGGCCGAAGTAGGAGCACACCTCGCCCCACGACACCTCCGTGTCGCCGTGCCGCGCCAGCTGCAGCAGCTCCGCCGCCGCCGACGCCGACGTCACCAGCAGGTACGCCGACGCCTGCACGTAGTACGCCCAAACCAAACCATGTCAGTCAGGTTTGGTTGCTCTTGCTCTGATCCTATTCCTATCTTCTACTGCTACTACTGTCCTGATCGGCGTACTTAAACAAGAGTATCTATCACCCAGTTGTACAAGAGATGTTGAGTGGGACCTGATCCATGACGAGAATCACCCAGTCGTAGCACGCGAACGTCTTGAAGGACGACATCAGGATGGAGGCTACCGCGTACGCAGCTGCGACGGCGTTGACGCCAACCAAATAGCTGACAAAAATGATTTCAGAATTACCAATTTTAGAAGACAAAATGACGCGCTTTCTTTCAGAACTATCGTTCTTTTACCGTGATGACGCGAGAAACAATCTAAAATTTGCGTCAGAAAATTACTTGTAAGGCGACAAATCAAACCAGAGGGTTAACAGTCCAACTTAAAGAGTTCAATTCTAAAGCTTACTGACGGTGGATGCTTAGAGTACACCTACTTGAACCCGGAGAGATCGGAGAACTTGACCTCGCCGTAGGTGTCGTCCGCCTGCGAGTTGGTGGCCATCTCCCAGAGCGAGGCCAAGGCGAGCGGGACGACGCACGCCCTGAGCGCCATCTCGGGGACCTTGAGCCCCGCCGCCATGGCCCCCTTGGACTGATTGATGATTAGTGTGCGCGTGCCGTAGAGCACGGGGAAGAAGAAGATGGACGGGGGACAGTGGAGTAGTTTGGCGCACTCACTAGCGTCCAAGCTATATAGGCCCCCGTGGCCCGTGGAAAAAGGGTGCAGCGCCATAGAATGCGCTTGGCCTGGCGGCTGGCCCACGGAATGGTGGAATGGAACAGCAGGAGGAGATAATAATAATGAAACCATTTTGGTTTGGGCCCATTTCGTTAGTGAGCGTGGCCGGTTGGTTTTCTTTGTTGCGCAGGCCTCCCTTCCCTTCCCTGTGATGCGTGCGATGGACGGTTGATCCCCACTACCGACCACTACACGCGGCACAGCCGAGCACGCGCCTACTGACTTGCTTCCGCGGGGCGGAGCCGCCTAGTTTGGTGTTGCCCGGCTTACGACAGCAGACGCCCGCGGTGACGTCGCCCCAGCAGCCTCTACGGAAACTGGCTACGGGCCCGTGCGACGACGACTACGCTCTGCCGGGCCGGGCTATTCTCGGTTGCTGCTCACGGGCCTCTTCCATCCACTCGCATGCTCGTTTCTCAAAAAAAAAAAAAAAAAAAAAATCCACTCGCATGCCCTGACCGAAAGCAACTCTACATCATCGTGCATAAATGCAAAAAAGAATCTTAGAAGCCACATTAGAGTTCATAATATTCCGGATTTTTGAATGTCAAACCTTCCTACCCGTAACAATAACTGATTATTTTTCAAGAGCTTTAAATTACCTAAAGTGAATAAATTATATCTCTATTTTACTATGAAATTGTAAAATTACAATTGAAGTGGTACAATCATTACTTCATTTCTCAACAATAATATCCTCTATATATCCAATGCCGCCACAACTATATGTACTTCTAAATTCACAAAATGTGGTTGATTGATAGTGAAACATATTGCTATTCTTTGTTTTACACACACATATATATATATATATATATATATATATATATATATATATATATATA
>CM041645.1:15503631-15536096 GCA_023333625.1 Bothriochloa decipiens
ATATATATATATATATATATATATATATATATATATATATATATATATAAAAGATGAGCAAAACAGAAAAAAAAGGAAAACATAAGGGAATCATGAAAATGAATTTCATAAAGCTTAGTGGCATGTATATAAAATCTAGCCAATACTCTGCCCATTGGATCGAATGCAATTATGCAATCTGTGCCCATTGGATGGAATGCAATTATGCAATATAAATAATTATATAATGATGCAGCATGGTTTGGTTTGCGTATGAGGCTTGCCTTTGTTGAGCTGCTGTGCTGTTCTTACCCTGTTAACCAAATGAGGTAGAGAGCTCCTGTAGCATTGCTAATAAAATAGAACACGCATGAACAAAAAGTCAAAACATTCAGAAAAAGTAGCCCTAAAAACGTGGGATTGGAGGAAGAAATATGCCTTGGCTCAGCGTATATAAGGAAAAAATTACAGATAAAATGCACTAAAACCGTTGACCCAAAACTCTGCACCCTCATCAAAATACGAGGCCTGGCATCAAGGTAGAGCTCGTGCATGAACCATGAGGTAACTTGGCCTTTGTTTTTCTGGCCTTGCAGCTTCTTTAAAGGCCGGCAAAACAGTGAGGTGTCCACCACTAACAACACTGGGATACTATTCAAGCAGTTGACAAATCTGCAGATTTGATTTGGTCTGAAAAATATAAGCCCTCGACATTCATGCACCCTCGCAGCCTGCAACCATATATTGTTTCATTCAGTTTTTTTTTTTTATATACCTTGGGCCTGCCGTCGGAAGGATATATTTTTCTTCACACATGGAGTTTAAATTTGCGATCTGACTGATGCACACATGAACTGACGACTATAAATCTATAATATCGTTGAGTTACATTTTTTTTTTAAAAAAAATGCATGGTTGCTTGCATACCTGTCATTCCCATGCCGGACATCAAGAAACCGGAATGTCAATGGAACGAGGTGGCATAATGTATGAATTGTTCAAGTCACGCCGTCTTGCAAAGTGGGAGTCAATTTCCAGTTTACCTGCCTGCATCATTGGTTGGTAGTCAGGAATCAGGATTGTTGCCATGTGGACAAAATCTCCTGCACGCCGTCAGTTGATCTCTACAATCACATGCTCTTCTTGCTAGATTACCCTTAAGTATCATCTTCCAGGTGGAGCCAAGCTGTACAATCTGGTGAACATTTGACAGAGTTATTTTCATTCGCAGAACGACAATTATTTGAACTAATGGTCAGAGAACTATGATTATGCAGACATAAAATATATGTAGAAGCACTATTTTGGCACTTGATTTTCTAGAAATATACATAGATTATTTTATTTCATTGATATATACTAGTTTGTAATTTTTTTTAATTTTAAGATATATGTAAAAAATAATCATGTTTTAGGTCAATATAGTTGATAGCTGTAGTTTCTGAAATCTACTATTAGTGACTATATGATGGTGAATGGGAAGAAGAGCTTTACCTTTATTTGAGTAAGGAAACTAACATAAAGCTTACATTTTGGCCACTATGTCCTCCTAAGTATTTCTAAGCCAGCAAAGGCAGATGAAAATTTTCTCTGAATCTCTGACCTTTTCAAGACCATTAAAAAAACAAAGCAATTGCACTGAGCAATAATCATTTTGATACTCTAAACAAGTCAACATCTCAAAACCAGAAGATGGGGCCTACTAACATAAGTTCACCATAGTGTCGCTTCATGTACACTGCTCTTTTTTATTGGGCAAAAGTCAATCAGCTTCAAAATATTCAGAAGAAATTCAATAATCAGAAAGGCTGCTGTACCTCCATTTGTCAACGTTTGCGAGGCCAAATGGTGTCCTATAAATACCATGGAAGTTCTTGGCCTCTAGGACACACATCAAAAGCAATCTCTCCTTCAATACCTTCTATAACACCCAAAGCAGTCAGGTCCGCAGATCAAATTCGCCACATGCAATTCCATTGTTGCAGAAAAAGAAGCATGGCAAGGACTCATTTCTTGGCGATCGCCCTCCTCACCAGCTTCCTCTCCGTCGTTGCCGGCCAGCTCCGGCCAATGCCTGCCGCTGGCGCTGGCCTCCCCGGCAATCTTTTCCGCCTGGGCATCGCGTCGAGGATCCGCACAGATCGCAACTCGACGGCTAAGGTGTCGACGGACTTCGGCCAGATGGTGAAGGCCGCGCCGGAGGCCGTCTTCCATCCTGCCACGCCCGCTGACATCGCCGAGCTCATCCGGTTCTCTGGCACGTCGGCGGCACCGTTCTCCGTGGCGCCGCGCGGGGAGGGCCACTCCTGGCGTGGACAGTCTCTCGCCCCGGGCGGCGTTGTTGTGGACATGAGCTCCCTGGGGCGCGGTCACCGCGCTCCTCGCATCAACGTGTCCGCGGCCGGCGCGGAGCCGTACGTCGACGCCGGCGGAGAGCAGCTGTGGATCGACGTCCTCCGCGCGACGCTGAAGCACGGCCTGGCGCCACGCGTGTGGACGGACTACCTCCGGCTCACCGTCGGCGGCACGCTCTCCAACGCGGGCATCGGCGGGCAGGCGTTCCGGCACGGCCCTCAGATCGCCAACGTGCATGAACTCGACGTTGTCACAGGTATCGATCAGTACAAATTTATAACGGTAACAATAGTAATTATTCCTAGTGATAATTATATAAGTAACTAATTATATGATGCACAATGCAGGAACAGGCGAGGTTGTGACATGCTCCAGGGACGTGCACTCGGACCTGTTCTTCGCGGCTCTGGGCGGGTTGGGTCAGTTTGGAGTCATAACCCGGGCTCGGATCCGGCTTGAGCTGGCGCCCAAGAGAGTCCGATGGGTTCGTCTTGCCTACTCTGACGTCACCATTTTCACCAAGGATCAGGAGTTTCTTATATCAAATCGAACTGGTCATATCGGGTTCAACTACGTTGAAGGCCAGGTGCAGCTCAACCGGTCCTTCGTTGAAGGTCCCAAATCAACACCGTTCTTCTCCGGTACCGATCTTACTAGACTTGCTAGGCTCGCTACCAGGACTAGATCCATGGCAATCTACTACATTGAAGCTGCCATGTACTACACCGAGGACACTGCCGGATCTGTGGATAAGGTACAAATTGGCTCCAACACAAAAGTCAAATCTAACTTCAGTGTTATTATCATGATTTTACACCTACTGTTGCCTTCGACGAAAGAAACTCATTCGATGTTTCCTTCAATTATTGCAGAAAATGAAGTCACTCCTCGATCAACTCAGGTTCGAGCCAGGGTTTGTGTTCACCAAGGATGTGACGTTCGTGCAGTTCCTTGATCGTGTGCGTGAGGAGGAGATTGTGCTCCGATCAGCCAGCATATGGGAGGTGCCGCACCCATGGCTGAACCTCTTCGTCCCGCGGTCTCGCATCCTCGACTTTGACAATGGCGTGTTCAAGGCTCTGCTCAAGGACGCCAACCCAATTGGGGTCATCCTCATGTACCCTATGAATAAGGGTATGTGGGATGATCGGATGACAGCAATGACCCCGACCACAAATGATGACGTGTTCTATGCAGTGAGTATGCTCTGGTCGGCATTGTCCATGGATGATGTGGCACAGCTCGAGAGAGGGAACAAGGCGGTGTTGGACTTCTGTGAGCAGGCAGGCATAGAATACAAACAATACCTGCCACACTACACATCTCGAGACGGGTGGCAACAACATTTTGGGGCAAAATGGAGCAAAATAGCTGAGCTAAAGGCTAGATATGATCCTCAAGCAATATTGTCCCCAGGTCAGAGGATTTTCCCAAAGCCAGTAGAGGCATTTGGCATTGCTTCTGCCTGATTGCCAGTTCTTATAGGTATTAGCAAACAGAAATGTTTTATGTAGACTGTATATGATAGGTGTTTCATAGTAATATAGGTGTATATGTACATAATCTTTTAGGTTGTTAGGAGGAAATTGCAGATTGACTTGGATCTTTTAGCTAAGTCTATTTGTACAAGTTTTAGGGGATTATCATAGGGTAAAAGTCAACCGGTTAAGCTCCACTTGGAATGCTCAAACACAGGTTGTAAAGAAAGCCAATTATAGAAATTACTTTTATATATATAAAGGAACCTATAATGATCTAAAGGAACCCTTGGTCGATATATTGTCCGGTACCAGGTCTAGTAAACACCCATTTTGACTTGAATGAGACCCGGACTAACTCCAGGGGCCCAAAAATACGGCTACATTTGGGGACATATGGTGATTTTCACTCAAAATAATTCATTGTGCCCATAATTCCATATATTAGAGAAGCTCCTATTTATTGTAGCTAGGTTAACATAAAGCTTTCCCCTGCCATGCCAAGTTGAATGTAGCTTAGTTGCTTAGGTTATTTATGGTGGAACCTACCATGCTTGAGTTTAAATATTCTCAGTTTGATATGTGATTGTATTTATCTAGACTTATTATAGGATTTAAAGACGTTGTTCTTAGACGATGTGCATGTGACCGATGAAATACCTATGAAAATTTCGCTAATTTCGAGAGATCTACTGACTCTTTTTCAACAAAAAGCCTTCCCTTCAGTAAGAAATACATGACTCCTGCTTTTGAGTTTTATTATAGCCTTCAAAGTGACTCTAACGATTCCCTAAAGCAAGTCGTTTTGATATCGACAGTCTCAAAAAAAAAAAAAAAAACCAACTTTGATAGCTACTTTTGCTATAAAATATAGTCAATATATACTTTTATGAAACTATATTTCGAGATTAGTCTAGTTACATCACTTTCACATTTTCAAACTAAACCCAAAAATATTATTGGTAGTCAAAGTTTAAAACGTTTGACTTATAACTTCAAAACGACATGCTTTAGGGAACTAGAGGGAGTATATTTGATCTCTAGTTTCTGATATATGTATCCTTAAGAATATTACAAAGTTAAGGGGGGCTTTATAATATTTTTCATTACAAATGTACGCAAGACTTTTATCTTACCCAACTAAATATGTAAAATCAACCAACGACAGTTTTAAAAATTTAAAACTTTAAAACTATATGAAACCTAGACAATCTTTGACCAGTCTGTTTAAATCAGAAACAAAAATCAAGTAATGAAACCACATAACTATAACTTTTCTCTAGCTGTCAAGTACATTCCTTTCTTGTCTGCCAAAAATCCATGAGTTCCAAGATGTTAAAGATAAAATATTGAAAGTATACAAGTGTTATAGTGCTACCATTTATCAACGTCTACCATGAGAAATAATAACACCCCATAAATCTAATTTGAGTTCTTGACTTTAAGAAGTCACATCCAACATCTCTCTATTTAGAGGCATTAATTCTTCACCCTCACCCTGTCACCCAGCCACATGATAGTATTCAACCACTTGACATGTATCTGCAGATTTGATTTGGTCTGATAAATATAAGCAACCCCCTCCCCGGCCCCATGTTCATGCATCCTCGCATTGTTTGTACAACATATAGTCCTGCCATCCAAAGGATATTTTTTTTCTTGACATCGAGAGTTTAAATTTCTCACCTGAGCGCACATCAACTCACAGTTCTAATATCCTTAAGTTCAAAAACAAAAAGTGCGTACGTTCCTGTCACTCAATTATTTATTCCTTTCGGAAATGAACAAACCCAATGTCAATGCAGATAGCATATCTTGAATTGTTCAGTCTGCATATGCTGCGATAGAAACCGAGAGTCAATTTCCAGTTTAGCTACTGGGATCATTGGTTATTACTAAGAGCATCTCCAAGAGTTCTTCAAATCAATTTGTCATCCCTCTATTTTTTTTGGCAAAACAAGAAAAATTCTCCTCCAACAGTTTGCCAAATTAACTTGGCAAAGATGGAAACTTGACATCTGCTCCCTCCGCGCGCGCATATATACGCGAGCGTAGCCTGGTTGTCATCGCGAATTCGCGACCTCCCGCGCGTAGTCTGGCTTCCCACGCGCGAGACGAAGATTGGTTCCCGCGCGGCCAATCCCTCCTTCCTTCTCCTGGACGCGCAGCCGCCCTTCATCGTTTCGCGAAGCCATCAGTTTCATCAACGTCGGCGGCTGGTGTCCGGTTCCCATGCCAAGCCAGGACTCCGTCCAGGGGATCCGATCCCCCGCCAAGAGCCCCGCCTCTCTCCTCCCGAAGTCCCGATCAGATCGCGAAGGCTCCTATACGTCTAGTGTTGAGGTACGTCCCTGCCACGCCCAACGCCCTGCCACCCGCCGTCACTGTCTTGGCCGAACCATAACGCGATGCTGCCTGTGTTGCCGGCCATCGAGCCGAGCCCTAGCCGTGATCGGGGCAAGCCGCTGACCCTAATTGATGGTCACGCTAGGCTAACGTTCATATGCAATCATCGACGTGCATGGCACTGTGCTAGATGGGTTGGCCGTTTGTGCATGGGACAGTGTAGATATGATCGTCAGGTTATTATGAATAAATGATGATGCTCCTTGTTCGTTGGATGGGACTCGGAAAGATTGTCCGGCAAGAGAACGCTCCGTTGTTGGTACTCGGTAGTCATCTAGGGTTCATAAATTTTCTACTAGGCCGGTGGTGGATGTCACGCTGGATGTCCGGCAAGAGAACGCCCCGTCCTTGATCTGATTCAGAGAACTGTTTGTTTGCTTCAGCAAAACCCTATTTTTAAATTTTACCCAGCTCAAATGGCAAACTATTGGAGAGAGTATATTTTTTAACTTAGCAAATGTTTTAGTAAGTTGCCATATCACAAGATTTGCCAAGCGAATTTTGACAAACTTGTTGTGTTGACAAAATCTATGGAACTCTCCTGCCGTCAGTTTATCGCTACGATGGCTGCGCTGAAACACAAGTTTCGAGTGGACCTAAGTTTCAATTTTATTTTGTTAAGCTTAATTTTTTGATATATAGCATCAATTTGATTTTATGAATTTTTAAAGAAAATATTTTTTTAAAACTAACAACAATATATTACTTAGCAGCAAACTGCTGCTAGAATAGTTACATTGTTCAAGCCTATTTGTTGTAGAGCTTGTAGACAATAACAGGGGTACATATGATCCTCATAAATATATGAAAATTGATTCATTTGTATCTGAGGATTTTTCTGAAATTCCTGGTAAGCATCCCTGGCTAAGGTATGGGCAACAATATTCCTATTTCTATGTATCTTGTAAGATCTGAAACTTTGTTGAGCAGCATTATTGATGAATTCTTGAGTAAAAGCCTTGATTCTCCATTGTGGTGGATTGGAAGTGTCATTTTTGCTGAGAATACGAACTAACTGTTCATTATCGTTTCCATCCCTGAAACCTGAGAGAGTAGCAATCTGAGAAGCAAGAGCCATCCCTGCAGCCTCAGCCATTAAGACTGATGAGCAATTCTTTAAAATGGCTTTGATGTGGAACTCCTGATCTTATTGTCCCTGTAAATTGGAGAACCTGATACCTATAGCTGCTACTTTTGTGACTTGTGGAGTTTGGTCTGGTGCAGTGAAGGCATCATGAAGTGATTAGATCAACGAAACACATTTATTTGAGTTATTAGACCAACTAGAGGCTTACTGTTTGGCCACTATGTTATAAAGATTATGTATTTCTCAGCCAGCAAGGCAGAAGAAATATTTACTATAATATTCTCTGAACAAGCATGCTCTTCAGAAACTAAGAAGGGAGGATAGAAAGAAATGGCTCGGACCAATAATCACTAGGATACTCTCTCTTTTTTTATGGTACATGAGGATACTCTGTCTACAGGTCAAAATCTCAACCAGTTTATGGAACCCTGCTAACATAAGTTTTCCCCCGCTTCAGGTGCATTCCATTTTATTTTTTCTACAAAAGTCAATCAGTTCCAAAATAAATTAAAAAACGAAGCGCTGCTGTACCTCCATTTGTCCACGTCTGCAAGGCTGAATGATGTCCTATATATACCTACAGTGACCAAACCAGTGAACTTGATTAAAAGGGCCGGACAAATGTGAACGTATTTTTAGTGTGATAAAATATGTATAATAATATATTTCAAGAGCTTTTTTAAAAAATAGACTATTTTAAACTAAAATCATAGTTTTTCAATTAAAAATGGATAAAACATGACATTTTTTATTGTAAATTTAAATATGTGTATATACATACACTAAACAATCTACGGTGCATGGGGGCACGGCCCCTGCTGGCCCCCTGTTTCCGTCACTGTATACCTAGGGAGTTTGTTCACCAAGGAGGCAATGTTCGTGCAGTTCCTCGACCGGGTGTGTGCGACTGTGCAAGGAGGAGAGCTTGATCCGGTCAACCAGCTTATGGGAGGTGTGATACCCATGGCTGAACATCTTTGTCCCTCGGTCTTCGCATCCTCGACTTTGATAATGGTCTCCTCAAGAACCCTAACCCAGTCGAGATCATCCTCATGTACCCTGTGAACAAGGTACATAGGATGACAACAATGACCCCAACCACGAATGATGACATATTCTATGCCATGAGTATGCTCTGGTCAGCATTGTCCATGAATGATGTGACCCAGCCCGAGAGTGGGAACAAGGCGGTGTTGGACTTCTGTGACCAGGCAGGCATAGAATGCAAACAATACCGGCCACACTACGCATCCCAAAACATAATTTTGGACCCTAAATGATGTCAAATGGTCAAGTTTTCAAATATATACCAAGTTGTAGATCATTTTAGGATTACAACTTTAGTCCAGACCATTTATTTTCTCCATACACGGCCACTAAGAAAACCGCTAGTGTACGTACAACTCTATTGACGATTTTCTTAAGGTTACCACTAGTACAAAATCCTCTATATTACACTAGCGATGGGATCAAGAGAACTTCTGTTTATCCTAGCGGCTGTCTCAAGCCTACCACCAGTGTAATATAGAGGATTTGTACTAGCGCTAACCTTAAGAGAAGAAATCTATCTCCATAGGAACTTTATAGCCATGGGCCCTTCCTTCTATTTCCACTGGAACTTGTTCTTATGAACCACAAATAGAAAAAAAATTCCTTAGCATCGACATGACTCATTTTTGTTCTAGTATTTACCTTAATTGTAATAAGCTAGAGTCTCTGATAGTATAAATTGATGAAATATGCTTGGCCCAAATTGATATTCTTTCAGTTGTTTCAAATCAATCTCAAGGCCCATTCATATATGCATATGGAAGTGGGAGAACTTTAATCTCACCTTGCTAGTAGAAGTAGAGGATAATAAGTATGGAAGTCCTTTCCACTTCATCAAGTCTAGCGTGAAGAGAGGGAAGAGCGTCTTGTGAGGCTTCAGGGGAAGGGCACGTGGACTAGTGTGTGAATGGTTCAACAAAATTTTGGCACATGATCTTGTGGGACTGTGGCTTGCTTCTGCAGTTCTAGTTTTTGGTTGCTTGTGTAACAGTCCTCATCCAAAACAGCTTAGGCCTACAGTTCCACACGTGGAACGGGCCTATATAGTCGTAGCACCTCGCATACACTTTCATCCTCGCTTTGTGTAACCCAGAAGTGCTACATTTGGAGCAACAATGCTTAGCTAGTCCTCACCCTCCTAAACTTTCAAGGTGGTACTAAACCCACCAAACATAACCACACATGAGCCACTTGGGCCACATGGACCAACTTCAAAACCACTGTAAGCTTCTAACGGGGTGGGGTGTTACCGCTTGACCTCTAAGTCTTGTCTGCTTTTGTAATTTTAACTTTTTTGATTGTCTGGTCTTTAAGTCTAAGGAAACCTATTCAGTTTAGATCGTGAGATCACATCACAAGATCATACATGAATTCCCTAAACGACTTGTCAGCTACCGTTGAAAAACACATCTATTTGAGTTAGGGTTTTGCCTCCTTTTGATAATTACCTCTCCATTCTAAGTGCTTGCACGCGTGTACCGATGATCAAGAGAGAAAGTCTCTAGAACTGCTCACCCTTGTGATCCTACACCAAGAGAGGATGGATAAAGTTTTTGGGAAGTGCCTTTGCATTATTTCTCATGGCCTCCATGGCAGGTCATCTTTCATCCAAGTCAGGCGGTGCCACATATTGTTGTCTTTGCTGCCGTCTGCTTTGGCCCATATTCACCGACGTTTTCAACAACATCATTGCTCCTCTACCACCAATCACACTCCACTGCTACTAGCCACGATGTCTTCATTTGCACCTGAGAAGTATGTACCCCATGATTCAATCCGATTTTAATGTGTCAGCTGGTTGCATCTTGTTGTTGTTTATGTCGATGTTGTTTGGTTCAACTTTTATGTTGGAGATTTAAAAGCTAGTATCTTGTGTTCACTACTGTAACAACCCTAAAAGTTACAAACACCAAAAAATGCAACCAGCAAAAATTTTTCAAACAAACCCATGTTTGTTGTTTGTCATGTAGCAAACACTACTAGGTTGCACAAGTAAAAGTCATCACTTGTGTCTTATGTTCCCCACAAGCCACATGTGATTAGAGTCTTAAGGTGGATTCACGCTTTGACCAATGACATCCTTAACTATGACATGCTTTGTTAACTAGCTACCCAGCTACTCCATCAAGTTACCCCCACTGTTCCACTTGAGTGACTTGGCTTACCTAACTAACCTAGCATGATCCCTAGTACAACCCTAAGAATGAAGACTTGTCTTGATCCCATCTTGGATCAACTTGACCTTGCACCCTATCATATCTTTTACCTAGGCACCATACACCTAAGCATGCATCATAGTGCATCTTAATTAATATGTGCCTTTTAGATTTTTATTAGAATTATGTAATGATTTATAAAAGGATCAACAATATGGGTTAAGGGAATAATACCCTAGCATGGCCTATGACCTTGAATACTCAACATGGAACTATTTGCAACATATCATGATATCCCTATATATGAAATATAGCCAAAAATAGAAAAGGAAAAAATAAAGAATAAGATGAAGAAATAGAAAAGCCTTTATGGTCCATGGCTTCGAACCGGCCCAACTAGGCCTGCTTCTCTTTTTCCTTTCCTTCCCCGCACCGGCCCAACCTGACCCAACAAGCACCGGCCCGCACTGCTGCTCTCTCCCGCACCGCATCAGGCCGAGACGCAGCCGCTGACCACCGGGCTCCCACAGTAGGACCCACCTACCATAGCCCTCCCTTGGTCCTCCCGGACCTCCTCTATTTTTGCCACGATGGCAGGCAGTTGCGTTCACCCTACGCTGTGCTCCCCTACCGTTGATTCATCACTTCGTTGCTGCATCGATGCCCGTGGGGAACGCCACCTAGACCGACAGCCCCTGCTACAACATACCTGTGGCGCGAGCATCTTCTCAACCTGTGCGCGCACATGCTTTGCCTCGCAAGAGCTTGTCCCCACCTTGTCCCCTCTTTTCCTTGGCCGCAACGGCACCTGCTTCGTCTCGCTGGCAGCAGAGCCCCACCAAGCCTTGACAGGGACCGCTGGAGCCCAAGCCACTGATCACGCTCCTCGATCATCAGCCGTCCGCCTCGCTCCTGCCCTCGCCGCTGTCCCATAAAAGCAGTACCCGGGAGCCCTAGGGTTCCAGTGCTCTCTCCACCAGCCCGCCGCCACTTAGGTGGTTTTGTCAATTCACCAAGGCACACAACATTGGAAGACTTGGGAAGAGGAAGGAGGAGAAGGCGGGGAGGAAAATGGAGCCGCTGCCGGAGTTAGAGAAGAAGGCCTCACCAGAGCCGGGGAGGACGAGCCGTACCACGAGTCAACGTCGTCTACATCCATCCGCCTTGCCTACACTAGAGCCGCTCACCCCAGGATGAACCGCACCTCCAATTCCCTGCCGCGTAGGTGAGCATCGCCGACATCGCCGTCTCTTCCAAAATCCAACCCTGCTAAACTCGGTCATGGTGACCTACTTTAGGTCATAAAGGCCGAGCCCTTTCCAGTCTTGAACGCACACACACGCACACCGTTCAGCTTGATTTGCGACCCCTGGTGCTACTCGGCCTTGAGCATTGCCAGCATGGCCACGCGCAGGAGTGCCGCTTTCGGTGTCTTCTGTCACCGCTAGTGGCCTCGCGACGCGAGGGCGAGCCGACGAGCATCTGCTCAAACTCGCACATGCAGCAAAGCCGTGGATGGAGCATCGGGACCCCGCTATGCGGACCTTGTCAAGCGCAACCATGTTCGCCGGAGCTGCCGCGTGCCTTTGCTGTAGTAGAGCACCGCCGAACCTTACGGCCGTTGCCAGCGCCGTGGATCCGTGGAGCCCGACCGCTTAGCCCATGGGGAAGATGAGCCGCCAAGCGCCCTGCCGTGATGCCTGTCGGACGCCGCCGCTCGGCCGGAGCCCCGCCGTGTGCCATCGAGCACGCGCAGACTCCGCCACGCAATTGGTCGCCGCCGACGCGTCGGTCAGGTGCAAGGTGACTCCAACCGCACACTCACGCCTCGATTTGAGCCTGGAACGCCTCGCTGTCTTGCTGCCAGCGTGCGCCGTCGCGGCTATGCCGCCGTTGCCATGGCCAGGACCGCTGGGAGCTCTACAACCACCATCTTGGGCCTTAATCGAGTCGACGTGCTGCTGCGGAGCCGATGCGCTCGTCGGTGTTATGCAAGGACCACTACAGCGCTCTGGCACACAGCACCGTCATCCGTCGAATGCTGCTACCGCGGACAGCCGCCGTGGAGGCTCGGCCGGAGTTCCTGTTAACCAGGCCGAGCTCGCTGTGTCCCCATGAAGCTACTATGCTGGCTAATGGAGCCGAGACTCACCCCGGATGCGGGATTGCTTTGCTCCGTCTCTCACCACTGCAGCCGCGCCGCCGTCACCACCACCGGAGCGCCTAGAAGCCCCGCAGCCATCTTGATTGGACATAGCCGTGCTCACCATAGCCTCTCGGAGCTGATTCGTTGCTTGATGAAGATAAGGACCCACCAGAGCGCTGCCACGAGCGACCTCGCCGCCGGCAGACACCCTCACAGAGCTTTGGGGAAGATGGAGTTGAGATGAAAACAGAGAAGATGGACGTGGTCCATGTGAACCGAGATGCTGACAGTGGACCCCGCACACAAGTGTTCATCTTGCACCACGTCCGTGAGCAGATGTGCCCCAGAGCAAAGCTCCGTGAGCCTGGTCTATGTGAACCCTGAGCATGACAAGTGGACCCAGAGTGTTGGTGCACCATGGACTAGCCTATGCTAATGAATCCGTGGACCTGACCCAGAATGAGCCCGTCGGATATCCTATTGATGACGTGGCAGATCGACAGCGCGACATGTGGCGGGCTAAGCCTGGCCCAAATCTGGCCCACTCGGTCCGTTAATGCTCATCAATGGCCCATTTGACTTTGACCGTTGAGCTAGTTAACGCTGATGTCAGCATATGATGTCATCACGGTCCCACCTGTCATTGCTAACGTCAGCATGACGTCATCATACACGTCAGCCTCCACGACGTTTTTGTCGGACCCACAAGTGAAAACGCCAAAGCTCCGCCGTGGGAGTTGCTGCCCGCGCGGACTCCGCCGTGCGTTTTGGTCACCGCCGGCGCTTCGGACAGGTGCCGCGGGACTCCAATCGCGCATCTACGCAGTCAATAGAAGCTGGAGTGACTCAGTGTAAGGAGTACACCAAGCGCTGCCGCCGCTGAGCAGCCGTCCACCGTGGAGATTGTCACCGGAAGCCAAGCCGCCGCCTTGAAGCCCATCATCGTGTCCGCCGTGAAGTCCCGAAGTCGTTGGGCAAGATAATGAGACCGGAGATCCACCATGGCGCCGGGAATTGGAGCTTCCTCGCCGCCGGTGAACAGTGTCGTCGGGCTGAAGAAGGAGGAAGGAGATGAGTTGGTGGACCAGGAGATGGACACGGTGTACATGAACCTGAGTGGCTGCCAGTGGGACCAAGCTGAGTCGGTGTACCGTGGAGCCGAGCAGTGAACCGCGTGGACCCGAGAACCTGCCTGTGCACCCGTCTCACGTGGAATGGAAACGCTGACAGTGGACCCCAAGGACGCCGGTGCACCGTGGACCAGAAGCTGTGGACCGAGCCCGTTGTGGATTCAGCGTGATGACATGGCAGCACCGGAGCGTGCCACGTGGCGGGCCCGGCCCGGCCCATATCCGGCCCACTCAGCCCAATAACGGCCCGTTAACGGCCCAATGGGGCCCACCTGTCAGTTGACCGTTGACTGCTGACGTCAGCAGTGACGTCACCCCGGACCCACCTGTCAGACCTCTGTTGACTTGGTCAATGATGACGTCGGGATGACGTCAGCATGACGTCATCAGCCACGTCAGCATGACGTCAGCCGCTGTGTTGACTCTGTTGACCCGCGTGTGACACGTGGCCCAATCAGAAGCTGCCACGTGTCAGCACCAGATAAATCGGCCCTTTTCTTTTTCAGAAAATGGTTAAATCTTTAAAAATTCATAACTAATTCATACGAGCTCAGAAAATTATGATCCACATATCTAAATTTTTTATAAATCGAGCCCTATCTATCTAGGCTATGTTTGAGTGCATTTGGATCTTATATTTTGCATTTGTTCTTTATGCTAATCTATAGGGGTCGCTTCCGCGACCGTTAAATCTCGTTACAGGCTCGAGCGAGGACAAGTCTGACGACAGTGACTACTAGGAGAAGTCTGACAGCCATGTCAGTGAAGGTGCCACACACCACCCAACCTCGTAGATCCCATTACGCATGGCAATTATAGTATGGCTAGTGCTTTAAATTCATGTTGCTATAATGCTATACCTGTGCTAGGATTGCATGATAGATTATTTACTTGATGAGCCATACCTTGTTGTAAACTTTCACCTGCTTACCCGCTGTTATGATAGCCACTTGCTTATCTGCTATATTTATATTTCTATACTTCACTCGCTTACATTCTGATGCGACGTGATGAACCCAGGAAAGGCCTGGAGGGTGCCAGGCTGGATGTGTGAGTTGATGGATCAGATGGGCATGCGAGCTGATGATGTTGTATCCGGGTTTTGGGTGGAGCTTACGGCGGGGAGTAGGATGAGGGTTGAGTCGATCGAGCCGGGATCTACGACGAGCTTTTGGAACAAGTCTTGCCGGGGAATGGTTCTGGACATTCCCACGAAAGGAGCCTGTGGCGGGCTAATTGAGATGTGATAGTGGTCTTTGGGTGCGATCCTCCGAGAGGTGGAGCCCGGGACGAAGGTGCCGTGGTAGCACGTTAAAGATAAACCCTGATGAAGATATCCCGGTTTGGTCAAACTTAAGAACTGCTGCGCTGGTATCCGGACCTTAGGAATCTCTTGCTTTCCACTCGCTCTCCATGGGGGGGAGACGGCCGAACCGCTGATAGGTCGATGCCACTACTGCTAGGTGAGTAGTGATAGGAAGGTATATGCATGGGATGGAGCTAACACCCTACCAAGACGATCATGGCACCCCCTTCGGGAGTGGGTACATGGCATGGCATCCTCTACGGGAGTGGATACATGTTCTCTTCACAGTTCCAGCGATCCAGTGCTGGATGGTAGAATGGCATCGTTCTATGGCAGTAGGCGCCCAGAATCTGCCTAGGTGCGCGCGTGCATCGATGATGGTTATCTGGTGGATTAGTGAACCCTCTGCAGAGTGTATGGTTGATCGATCGATACATATGCCGAATCTTCGGCTATGGACCTTTTCCTATGTTTCGCATGCACCGGACTAATGAGTGGAGTGTTCTACCTTCCCCCTGAGTGTGATTTCCGGCCGTGAGCCAGATTAAGGGCTGCGGGCCGCTGAGGCAAGCCGAGAGGGAGTTGGCTTGTCGACCAGAGTCTGAGAGGGTGTTGGAGGAGATGGGATGATGCTACAGATATGGATGGAGATGGATGATGGGAATGGGAATGTGTTTAACACATAATTATTATATTATTTATATACTCGAATGAAGCCTAGGAAAACCCCAGCCTTATAGGTTCCTTTTGAGATATCCTTATTTTTGCATCCACTTCCACAAAGCAATGCATAGGATGAGAGTGTGGCCAGTACAAATCGTACTAAAAATTTGGTTTCAGGTTCAAGGAGTGAGTACTCATCTGGGGAGTACAGCGATTTAGGGTTCGTGTCTACGCTCAAGTTGGAGAGAAGATGATTGCTTTCGCACATCAAGCCGTTACTGTTATGCTGCATGAACTCTGATTCCGCCCAGTGGCGATGTAATAAGATATTGTAACTCCCTCTATTCTGCACTCTTTTGTTCGATGTATGGGGTATGGTTTTCAACTGTTATCGGGTAATGTGATTTAAATGGTCATATTACACTCCGACTCTGTGGATTTCCCTTCGTGAAAATCAAGGTTGTTTCAGCGGCGTGGCCACGACTCCTTCTCCTTGGCCGCGAGGCGTTGATCCAGCGTGGCGATTTCCCCATCCAGGTTCATGGTGGTGTCCAGATCAGATTCGATCTGAACCTTCTCGTGCTGCAGGAAAAAAATTTTGAGATCCTGAACTACACCTGCGAGTAGAGCGCAGATGTCGTTGCAGATCTCGTCGACGTTCATGGCGGCATTGGTGGCCATGGATGGTGCCCGAAAGATTGAACCGGCTTCGGATACCAGATATAACAAGTCTAGATTATTTGGCGGAATATTAGGCGAAGTAGACGGCGATCAGCGGCGACCGGCGGCAGAGCCGTGGCCTGACAGCGTCGAGGAGGCGGCGGCTAGGGTTTGGGGAAAGAGCGAGGAGCCAAAAGCTGGAGAGCTGAGTAAAAGGGATTTCCACTATTCTTTACTTAATCTGAATGAATACAATACCCCTTATATTTATAGGCCGGGGATTTCTTAGCTTCTAAACGATCTAAAACTCTAATCTACACGGTGACAGCGGCGGCGGCTGCGGCGGCGCATGCAGCCCGGCGGCCCCTCCTGGGCCGGTTACGCACCCTTCTGAGCGGTCCGTATGGGCCTCGCCCTTTACTTGTTATACATTGGTGTTTAGTAAAAAGGAAGGGAATAAACAAGAATTATACATTATGCCTATGCAGCCGTGCATCTTATTCTTCAGTCCAGATATTTCATTAGTCACAATTTTTGTTTTATTTATATCTTTATTATAGGAGATGTATTGCACGTGTATATTATTAGTTTAAAAAAATTATATCTATCTACTAGTATACCTGATCTCTGTTACGTGGGCTGAGTTAGCAATCTATTACCGTAGTACTAGCAGTAAATATCGGAGGCCCCAAAAGCATCAGAAGCCAAACTCACGCGCTCTCCTCTCCATTCCGTACTCCATCTCCAGCTATGCTTCCTTTCTCCTCCCCGCATCCCCTCTGTTCTTCATGCTGTGATAATCTCCGCTGCCCAAATCCACCACAATGGGTGGAGAATCTCACCATTAATCACCTCTATGCTACTCTCTTGACTACTCCCAAGCTTCCCATGCTATTTCCCCCTCTCATTTCTAGGGCCGCCACACGCCTGAGGCCGACGCGGCCGTGCTGTTGGGCTGACCGACGCTCAGGCACCAGGTTGCGGCCGTGCGTTGGCGCTGGCTGCTCCTAGCTTGCTGCTGTGCACGCCGTCTTGCCGGTGCTCCGCGCTCAGGTGTATGGCCGCTGGCCTGCAGTCGTGTGGTGGCGCAAGCCTGTGTGTTCAGGTAAGCAAGGTGACTAGGTGAGTGCCCAGCCTGGGATCTCCTTCCTAGCTCGTCATCTCCCCTCCACTACCTAGCTACTGAGCTGTGTTATCCTACAAGCTGGGACTGTTATGAGCTTTGTGATGGTGTTCTACTGAGATTATGTCGTGATGCTGATGGGGTGACGATGTGCCTAGAAACCAGATGCTCATTGTGTGTATACGTAAACTAAAATTCAGTGCTTGTGTAGGGGAACTGGAAATCACCTTTGCTTTGGTGACGTGCTCGGTCAGAGCCATGAACACACCAACGTAGTTGTGGCCATGCCGGCACGACTCCTCGTTCATGCCTGGACAACTCGTCCTTCCATCTTCAGCACACTTCCAACTTCTTCCATGGCTCTAGCTCCTCTCCTTCTCAGGCATATGATTTGGCAGTCACAAAGAAATTCTATCAGAATGACTAGTAAGGAGGTGGGTGGCTGATGCCTTTGAATTTTGCCATGAAAAGATTCTACTTGCTCTCTCTCTTTTGTTTTCTGGGGCTGGTTGCTTCCTCCATGCTCCTCTTTTGTTCCTCTCCCTACTGTAGTACTACTACTTCCTACTCGTGCTGCTTCGATGGAGGCAGACCCTTTCACCTGAGCCCCTTTTCTACTAGTACTCTCCTATATTTTACTCCAGTCATTGCTGGTCAAGGTACTTCATTGTGTGCTGGTGAGCTACGATTGGACCGACCCATTCTAGAAGAGCATGGCTGCCCATGCTGTCTTGAAAGGCTATGCTATAGATCTCTGTGGCCCTTGTATGGCTTCTAATATAGTTGGAATGTGATATTGTAAGTGGGATTTGCCAAAATGAAACTACATGAGATGGATGGTAAATTAGTCGGATGGTGCATCCCAAAAGCTAGAGGTGCCGGTTGGCTCTTGCCAGTCCTGGTATCTCAGTGAGCTATGTCAAAATAATATATTGGGTCTGACGGCAAAACTATAAATAAGCTATGCTTCGCCTGATGTTGGTTGGTTCTTGAATTTCTTTCTATGAGCAGGAAACTTTTGGATATTGTATTCTTGTATGAGAAGTGAATGTGTATGTGCTGCTTGTCAAACACCAAGAGGTTTTTATTCAGAGCTTGTACAATACTGTAATATATTTGTTGTCAAAATAGCTGAACATATGACTCATATAGTCTTTGTAATAATATGAGCAGTTGGTGAGTGACTTATGAGGGAAAAATTAAACTACTTGTTATTCTTAGTTATTTGTTAATTAATGATTATTAGCTATATGATTGTTCTTTAAGATTAGAGGAAAAGTTGGGGTGTTACAAGCTTCCGCAAGTGCTTCCATGTTTCCGCAATTGTTCTGGATGTTAGCACTCTGATGATCCGCCATGTGGCGATGTAATAATTAATGTAAATCCTTCTATTGTACTCTTTTATTTCGATGTATGGATCTGTTTATCAACTGTTATGCAATAATGTATTAGAATGTTCTTCACATTATTGTCGTTCTGTGGCTTTTCTCTTCGTGAAAAATTGAGGATGTTTTAGCTATGTTTTATATTTCGAAAGTACTCATGAACTTGCCTACTTATTCAACATACATGACATGAAATAATTATATCCATGATTCCATATGTTGACAAAGTCTCCTCATTATTCTAGTTAGGTTAACACATAGCCTCCCTCTGGTGTGAGTTGAACGTAGCTTAGGCCATGCTAGATCTTATTCTTGTTACCATTCTAGATAAAAAGTTGACGGGTGTTTGGGTCTTATTATCATAGTGATTAATTCCTTTTCATAGTGAGAATATCCAAATAGTAAGGTTTGGGTAGATAGTTGGATTCTAAAATCCCATTTATAGAATCCAAGTGTTTGGATCTTATTCTCATTTATTTTCTAACTCATTCTCATTTTTCTTAGGAGGTTTAAACATGGCTTAAATTGATTAGTTTATTTATAGTGGAACCTACTCATCAAGTTTCACTAAACATGATCTAAATTGATCAGGCTATTTATAGTGGAATCTCACATCTTGTTTCAAAAGTCTTTGATTTTGGATGAGTGCTTACATTTTTCTAGAATCGTTATAGAATTTATGATGTTATTCATTAAGTGGTACACCACATGCTTGTGAATAGCAAGATGTCTATGATGATTTTGTTAATCTCAAGATCTGCTGTCTTTGTTATTAAAAACCTTCCCTCTGGTAACAATACATTACTCTTGAATCTTTATTGCCTTCAAAGTTATATTTCATCACTATTTTTGATAGATGTATTCGTAAAATATTACAAAGCTATGTTGATTCTGAAAGTATTTTCCATGACAAATGTACACACATAACTTTTATATTTCAAACTAAATAGGAAAAAGCAACTAACATCGATAAAATCATTTTTAAAAGTATATAAAACCTAGATATAATCTTTGACTAGTCTCTTCAACTTAAAAAACAAAATACAACGGCATGAAATCTGCAAATAGCTTGATGTTTCCCTAGTTGTCTCGCATTAAAAACAATCCCCTAGTTTGTAAAGTACATTTCTTTTCTTTTCCAAAAATCAATGAGTTTCAAGATGTTAAATAATATAAAAACAATTCAAAATTATATAATGCTACGTTTGCAATGACCAATAATGGCACCACATAAATATGTGTGAGCTCTTGACCTTAAGAACAATTTAACATCTATCTATTTAGAGGCATTAATTCCTTGCCCTCACCAGCCACATGGTAGTATTTAACCAGTTGACATATATTAGTATCTGTATATTTGATTTGGTCAGATAAATATAAGCCCCCCATGTTCATGAATTCTCGCATTCTTTGCACAATATTTAAATCTTAGGCCTGTCATTGGGGAGGGTATGGATACACCCGCACGTATTCATACCCATACCTATGTCTTGTTTATCCATTTCTTCCCCTCCCCATTTTTACTCATACCCGATTTCCCCATATTCATTGGATAACTGAATAGTGAGTGACCATGTGACCATGCATGCCTCGTTGGAAGACAGCAAAGGATGAACGAGTACGTCATGTTTTATCCATACCCTCCCCATACCCGCTTCTCATTGAATATTATTCACACCTGAACGGGTACGCCATATTTTATCCATACCCTCTCTGTTTCACGTGGGTATGAGTTTGAATACGGATAATGAATATCCGTGACAGGTATAATAAATCCTGCCTTCGGAAGTTTCTTGACATCGAGTTTAAGTTTTGTCATCTGAGCGCACATCAACTCACAGTTATATATCATTGACTTAAAAAAAAAAACCCAAAAAGTGCTTACGATCCTGTCACTCCATTTTTTTTTATTCCTGCCGGAAATTAAATGAACAAACTCCAATGTCAAAGCAGATATTATTATCTTGAATAGTAGAGGTCAATTATACATGATGTGACAGTCAGTTTCCCGTTTACCTACTGGCATCATTAGTTGTTACTAAGGGCTATTATTGTCTTGCTGACAAAATCTGTGGAGCTCTTTCTCCTACCGTCAGTTGATCGCTACAGTCACTATCTCTAGTCTCGAGTGTAACTGAGTTTCAATTTGGTTTTATCAAGCTTAAATTTTTGCTACATAGCTTCGATTTGATGTTATGAATTTTTAAAGGAAACATGAAGTGATTAAATTAGCAAACACGTATATATTTTGAGTTATTAGACCAACTAGAGGCTTACTGTTTGCCCACGACGTTATATAGATTATGTATTTTTGGGCCAGCAAGGCACAAGAAATGTTTCTTTTATTCTCTGAACAAGCATGGTCTTCAGAAAGAAGGCGAGGATAGAAAGAAAATGGCTCCACCAATAATCAGTAGGATACTCTCTTTTTTTATGGTACATGAGGATACTCTCTCTACAAGTCAGAAGCTCAAAACCAGTATATGGAACCCTGTTAATAACATAAGTTTTCCCCAGTCATGCTTCAGGTGCATTCCTGTTTCTTTTCCCCCCAAAAGTCAATCAGTTCCAAAATAAATAAATAAACAAAGCATTGATGTACCTCCATTTGTCAACGGCTGCAATGTCCTATAAATACCTGGGAAGTTCTTGACCTCCAGAAAACACAAACAATCTTCTCCATTTCTTCAGGTGTCCACCGCCTCGAGCCAAGTGCAGAGCAAGAGAAGCATGGCAAACACTTGTTTCCTAGCTTTCGTCATCCTCAGCAGCTTCCTCTCCGTCGTTGCCGGCCAGCTCCGGCCACTGCCTGCCGCTGGTCTCCCGGGCGATCTTTTCGGCCTGGGCATCGCGTCGAGGATCCGCACAGATCGCAACTCGACGGCGAAGGTGTCGACGGACTTCGGCCAGATGGTGAAGGCAGCGCCGGAGGCCGTGTTCCATCCCGACACACCGGCTGACATCGCCGCGCTCATCCGGTTCTCCGCTTCGTCGGCGGCGCCGTTCCCCGTGGCGCCGCGCGGGGAGGGCCACTCCTGGCGCGGACAGTCGCTCGCCCCGGGAGGCGTCGTCGTGGACATGAGCTCCTTGGGGCGCGGTCACCGCGCGCCCCGCATCAACGTGTCCGCGGCCGGCGCGGAGCCGTTTGTCGACGCCGGCGGAGAGCAGCTGTGGATCGACGTCCTCCGCGCGACGCTGAAGCACGGCCTGGCGCCACGCGTGTGGACGGACTACCTCCGGCTCACCGTCGGCGGCACGCTCTCCAACGCGGGCATCGGCGGGCAGGCGTTCCGGCACGGCCCTCAGATCGCCAACGTGCATGAACTCGACGTTGTCACAGGTATGGATCATTACAGATTTGCAGCAGGGAATAGTAATTATTCCCAGTGACAATTAAATAAGTAACTAATTATATGATGAACAATGCAGGAACGGGCGAGATTGTGACATGCTCCAGGGACATGAACTCGGACCTGTTCTTCGCGGCTCTGGGTGGGTTAGGCCAGTTTGGGGTCATAACCCGGGCCCGGATCAAGCTTGAGCCGGCGCCCAAGAGGGTGCGCTGGGTTCGGCTTGCCTACACGGACGTAGCCACTTTCACGAAGGATCAGGAGTTTCTCATATCAAATCGGACGGGTCAGATTGGATTCGACTACGTGGAAGGCCAGGTCCAGCTCAACCGGTCCTTCATCGAAGGTCCCAAATCAACACCATTCTTCTCCAACACCGATCTTACTAGGCTTGCTAGGCTCGCTTCCAGGACTGGATCCATGGCAATCTACTATATCGAAGCTGCCATGTACTACACCGAGGACACCGCTGGATCCGTGGATAAGGTACAAATTAAACTGGCTCCAACGCAAAAGTCGAATTTAACTTCGTTGTTATTACCATGATTTTACATCACCAATTCCTCTGGATAAAACAAAAACTCATTCAATCATACTATTAATTATTGCAGAATAAGAAGGCACTCTTGGACCAGCTTAGCTTCGAGCCAGGTTTTGTGTTCAGCAAGGACGTGATGTTCGTGCAGTTCCTCGACCGGGTACGTGAAGAGGAGAGCGTGCTCCGATCAGCCGGCATATGGGAGGTGCCACACCCATGGCTAAACATCTTCATCCCACGGTCTCGCATCGTCGACTTCGACAATGGCGTGTTCAAGACTCTCCTCAAGGACGCCAACCCAGCTGGGATCATCCTCATGTACCCTATGAACAAGGGTATGTGGGATGACCACATGACAGCAATGACCCCAACCACGAATGATGACGTGTTCTATGCCGTGAGTATGCTTTGGTCGGCATTGTCCATGGATGATGTGGCGCAGCTCAAGAGAGGGAACAAGGCGGTGTTGGACTTGTGTGACCATGCAGGCATACAATGCAAACAATACCTGCCACACTACACATCTCAAGATGGGTGGCAACAACATTTTGGGGCAAAATGGAGCAAAATCGCTAAGCTAAAGGCTAGATATGATCCTCAGGCAATATTGTCCCCAGGCCAAAGGATTTTCCCAAAGACAGTAGAGGCGTCTGGCATTGCTTTTGCGTGATTGCCGGTTCTCATAGTATTAGCAAACAGAAGTGTTTTTTTTTTCCTTATGTAGAGTGTATATGATAGGTGTTTCATAGTAATAAGATAGGTCTATTTGTACATAATCTTTTTGGGTTGCTAAGTGGCAATTGTAGATGACTTGAATCTTTAGAGAAGTGTATGGATATGAAATAGCTTTACTAAGAGCATCTCCAAAAGTTTACCAAAACAGGCTGCCATTCTTAAAAATTTGGCAAAATAAGAAAATTTGCTCTCCAACAGTTTGCCAAATGAGATTGCCATCTTTATCAAGTTGTCATCGAAGCCCTCCACGTGCGTATCTTTACGTGCACACATCCGACTCCCCATCGAGATCTCGTGTGTCGCCGTTCGCTCAGCGGGGCTCTTCGTTCCATCAACGGGGCTCTTCGTTTTTTAACGGGCTCTTTGTTCCATTAGCGGGGCTCTTCGTTCTTAGCGGAGCTTTTCATTCGTTTAGCGGGTCTCTTCGTTTCGTTACCAAGTCCAAATGTCAAACTCTTGGAGAGAGTCCATTTTTTACTTGCCATATATTTTAGCAAGTTGTCAAATCACGATATTTGCCAAGTAAATTTTAGCAAGCTGTTAGAGATGCTCTAAGCTTCCCTTTTCCAACTCGATCGAGGTGCTAGCCTTAATCTAAGCCCTCATGTGTAATTCAATGGCTTTATCTTTTTTGAACTAAGTATGTAAAAGCATCTAACAATAATAAAATAAAAATTTAAAATTATATGAAACCTATATAATCTCTGAATAGTCTCTTCAAATCAGAAACAAAAAACAATTAACTGAATAGCTATAATTTTCCCTTAGTTGTCATGTACTCTGTCCATTTGAAATTGTTAGTTCTTTCATCTTTTCTTGATACATAGCTTTTAGTTTGTGAACATAATGCATATATAGATGCATAACAAAACCTATGTACTTAGACAAGCTAGAACAACTTACGATTTCAAATGAAGTGTATTCTTTTTTCTTGTCAGCCAAAAATCCATGACTTCCAAGATACTAAAAGTTAAAAATAAAAACAACTCATTTTTTTTATAATACTACGTTTATAAGGACCAATAATGACACCGTACAAATATAATTTGGGCACATGTATATGAGCATCTGCGTCTGTACTAGGTCATGCAAAAAAGAGGATGTGAGCAGGCTTTAAGAACGAATGGCTCTCCATTTTGATTTTAGAGGCATTAATTCTTCACCCTCACCAGCAACATTGGCTGATAAAATATTCTTCACCTCAACCAGTTGACACATATCTGCAGATTTGATTTAGTCTGATAAAAATAAGCCACCATGGAATCCTAGCAATTCTTTGTACAATAATCCTGCCGGCGGAGGGATATATTTTTCTTTACACGAGTTTAAATTTCTCATCTGAGCGCACATCAAGTCACAGTCATAATGTCATTGACCTCAAAAACAAAACGTGATTATGTTCTTGTCATTTCATTGCTTCTACCTGCCGGAAATTATATGAACAAACTCAAATGTCAATGCAGATATATATTGTGATAGAAAGCGAGAGTCAATTTCTTGTTTACCTACTGGCATCATTGGTTGTTACCAAGGGCTATTCTCGTGTTGACAAAAATTGTGGAACCCCTACCGTCAGTTGATTGCTACGGTCCCATTTTTTATTTTTTTATTTTTTGCCAGATTGCTGTGACGATGCACAAGTTTCCAGTGCAACTGATGAGTTTGAAATTTAGTTTACGAATTTTATTTTATCAAGCTTAAATGTTTTCTTGTATAACTTAAATTTGATTTTAACAATTTTTGAAGGAAACATGAGGTGATTAAATCGACGAAACACATTTATTTCGGTTTGACTAACTGTGGGCTTACTGTTTGGCTACTTTTTGTTATATAATAACTTATGTATATTTTCAGCCAGCGCGCGAGGCAGAATAAATATTGATTTCATTCTTCAGAAACCAAGGAGCGAGGATGAAAGGAATTGCTCTGACCAATAATCGTTAGGATACTCTCTTTACAAGTCAAAAGCTCAAAACCAGGAGATGGGACCCTATTAGCATAACTTTTCCCTAGTCATGCTTCAGGTGCATTCCTCTTTCTTTTCTTTTTACAAAAAGTCAATCACTACTATAGTCTTGCCGTGTGATCAATATCTTTTTAGTATAAATGTTTAGTTGCCTCGCAGCAACGCACAGATATACTAACTAGTATATTAAAAAACCAAAGCTCTGTTGTACCTCTGTTTGTCAACGTTTTGCAAGGCCGAGTGATGTCCTATAAAATACCTAGGAGTTGTTGACCTCAAGAAAACACAGACAATCTCTCCATTTCTGATGGTTTCTGATCACCAAAGTAGGCAACTCCCACAAGTCAAATAATCACCCACCGCCTCAAGTAAGTGCAGTGTTGCAGCAAGAGAAGCATGGCAAAAACTTGTTTCCTCGCTCTCGCCATCCCTCTAGCCAAGTGCCGTAGCGGGTGCCTGTTACTCCAGCTAGCCAAGCGCCGTAGCGGGTGCCTGTTACTCCAGCTTAGCTTCCTTTTTTAAAGTTGATCTCAGTGAAAAATGATCAATTTGGAAGCTCTTGACTGTTAAGCTTCAGCACATCTATGGTTCTTCTATTTCTGAACTACTTGATTTTTTTTTTTTTGTAAAACTGAATGGAGTCTGGAATGTCGTAGAGGGATGTGTTATTTGCCAGTACCTTATCTTCAGTGAGAGCTGATCCTCAACTGTATTTTGTTTTTGCAGGAATATTGTGGATACATCTTAGTCACCTTCTCTGATGCTTATGTGCATCTGAGACTATTCTATGTGCGAACAGAATGCTTGTGTGCAGCTGATTATTGATTGATTAGTTGCTTTGACAGTTAGTAGCATGATATTGTATTTGCTTTTGCAGGATGCTAGCTTGTGTGGTCCTGTGGCCACATTAAACAATTGATCACAGCACTGTGCAGTCATCTAAAGTTGTATCAAGTTTATGGAATCGTGAGACGAAATTATCAAGCTGCTTCATTCATCCACCCAAATCGTGGTATCCTTGAGATAAAACTGCCATCGAGACTCGATCTATAGCTAGGCAAGGATCTCCCCCCATTTGCTGGCGCCACCTCCTCCACTCTCCTGCCCCTGCGTGGCCTTCAAATCCACCCTCTGTTTCCTCACCCTCCCCTTGCCGCGCATCTCTTGATCTCGACTGGTGAAGTGTACAACGGCGGGAGGCCGGTCCTCGCACGTCGTCTGATTGGCACGGTACTGGCGCAGCTTTGCGGCTACTTGCATAGCTGGCTCGTCGATCTCTCCGGTGAGCTTCTGCAGGTCTGGTAACGACGGCTCGGGTGTCTGGCGGGGTTCTGACATCTTGACCGTGGTCCGTGCTATGAATACTTTGGGCGAAGGCCTAGCGACTGCGACATCTGCGGGTGTCGTTCTCCCTGTTGAGGGTGTTACGTCCCTTGCTCTTTCCACGGGTGAAAACCCAGTCCTCCTCGGACGAGCGACGGTGATGCTTGGGTGTCGTAACCTCCTTGAACGCGTCGTTGTGGATTTGGACTCGGTTGGGATGTCTCGTGGCAGACCTGGTTCGTCGTTCCGCTGTTTTTGTTTTGTCGTGGGTTGTGCTAGTGGTGGATCTTGGAGCTCCATGGAGTGGTAGTTGCTGTCTCGAGTTGGTAGTGCCGCGTTGAGGCCCCAATCCAACAGGTAGTTGCTGTTTCGAGTTGTTTTTAGTAGGGTCTTTTTATGACCAAGAATTGAGTGGACGTCGACCAGCTGCAAGTGGCGGCGAGAGTTGAGTTAGTTGGTTAGCTGGGGTCGATTCGACCAAGTTGGAGTGGAATTGTTGTATCTAGTTATGTAGGATGAGCGGGGCTCTCCTCATTTGTATGGTTCTTGTCCAGTTTCCATTCAAAGAATTGGTGAGGCACTTGCCTTATTTTTCTTTCTTTGTCTAATAAAAATCGTGGCAAAGCTTTTGCCTACCTTTTTAAAAAAAATCTGTTGATCTCGATGCCGTTCGGTGTCTGCGCTCAGCTTCTTGGATCTCGGTGGCATGGCTGCATGAAGGTTGGGCTAGGTCTGTCGGCGAGGGGACTGGATCTTGGCAGTGTTGTAGAAGCTCGGTTTGCTGGACCGTTATGTCTGCCCGTACCGGATAGCTGCCGCCGCCGCCGCTGCGATTTCAGGTGAGTTTTTGTGATGCTCCTGCCTTTATTTTGTTCTTGAATCTTAGTCCGTGTGAAATATATACTGGTTTATTTTCTTCATTCTATTGCAACGTAGATCTTTCATTGTTCCTGGATCTTAGTTGTGCCGTACGTATCACCTGTTAGTCATTGTCCGCAGTTATTAGACGATTGCGTGGTGGTAGCAGTAGTTCAGAGTTCAGGTTTGATGTTTGTAGGGACATGCGGATCTGCTCATTAGCATTTTTTTTTTTTGGTGTCAGCTGGGTTGTGCAAGATCTGCTCAGAAAATGCAGAATTGCGCAGTCTATCTCTAACACTTGGTCTGTGTCATATTCGGTTTTGGGTTCTGCAGATACCACTATTTGGATTTTTAAAGCCAGCAAAGAACTAATCAGTAGCTTTGAATTTACAGTGCCTTTTTGGCCTCCTATTGTTATCAAAACTATAGAGTGAAATGTTGTGTCCATTTTACATCAGAGAGCCACTGTTTTGCCCACAAGTTTAATTTTCACACGATGGCCTAGTCTGGTGTCAGTCTATTGTTCATTGTAATTACGTTACTGATGATGCCCTTTTGTTTGTTTATATCCGGAGTCAGTTGCGTGAGAACCTTTCTTAACATACATACACCCTGAAAATGAGACAGTATTTAACTTGGAAATTCCAGAGTTCTTTTATTTAGCTACGTACGTATATTTTTGTGTACTGATAATCTTCCATGCCATTCGTTTACAAGTTCAGTTAAATCTTCCCTGCTGATATTTACATTTATCTGTGCTGAAATTTTATTCTTTACATGAACAGATTGGTACTGCATATGTGGAGGATTCTCTTCCAAGAAGGAATGGTAATGCCATGTGCATGGGAGCAAACAGACAGAATCTAATAGTGGTCATAATGAAGCCATCCAAAACAAGGATCCATAATTTAGGGCAATGCAAATGTTCTTGTGCACTTTCTAATGATAACAGCAGTGATGGTCGACAAACTATCTGTCTCATCTATGCTGTTAGCGGGCCGTTTCTTTATTTATGCCCCCTCCTTTGACCAAACCGATTTATTCGATTAAAACGAGCGTTGTTAGATTTTGTTCCGCACGTGGGTCTTCTTGTCAGCAGATTCTTCGACTGCTTTGTAGCCTCGATACCTGCTGCCCTTCGTCTACTCCATCTCCACACCCCGCCGCTGCGCAGCTTGTTGCCCTGCAGAACCCCGAGGCCCCACCCCAGCCTACCCTGCACACGTTAAGAATCCAGCCATAGCCGTCAAAAAAATGGCACACGATACATTGCTCCGGCGAGGGCGAAGGCATCCAGGGTTCCAGGCGGAGGCACGGATCTAGCTGGGGAGGCGGAAGGCGTGCAGTGCAGCAGGCCGTCCACAAAGCTCTACCACAAGGGCCTCTAGCGGCCTGCAGGCAGTCGCCAGCCGGGCCTCCAGTGGCTGGCAGCACCGCAGAAGCGGCCAGCAAAAAAATAAAAAAAAAAGGTCCGGTTAAAAAAAGGGTATTAGTAGCTTCTTTTAGTTTTTCGTACATTTTTTTTAATTATCAAGGATATTGAGAATATTGAAAGGTCAGGCTGGCAATCCAGCCGGAAATCTTTTCAGGAAGTCGTTCCCTTGCAACGAAACATATTGGTTTCCGCGAGTGGTAGACGGACACAAGCCTCCATGCTAGCTTGATGATGCCATGCATATGCTCAAGGTGCAGGTGAGCAAATGACACCGCACACTGCCACCCTGTTCGCTTGGTCGTTTCTGGCTGGCTGGTTCTGGCTGCTGCTGTTGAATGGCTGGCTGGTTTGGCTGATAAGTTCAAACGAACAGGCTGTGCATGCTCCTCATAGTAGCATCGAGACATGAGACATGCATGCAAGCCAGAGACCCAAGATAATTCTTAACGAGGTTTGAAATCGCTAGTCATACTCATACCTGGAGGAGGGGACTAGAAGCCAACATTGTCATGGTCACTAGTCGTGGCAGTTAAAGGATCAACTCGACAATGGTATTTATCCCTAAGCCCGTGATTATCTTGGGACCAACTCAAAGCGATTCTCTCGGTAGATTTCCACGTGTTCCCGCCCATGGGACTTACAATCGCGGACCTCTTCAGCTGCAAGCAACAATTAAAAGAGCCCTTAAGCCAATACTTTCGAAGATTCATTCAAATCACCAAATTTCCTAAATGGCGTTATTATCATATATAGCAGCAAATAAGGGGCTTCGCGTGGGTCATCAGTTTTGAAATGGAGCCGTCATCAGTTTCATTTTTAGCGTATCCCTATCTGTGGGGGTAAATTTCTCTCTCTAGCTAGCTAGGAATAATTTGTCCGGGTCGGATTAACCCTATGCATATGGTTTACCAGGATACCAGCTAGGGCACAAGCAGTGCATGGGGCTGAAGAAAACGACAGACTTTGTCTAGCACCATTGTCGTCAGCTTTATACGTCTGATGAGGTCTGGCCGGTCTTAACTTTTACTCATTGTAGTATATACACATATGCATCAGACGTCGTCGTTTCCGGGGCTTGTCAGGACTCAGGATTCGGTAATACTACAGTAAAAGAGAGCAGCGGCAAATGCATGCTCGCTCTACATGGAAGATAGCGCGCAAATGGGATCGATTTGCCACGCACATGAAACAACGTGCATGAAAGATGACAAACTAATCATGCGTACCACTTACACGTAATGTCTGTCTAGCTAGTTGATGAGGAGAACTCGAGTCGCGAGTCCGGTCCTGCTAGGAGTACCACATATAGTAGTATTTTTAGAGACATTTGCAAATGATTTTCGGAGACGGTTCTCAACTGCCTTTAACCAAGAGTCTTTAGAAATCTATTTCTTGGACAACTGTCCCTAGAAACTGATTCCTAGCTAGAGGTAATTATTCTTAGAAATCATTTTGAAGAATGACAAAATGTCCCTAAAATAGCCAAAAAAAAAAGAGGAGGTAGAGCTAGCTCTTTTCTAATAATTAATCGAGATATGTACTCCCTTAGTCTCAAAATAAATAACTTTCTAAAGTTTAAGTTTATGAAAAATAAATAACATTCTACATAAATATAGAACATTGCCTTCTAACTCGGAAGCTAATCATGGGTCCATGCAAATAATAACTGCCAAATTCAATAGAAACTCTTCTGAAAAGTGAAAAGGATGACTGTTGACTGTACATGCATCTTTGCCAGCATCCTTAATTTTTCTGAAAATTTCTAGAAACTTATTTATTATTGGATGGAGGGAGTATTGGTCGGTTGGTATGCATACCGTAACCTAACGTGCTTCCTGTTTCCATCCGAAAATATATCAGTTTCTATTATCACTCTTACTCTAAAAATTATCTTAAATTTGATTAACTTTATACAAAAGGGTAATAAAACCTATGATAACAAAGAAGTACATTATAAAAATATAATTCATGATGCGTGTTTAGTTATACTAATTTGGTGTCTAATATTTTAAATATTAGTGCTATTTTTTATAAAATTGCTATTTTCTTGTAGCACCCGGTTTTAACACCAAATAAATGATTGTCGTCTGCAAACATGTGGGAAAAAGGAACGTGTGGAAGCTAGGAAATGAATAATAAAGAAGTGTTCATGCACTCTGGTGGTGTACGTTCCTATTCGAAGGCGGAGGTAAACGTGGCCGCCGGTTGCTCAAGCGCTGGACATGCGCTGTCTTCTTTGAAGGCGCTGCTGCATGCCTGCATCTGGTTGAATCACACGTACACTAGCTAGATTTTTGTTGCCTTGCCTTCTAGGGTCGAGTACTCAGCTTCACTGGGTAGCTAGAGCGCGCTCTTTATTAAGTACTCCTTGCGTCCTGTAATATAGTGTATTTTGGTTTGTCTTAAGTCAACTTAGTTGAAGTTTGACCAAATCTAGAGTAAAGAATATTATCATCTAATACATCAAACAAGTAAATGTTAAAAATTTATCTCATTATAAACCTAACTAATATTATTGCTTTTTTCTATAAATTTAGTCGAACTTAGAACAATTTGACTGAGGCCAAAGCAAAATGCATTATATTTCAGGACCGAGGGAGTACTTATATGGTTGCATACTTAAGATAATAAATATTGTTTAGCTATTAAATGATAAATGATTGGTGGATCTCTTTAGTTATCTGATCCTATTAGTGTAGTAGTGCAACAAATGAAATTAACTCAATTACGGAGAATAGGGGGATATTTGTTGCAAATTAAGTATACATGATTTGTTGCATGAGGGCCTTTTTTCCTTTTTCTTTGGCATTGCTTGAACCACACATACGTAGTTAGTATAGCACTATATATATACTGTACGTTGCAGTAACACAGCAAGTTGTTGCACTGGAGTACTGGACAACCGTTTCCAAACACCAAGTCATGCAATGGTTGTCCCACATTATTTCCCATATAGTAGCTGACATGCATGATAAAAGCAGGGAATGTTTGTCACAAAAAGTGAGGGTAGGTATGTGAGATACATGGCAGGAACAAGTAGCTAGAGGAGACCCTATTCCTACCTCAGCCAACTAGCCAGTAGCAGCTGACATACACAGACACGACAATCCAATCAACAGCTAGTATTACATAGAAGGTTTCAGTGTTGTTTCTCCTCGATATCAATACCCTCAACACATTTTTATTAGCTGCGATGATCCAGTACACATATGTATAACCAATACAAATTAAGAACAAATAAAGTTACATATAGCATATATATATATATATATATATATATATATATATATATATATATAGTGGCTTGAATATAAAATTTGCCGCAACAACTGG
>CM041645.1:15547480-15666590 GCA_023333625.1 Bothriochloa decipiens
CTAGGCCTAGTCAGCTATATACACGCATACATAAACACATACTCCCTTTGTCCATTAATCTCCGTCGTCTAAGCCTTGTGCCCAAAGACCAAGAAGCACGGATGGCCCATATCCTTTGCAGTAAATACAACAACAACAACAACATAGCCTTTTATCCCAAGTAAGTTGGGGTAGGCTAGAGATGAAACCCAAAAGAGACATGGAACAAAGAACACATAAAATGTACAAGAGAAAGATTACGGTTCAGGCACGTTAATTGCTAGTCTCCAAGCGCTCCTATCCATGGCTAAATCCTTAGAGATATTCCACTCCTTAAGGTCTCTCTTAACCGACTCATCCCAAGTCAGTTTAGGTCGACCTCTACCGCACTTTACATTATCGACCCGCTTTAGAATCCCACTACGCACCGGCGCCTCAGGAGGCCTCCGTTGGACATGGCCGAACTATCTCAACCGGTGTTGAATCAATTTCTCCTCAATTGGTGCCACCCCAACCCTATCCCGAATATAGTTGTTCCGGACTCTATCCCTTCTTGTGTGCCCACAACACCATCGTAACATACGCATCTCTGCTACACTCAATTGCTGGATATGTCGCCTTTTTATAGGCCAACATTCAGCACCGTATAACATCGCCGGAGAATCGCTGTCCTATAAAACTTACCTTTTAACTTCTGAGGCACCCTTTTGTCACGTAGGACGCCTGAAGCTTGACGCCATTTCAACCAACCGACTGAAATTCTATGCCTAACATCTTCATCAATGTCGCCATCCTTTTGTAGCATCGATCCTAAATACCGAAAAGTATCCTTCTTGGCCACCACTTGCCCATCGAGGCTAACGTCTCCCTCCTCATTCCCAGTCGCGATGAAATCGCACCTCATGTACTCGGTCTTGCTCCTACTAAGTCTAAATCCTTTCGACTCTAACGTGTGCCTCCATAGTTTTAACTTCCTATTAACCCCTGCCCTAGTCTCATCCACTAGCACCACATCATCAGCAAAGAGCATACACCAAGGGATATCACCTTGTATGTCCCTTGCGACCTCATCCATCACCAAAGCAAATAAATAAGGGCTCAATGCTGACCCTTGATGTAGTCCTATTTTAATTAGAAAGTCACTGGTATCGCCATCACATGTTCGGACACACGTCACCACATCCCTGTACATATCTTTGATGAGGGTGATGTACTTAGTTGGGACTTTGTGCTTTTCCAAGGCCCACCACATGACATTTCTCGATACTTTGTCATATGCCTTCTCGAGGTCAATAAAGACCATGTGCAAGTCCTCCTTCTGCTCCCTATATCTCTCCATCAACTGTCGTAATAAGAAAATCGCCTCCATGGTCGACCTACCAGGCATAAACCCAAATTGGTTTTGGGTCACACTTGTCACTCTTCTTAGACGATGCTCGAAAACCCTCTCCCAGAGCTTCATCATATGGCTCATCAACTTAATTCCACGGTAATTAGTACAACTTTGAACATCTCCCTTGTTCTTGAAGATCGGTACTAATATACTTCTCCTCCATTCTTCAGGCATCTTGTTTGACCAAAAAATGAGGTTAAAAAGCTTAGTTAACCATACTATCACTTTGGCACCTAGGCATCTCCACACCTCAATGGGGACACCATCAGGGCCCATCGCTTTACCTCCCTTCATCCTCTTCAAAGCCTCCCCGATCTCTGCCTCCTGAATTCTCCTCACGAAGCATCTGTTGGTATCGTCAAATGAGTCATCCAACTCTAAGGTAGGACCCTCATTCTCCCCATTAAACAACTTGTCAAAGTACTCTCTCCACCTGTCCTTGATCTTCTCATCCCTCGCCAAAAGTCAATCCGTCCCATCCTTGATGCATTTGATTTGGTTGATGTCCCTCGTCTTCCTCTCGCGGATCCTAGCCATCCTATAAATTTCCTTCTCCCCTTCCTTCGTGCCTAGCCGCTGATAAAGGTCATCATACACCTGACCTTTTGCTACACTCACCGCTTGTTTTGCAACCCTCTTCGCTATTTTATAGCCCTCAATGTTGGCTGCACTCTTGTCATGATAGAGGCGCTTGAACCACTCCTTCTCCCTAATAGCCCTTTGCACCTCGTCATTCCATCACCAGGTGTCTTTCGCTTCCCGTTTGCCTCCCCTACTGACGCCAAACACATCCGAAGCCACCTTCCGAATACATGTGGCCATCTTTAGCCACATGTCGTCAGCATCTTCTCCTTCCCACGACCCATCATCTAGCATCCTCTCCTTAAATGTTTGTGCTGCTTCCCCTCTAAGCTTCCACCATTTTGTTCTCGCAATCTTGGGCCGATTGTCCCGGTGGCCACGTACCCGAAAGCAAAAATCCGCCACCACAAGCTTGTGTTGAGGGACGACACACTCCCCAGTTAACACCTTACAATCTAAGCAAGCACGTCTATCTCCTCTCCTTGTAAGGATAAAGTCGATCTGGCTCAAGTGTTGTCCACTACGAAATGTCACTAGATGGGATTCCCTCTTCTTAAAGACGGTGTTCGCCATCAACAAATCGTAGGTCAACGCGAAGTTCAAAACATCCTCCCCCTTGATTTCTACTACCATACCCGAAACCCCCATGCACCCGCTCGAAACCTACATTAGTCGCACCCACATGGTCGTTGAGGTCTCCACCTATGAAGAGTTTCTCGCTGATAGGCACAGTACTAACCATGCTATCGAGATCTTTCCAAAACTGCCTCTTGGTGCTCTCGCAAAGACCTACCTGTGGTGCATAGACACTGATCACATTCAGAGCCGAATCTCCTACTACCAACCGGACTAGGATAATCCGGTCGCCTTGCCTCCGCACATCAACTACTCCATCCTTAAGGCTCCTATCGATCAAGATGCCTACACCATTCCTACCCAATGTTGTCCCCGTGTACCAAAGTTTGTAGCCAGTATCCTCCACTTTCTTCGCCTTCTCGCCCTTCCATTTAGTCTCCTGAACGCATAGGATATTTACACGCCTCCTAATTGCTGTATCGACTAACTCTCTTAACTTACCCGTTAGGGACCCTACATTCCAGCTACCTAGACGAATCCTAGTTAGCTCGGCTAACTTCCTTACCCTTCGCACCCGTCGAGGGAAGTGCGAAGACCCTTGCTCATTTTTCACTACACCCGGGTGTAGATGTAGCGCGTCACAAAGGTTGCGACGACCCGACCCTTGCTCATTTATCATCGTACCTGGATCACGATACGACGCGCCACTAAGGGGATGACGACCCGGCCCTTGCCCATTTGACACTACACCCGGGTTCCGATGTAGCGCGTCGCTAAGAGGGTTACGCCCCAACGAATCTCTTGTGGGTTTCATATCCATGAGAGTGGCTGATTTTGAGATGTTGGCTAGCCGAACCTAACACACCCTCCTCCTTTATCCTTTGCAGTAAATGTCGTGATCAAATTAATGTGCATGCGTACATGCAAAAGGAGCAAACACTGTGGCCCAAGTTCACTGGGGACGCGCGCGCATGCAACCAAAGAGTGGCCAGTAGTAATTGCACGCAATCCACCCAAGCAGTCGAGATGCAGCGCAACACCTCAGATGACAGAGATTATTGGAAAAAATATTTTTTCTTAAACAACAGACATTAATGGACGGAGGAAGTATATGTCTAACAGGATCGGCTAGAGCTTTTAAAGCCACAACACACAAGTTCTAGCTGATCCAAAGAGGGCCCACATAATGCATGATGCAGCTTCCTAAGATATGGAACTATGGGGAGTATTTCACTTGTGCAGATTTGTGTCCCTATGCATTATGCAACCAGAAATCAATTTAATTCCAAGATAGCTTTGCAATTTGCAAAAGAAATTTTCTGTAGTCATTTATTAGACCTAGCATCAAGTGCATGTGCATTTTGGATTGCATACTCAAATGATGTTTTTTGCCAGCACTATATTGCCACTCTGAACTAATTCCAAAGTGAGTACTCTAATGCTCTACAGAATAATTGTGGGCGTGTTTGGAAGGGTGGCTCTGCCCGGCACAGCTCGCCGTCCAAACCGTGGCCAGCCTGAGCACGGCTCATGTGGTACACCTCTCGTGTTCGGCCTATATGAGTATGGTTACTCTGCATGAGACATATGATAGGTTTTTACCACCTCACACTCTCCTTATTGGCATTTCATCGAGCACCCAAATGGCATCCTCCACCATGCCATGGCCACTGCCGATGTCAAGACCGGGAGCTGGTTCTAGGAAGAGGAAAACGGCTTCTTGTCCATGGAGATGAGCCGCCGTAGCATGAAGCCCAGGTTGCCGTGGGCTTGCGCTCTCCGTGGGGTCGCGCAAGGCGCCGCAGCGAAGGGGGCGGGGAGTCGTAGGCCACATAGCGCGACGCAGCGGACGCCTTCTTCATCTCTGCCTACGGCAGAGGGGGAGGGCTGGAGAGGCGGAGGAGAGAGCTAGGGAATGGGGTGCGAGGCGAAGTGAGGCTGGGGTGACGAGGCAAAGTGAGGGCGAAGCAGCGTGACGAAAGGTGAGAGACCGGGAGGTAACCCAACACTCCCCATCGGACCACACTGCTGCCCATTCGGCCAGGCCATGGAGATACACAAGATTTCACCGTAGCGATTAAGCCCGGCCCAAGGTGTTTTAAGTTCCGTGCTGCACGGAACTTAAAGCTGGGCCCGCTGCACTAAACACAAAGATGGGCTCCTGAGGGCCAAAATGCTGGCCTGGGCCACCCTTTCAAACACGCCCTGTGTCTCCCTTCCCAGCCTATCCCAAAAACAAGTAATCTAAAAGAATTTGATGGGGGTATTGCATTAGGAAAGACCTCACATGTCGAGAAAACCCCAAAACCCCTGCCTACACAATGGTACCATATCTCATGTGAGAACGACCACAAACAGGGCCAGAACTTAGACCAATGCTTTGGCGTGGGGCAGATGAGACGATTTTTTTAACCCCAGCTTGAAGATTCGCTCCCACAAGGAATCGAACCCAGGACTAGGGCCTTTTCGCCAAAACAAGTACTCTAATGCTCTAAAAAATTCAGTATCCCTTCCTAGCCAATTCCAAAACGAGTACTCTAATGATCTACAAAACAATGATGCATTTTTACATAGAACATTTTTACGTAAAACGAGCATTGAGCAAGAGGATAGTATAATAGAAATCCGTTCATCATGAATGTCAACTAGAATTTTCTCAACTTTTGTCTTAATTAAGTTTTTCTAAATGAGTTGTGTCGCTTAAGACCTTTCATTTGGTGAATCCGTAGGTTCAATGTTCATGTTTTCTTCTCGAAGACGCAGAACTGCGCTTCATTATATTAAGAAGAAAAAATTTGGGGGGGGGGGGGCAATTACAACACACACCACTGTCCACACCACACCAAATTCAAGTACATACGCGCCTGAGAAAACCAAGAGGCGACCAGACTAAACCTCCAGGCTACATAGCTACAAGGAGAGGGGGAGGCTGGGAAGCCAAGAAAGATAGCCCCTGAGCCCCCGCCACAGCCCAAAGCCGACTCTCCTCTACAGCAAAACCCAAAGCACCACCCAAAGCTGGGAGTCGCTTCGTCAAAAACACATCTATTTTGGTGATTCCACAAGGTCCAAGCTCCTAAGACCACAAGAGAGTTAAACCCCTTGTTAAGTTCTATAGCTGTTAGCTGTAGTATATTCTATGTTTATCCTCCCTCCGGTCACAAATTAGTGAAGTTTTGGGCTTATCTTAATCAAATATTCCAAAGTTTGGTTAGAAGTTACTTTTATTGGGTTTGGATATTTGAAAATGAGACAAGCAGATTTGTCTCAAAACAGAGTTTTATTGAAGTACATTTTCACTAAGCTTTATAACTATTTTGCGACAAAAAGGTAATAGTCAAAGTTGTTTTACAAAGGTTGGAAGCACCACTTTTTTTATTAGGAATAGCATCTCAAATAATAAATCAAACCATATAAACAAAGAAAAACATTAACGGGTGAGGGATATTACTGTTCCAGCAGTTGACTTCGAGGAAAGAAAAGTATGATGTTTCAACCTTGACATGCCAAAGTCAGACACCTGCCGAGAAGAGGTAGATAACAATGAAGCTTGGGTGATATAAGTGTAAAACGAATGCATAACGAACATGGATTCCTCCAAAGTAACTACTTCAGATAGTCTGGGGAAGGTACGGAACAAGTTACTTGTAACTAAACAATAATAATAATAAAAGGTAAATAAACAGCAATAATGAACAATGTATGTCTAATTCTAGACTGATAAACAATCCTCCCTCTGTTCTAAATTATAGTTCACTAAGTCGTTTCAGGAAAATATATTTTTTTTGAGCCATAAATACAGCAGGGGAAGCCCCCACTGTTGGTATATTAATTTAAATTAAGAAAACTGTACAAAGGTAAAGGAAATAAGGGAAAGGGCAACAGGGCTGTACAACCGAACAGAAAGAGGGGGAAAGAAGTGGGCAGCGAGTCAGCCTTGGAGTCCTAAAGAGGACAGAAAGGTTGCTCTTTTTGAATCACAAAGCCTGTGAGCCTGCACTCTAGCTTCCTCCACAAAATTTAGCTTCCAAGAAACAAGGGAGGGACGTCCTCGGTCAAAGATGAAATTGTTTCTTTGTTTCCATATCTGCCATGCTCCAATGATGAAGATTTCCATGAAGAAAGCGTTCCAGAACTGTTGCTTAGCTTGAGTTATCATCTGAAAGAAATCTGCACCAAGATTCCAATGTATGCCAAGTTGCTGCCAACAACTTTGACTGAATGGACAGCTGAAGAAAAGATGAAAGGCTGTTTCTTCCAAATTTCTATTGCAGAGCACACAGTTGTAGTTGTTCCCTTCTAATTTCTGTTTCTTTCTCTTAAGTATGTTCCTTGTGTTCAGTCTATCCATTAGAAGTAACCAAGCGAAGACTCTTAAGTTTATTACAGCATTTGGAGTCCCAAATCCAAACGAAGGGCTTAGGAGGTTGGATATTTTTGTAGGGAAGATTGTAGAGCCTAGAAGAACTGTATATGTTGTTTCCCCAGATGTACTGCCAAGTATCTTTAACTTCTTGCTGAACCTGAATTGTTTGTAGATAATCTTGGAGACTTTGATACTCATGGTAAGCTTGTTCAGAGAGGGGTAGGTGGAACTGAGTTTCCAGAGTATTACTTGTCAGGAATTGAGCAACAGAAATGTTTTTGTTTTTTGCAAAGGTATAAAGCCTTGGATATTTGATTTGCATTATATTGATATTATCATTCCAAAGGTCAAGCCAGAAGAGAATAGTTGAACCATCACCCACCTTGCATTTGGCAATTCCACGAAATATATCACAGAGTTTCAAAACATCCCTCCACCAGAAAGAGCCTCTGCCAGAAGTGACATGGGGTATTTGACCATTAGGGTAGTGAGCATTCCAGATGAGTTTAACCCACGGAACTTCTTTCTTGTTGTAGAATTTGTCCAGGTGTTTGAGAAGAAGGGTCTTGTTTTGGCTTCTTAGGTTTATTATTCCCAGTCCACCTTTTCTTTTTGGCTTGCAACATTTTTGGAAGGCCACAAGGGGCTGCATTTTAGCATCACTATCAGCTCTTCTCCACAGATAGTGCCTTCTAGCTCTATCAATGCATTCTAGGACAGCCACTGGGATTTCAAGAGTGCACATGGCATAGGTAGGAAAAGAAGAGAGAACTGTATTGACAAGTTGGAGTCTTCCAGCATGGGTTAAGAAGCTGGAGGTAGCAGTAAGCCTTCTTTCAATCTTGCTCATTATGAAACCGTAGTGCTCTACTCCCGGTTTGGTGGTGCCTAGAGGCAGACCCAGATAGGCAAAGGGTAAGGTTTCTAGCTTGCAACCGAAGACACCTGCCAGTTGTTGTGCTTTATCATCACTCATGTTGAGAGGAACAAGACATGATTTTTTATAATTGACCCTGAGCCCAGTCGAGGTAGAGGACGACTCTAATAACCCCTTAAGCGTGAATAATTCTCTTTGAGAAGCTTTCATGATCAGCAGTGTGTCATCAGCATATTGTATTATGGGGTATTGATCCAACTCATAGGAAGGGATGGGGAGTTCAAAAAGACCATCTTGATGACCCTTATTGATGATACATTGAAGGAGATCAGCCGCTAGAACAAATAATAGGGGGGATAGAGGATCCCCCTGCCTAACACCTCGCTTACATTGGAAGTGATTTCCAGGGACACCATTAAGTAGGATGGAAGAAGAGGCAGAGGCAAGAATTCTTTTGAGTCCAGTCAATCCATTTATCACTGAAGCCTAGATGCTGCATCATTTGAATGATTGTGTTATGCTCAATTGTATCAAAGGCCTTAGCAAAATCCAACTTCAAAATGATGATTTCTCTTTTGGAGTGTTGGCACTGGTAGATATATTCATATGCCCAAGCAAGGCAATCTTGGATTGTTCTTGTCTTGATGAAGCCGTACTGATTTGTGTGGATCAGGGGGATTATCTTGGCTTGTAGACGATCAGCCATGAGCTTTGTGATGAGCTTGAGTATACAATTCAAAAGGCTAATGGGCCTTGAGTATATAATTCAAAAGGAAAATATATTGATTATAAATGCACTATAAACATATTACATGGAGTGTTTTATGAAACTATCTTGATGTTGTAGGTGTTGGTGCATTTTTTCTATCAACTGGTCAAAGATTGAAGTTGACTTAGGACAGCCAAAGTGAACTATAATTTGGAGCAGATGTAGTAGTATATTACATATTGGAGACAATGCTAACAAGAAATACCTCACAGCTAATGTGCATGGAACCCCTTTTGGATTTTCTAGTTGTATACCACTAACTCGTATATGTAGTAGCATTTTCTTTACTCCAATTAGATCATAATTCAAGGTTGTATCATTGAGATTGGATAACAGTGCACCATGCAAATTGATCATTGACGCTGACTATTAGGAAGAGTATTGTACAGTGCAAGGAATCAATCTATCAGTTACATACACAGAAGCAACAAGCTAAGGGCACTCTTTAAATCAAACATTTTATCACCACAGTATTTCTGGTCTGCTATGACCAATTGGTGAACAGTAATATGTGTCCAGATGAAACACCCTAGCAAGAAAATAGTTGTGAGATGGTATAGAGGGGGAAGTCACCTTAACAACCCAATTTTTATCCACTAAAAGATTGGGGGATTTCAGGTCACGGTGAACAATGGTAGGATGGCTAGAGTGCAGGTAGTTCATCCCTTTTGCCTGAAACAATAAAATATTAAACAGCTGCAAAGAACAAAGCACGATGTATGTATTAAACACAAAAACAGCTTGCCCAAGTCTTTACCACATCTAGTGCCATTTTTAGCCTCCGTACTTCATCAATTCGACTATTTGGCCTATGCAATAGGCGATATAGACTCCCCCTAAAAAAAAGATTGTTGTACTGCTGTGATAACTCTTCGTATTCATAATATCATGCCAAGATAAGTTGAAATTATCATTTGCCATTTTGACTAGAAATAGAGGAGCTTGCACAAACCTTGGGAGGTACTCGGTTAATATAGAGAGATTAGGAGGTTGTGTCACATATCCCAAGAAAAGAACAACATTGGGATGCCTTAACCTTGACATTATTCTCACCTAAAATGCAACAAATATAATCTTAACTGAGGAAAAGAACCAAATAATCATTAAGCTCCAGTTGGAACAGAGATGCATGTGTTAGAATTTAACTTACTTCACATTTAAATTGCTCTAGTGAAACACCTGATAAATCCTGGTCAAGAAATTTCTTCACTGCAACCTCCTGAAATTTACAAGGAAAATACATCAGAACAGAAACTCCAAAGAATCACTAGTCAAGGGTAGTATAGTCAAGGGTAGACGCATATGTTCCTCCATAGAATTGGTCAGCTGAAATACGTATTCTTGAAGATAAGAAAAGACCTTTTGAATGTTTAATCTGAAGGTTCCTACTTCCTAGTAATGTTAAAGCATATGGACAGGTCATGCTCAATTTGATACACATGCAACTGCTCATAATTATTGACTTGTGCATCTTATGATTCCTAGTTCAGTTTTCTCTATATGCTAATATGTACATGAAGGTAAACTGGTGCAGGCAAACTTTAACATTTTTTTTTTGCCTTATTAGGAGCAAAACCTTATGCATAATCTTCCTGCTGTCAATTAATGCTAGTACACATATGATATAAAGATGGCTTTGTTTAAGAAGGTTATCATACTTTACAGCTACAGGAATTGCTCAAACATGTAATGCCATTGCATAATGTATAATCGCATGTAATCATGTCATTCCATGCTTGGTAGATTTGGTGCAGGGAAGAATGTTAATACAAAAAAAAGTATGTGTGGGTTCTTCAGAACCATATCTTCAGCAGATATCACAGTTAGAGAGAGAGAGAGAGAGAGAGAGAGAGAGAAAGAGAAGAAGAAAAAAACTTGATAATGGGGAGAGCCATCCATTGGGTTCGTCATAAGAGAGAAGTGTATGCCTAACCCTGTAGGGAGGTACTCACGCAAAACCTTTTTTTTTCCGACTCACGCAAAACCTACAAGCACCAGGGTTCAAGCCCAAGTGGGCAGTGAACAGCCTCTGAAAATGGAGGCTCTATCAACTGAGCCATCACTCGGCTTTACTATTATGTCAGCAATTTTGTTTGCCTTGCTCAAAGGTTCGGTTTACACTTTACAGCCATCAACAATCCAGGCAATAACTGGGGTGGTGACCAGCCTCCGAACTTTGGGGGGGGGGGGGTTTCGTCTACCAACAGAGCCATCACTCGGTTCTTACTATTGCGTCGCTAATTTTGTTCGCCTTCCTCAAAGGTTCGGTTTACACTTTACAGCCAATTAACAATTCAGGCAATAATTAATCAGGGAATGAAGGTTAAATGCTCAATGAGCTACCAGGTGAAGAGTAGCATGATTTCCCATTGTTTACATGGATTTGTCAATCTCAAAAACGAACTAAACTTCTAATGTTTCCAATGCCTGTAGCCACAAGCCACAAACTGTGTACCCATCAGCTATAGATAGCACACATTTTTACTCATTATAAACAAACTAGAACTAAAGCATAGACAACTAAACTATCTCTTGTTATCTTATGATCAATAATGTTTATAGTACACTATGTTCAATCCTTAGCAAAATATAATGCAAAAAGCCAAAAACGCACTATCAGAATATCTGACTTACGGTGCCATTCCAGTCCGCACGATAAACTTCCCCATAGGAACCTGTAATGATATAAATCTTAGTTTACAGACATGGGATTGCCATAGCCAAGAAACATACAGAAATGAAAAAGACCAATTAACTGCAAAAATACAACATAAAAACAAGTTTACTTACAATAACAGTAGTAAATGCAAAAAGAAGAGGAACTTGACAGGAATTAACATGGGGAGCCTCAGAGCGAAGTCTAACTAACTGTTTTTTATCCACAATAAATCTTTTTCACTTTTGCTTTTCATGGCCTCAAAGATAAATTTTGAAAATTAGTTGTGGCTGTAGCTTTATTGATAAAACTTATTGAAAAATTAATACAAATAAAAATGTCTTTATCATGTGCCATTTAGGTATTTTTGTGTAGTTCTGAAAATTACATTGAAAAATTAATACAAATAAAAATGTCTTTATTATGTGTCATTTAGGTATCTTTGTGTAGTTGTGAATATTACAGGATTTGAATTTCCATATTTTAGTATTGCACAAACACAGAAGTGGAAGAGACGATATCATGGTAGTATTTTGTATGCCTTATTCATCGTGTTTTCCATAGGGATTCTCCTAACTCATCTAGAGTTCTGTCACTCACTAATGAGTAGCTCAAGTTGTGAGGCTTGGCCAGAGCTAGAGATGTTTCACATCTCCTTGCTCTGATGCCAAACAGGGGACTAACATATTTTGGTCATGGTCATGCTTTTATGTTTTCATAGGTGTGTTGTATGCTGCTTTTTCCCTAGGGGTGAGCAGGTGGGTGATTGCGTTGTTCAGGTTTCTCCGTACCCATTTATTCTTCTTAATCTAATGATATGCAGCTCTCCTGCGTGTCCAAGAAAAAAAGTAGTTTGTGTGCCATTTAGTATTCAAAAGGTTTAAAAGATAACCAATGGGATTATGGAAGTTAAATCAGAAAACAGCAGTAAAGCTTCAAGAGAATAAGTACAGGAAAGTTGCCATCACTTAGTTTCAGCAATATAAAATAATCAAAATAACGGTAAAGTCACGAAATGGTTCCACCAATTTGTAGTAAGAGAGGAAAACTGAACAGTCAATTATTGTGAATCATATTTTTAGTAAACACTATTAAAATGTACTAATATATAAAGCTTGGCTTTGCAATTAAATAAAAGTACTCTTGACACTAGTGGAAAGCAGTATTTTATCTTCATGGTCTCTACTAACTAGTGCTTCACTGCCTTACTGGTAAAGGGCTATGAATTAGGCACATACCTAAACCAATACGTTCTCCAATATCAAGATCTTCCCATGGTATTTCGTACTCAGCAACGTCATCTATAACAGAGCTAATAGTTTTCGCACTAGACCAGCTCAACTTGTCCAAATTTCCATTGCTACTTCCTGACATGTTCACCGAAGAACCTTCAGCCGCCCTTTGATCCTCGTTGGAAATAGCACTAGCAGTATGACCATGCAAGTCCAAATCTCTGATGACTTCTGTATTTTCCACATGGTGTTTTGCATCTTCATCAGGTGATGAAGAATCTTTAGCAACAAAATCATTTGGCAAATTTTGCGTTGTCTGAGAAATTAATAACCATCCTGTACTTTCTTTCTCATGAATGTTTTGACTATTTTGATCAGAGGGTAGCAATGCGCCACTCTCCAAAAGTAAATCATGCAAATTTTGTGCAAACTGTGGGTCCACTACTTCAGGCATAATATACTTGGTAACGTCATCAACTTTAACATGCTCAGAAATATCCCCTTCATTTTTTTTCTCAGACACAACATTTTGTTTAAATTCTGTTTGAGATAAATCTCCCAGCTGTGAACTCGTGAGCGCTAAAATAGAACTGTGACCAGATGAGCATCCTCCAATGGTATTTTTGTTCTCATATCCACCATTAATCTGCTCAAGAGCTAAGCACAATTCTGCCACACTCTCTTCAATGGCATCACTGCTCAGTTGGCTATTGTTGGAATCCTGAAACTGACTCCCAGAAATGTCTGAAGGGATTAAGGTGCCTGGAGCTCCCATCAGATCAATTATATATTCCGTGCTGCAAGAATTACAGTACATATGGTTAATAGCTGTGAACAATATCAAAATATTCAGTGCAGCAACAGTTTCTTTTTTCTCTTTCTTTCCCTTTTTTGTTGTTAGTCATGTTAGGTTTCAACTCTAGCCTACCCCAACTTCGCTTGGGAGGCTTTAGTGTTGTTATCGTTGTCAATATCAATATTAAAATAAGATCGACGATCAACTATTTGAAAGATGGTAAAGAAACATGCAGATACCTGTCAAAATCAACTTTGACCAAGTTAACAGCTCCTTCATCTGTTCCGGTATAACATATTCCTTTCATAAGCTTACATGGTAGGTTAACTCGGTCAGCAAGTACCTGAAAACAATTTGGTTAATTGGTTTCTGTGGTATATAATCCCACCCATATCTCTACTTTTAAGCAATCAAATACATTTTTTTAGAGAAACCCTTCGGTTATGTATCTGGCGGACTGGCGCCCTGTGGTAGACATTCCTATCCAAATCCCTACTTTTAAGCAATCAAATAAATGTTATGGATATATATGGCCATGCGGCCCGTGGGCCGTCGGCACGGCCCATTGGCGGCACGGCACGGCAGGCATCGTGCCCGTGCCGGCACGGCCCGATGCACTGTGCCGTGCCTGGGCCGCCGGCCTGGCCCATGACACGGCACGGGCACGACACGGCCTAGGGGGCGGCAAGGTGGTTGGCACAGCCCCCGCACCCCGCTGCGCTTCAACTCCCTTCCCATCCCCGCGTCTCGCGAGTCCGCGACGCGGACACCGACGCGCCGCACTCCGCGTCTCCGCCCGTCCCTCGCGCCCCGCGTCGCGGCTTCTGCAAGACTGAACCGGCGCCCCTCCTCCTCGTCCCTCCTCACGCCAGGCCGCCGGCACACCTCCTCGTCGTCCCCCGCAACGCCGGCGCCCCTCCTCCACACCCTCCCGCGCGGCCGCCATGGCAGTTGCAGCGGCGGCCGGCCATCCGGCCGCGGCGCCCCTCCTCGGCCCTCCTTGCGCCAGGCTACCGGCGCACCTCCTCCTCGTCCCCTGCAACGCCAGCGCCCCTCCTCCATGCCCTCCCGCACGGCCGCCATGGTAGTTGCAGCGAAGGCCAGCCATCCGCGCCGCGCCGCACTCCCTCCTCCACATCCCCAAGCTCGCCCCGACGCCGGCGATGGAGCGAGCCGGCCCCGACATCAGATCTGGTGCCAAAGGACATGCTCGTCGGTGGGCGGCGGCCACTGCGGCATTGCCATCTCCGGCCCTGGCCTCGCGCTGCCTCCACTTCCTGGCTTCCTCTCTCTGGCTACCTGCACTTCCATCGTGGGCCTTGGGCCGACACGGCACGGCGAATTTGGCCGTGCCCAACGGGCGGCACAGCACGGAAAACCGGCCCATGGGCTGTGCCTTGGGCCGAAGGCCTGGCCCATGGCACGGCCAGGCAAGGCACGGTTGGCACGGCGGCACGCAGCGGCACGGCACCGCCGGCACGGCACGGTGGCCATCTATAGTTATGGAGAAACCCTTTGATCATGAATCTGGTGTCACAAATACACAAAATCCACTGGTGCAAATTGAAAAAATAGGCTGGCTTCTTGAGTTGACTGCAACATAGGACTTAAATAAACTATCTCAACTGTAACACGTTAGTGCTACATCATTAACCACAAAAATTCATAACTAGAAGTGTTTCTAAAAACAAAGCTAAGAACACAAAACATGGTGTTCAAACCTTCTACAAGTAACATCACTCTTGCACGACAATTATGACCATGGGCCATGGCCTCAGAATGACACGAAGAACAAATACGAGAACATCAGGTTGTCCTAATACACTATTCTTTCGCACTCATTCTCAAACATCTCCTGTGTGCACTCATGTTAAGTCCCAAATATCAACGCAGACAATGCGGATAATTTAGCAGACACTGCAACCTTATCATCTAGTCCACCATCACTGACCAAAGAGCAGTCAAGAGCACCAAACTATTGTGCAGTGTCATATATGTTAATGATCCAGATATAATCATACGACAAGATGGAAACTATTAGTATCCTTCCCTATACTCTTTTGCTATCTAACATCATCATAAGATAACTATCAGATTAAACATAAAGATGATGCAGGACGCTAAGTCACTAACCTTAAATAGCAGTGATCTGTGACGCGACAGCCCAACCCGAAGCGAACCAAGTGGAAGAACGACACTGTTTAGCTGGCGAGAGAGCTCGCGGCTCTTGATGCTCCACTCCCTGTTCATCTCATCAGCATCCTCAACCAGACCGCCCATGGCATTAACAATGAGACCGACAATCTTCTGCGCAAGCTCAGCTGAAGCAGTGCCACTGTGCCGTGCCCTAGCCTGTGCGGCAATCTGCGCCGCCCTATCCTCCAGTCGTTTCAGGGCAGGGTCGTGCTCCCGGTCCACCAAGATGGCCAGGAACGGGACATCGCGCCCAGGCGGGACCGCCCAGAGGTAGTCGAGCGAGGGGAACCTGGCCTGGAAGCCGGGGTGCAGCTGCGCGCCGCAGACGTCGTAGAAACCGTCGGGGAGCCGCTCGTCGTAGTTGACGACGCTGTGGTTCCAGTACCGCGCCGAGAGGGCCTCCGCGGGGGGGCTGCTCCCGCCGCCGCCGGCGGCGGCGGCGGCCCCGAGGCTGATGAGCTCGGCCGCACGGATCTGGACCGAGTCCGCGTCGACGAGCCCCGCGTGGTCCGACGCGGAGATGGCCAGCGCCAGGCGCACCTGGTAGTCCTCCTCGAGGCGCGTCGTGGCCGCCTCCGCCTCGAGGCCCCTGGGCTCCTCCGCCGCCGCCGCCGCCGCCGCCGCGGGGGCGACGGCGACCGACACGGCCGCGGCGGGAGGAGTAACCGCCTGCTGCGGCGGCTCGGGAGCCCCCGCCGCAACGACGACCGCCGCCGCTGCCGGGGGCGGCGTCGGGTGCCCCGAGCGGCGTGGCCTCGGGCGGTGGTGGTCGGCGCCCCCGGCGGGGCTGCCGGCGAGGTGGAGCTTGCGTAGAAGGTGCTTCATGCGGGACATGGGCGACGGCGGCGGCGGCGGGCCGGCGGCATGCGAGGCAGGCGCCCAGCCCCCACACGCCTCCTCCTCCTCCTGCTGCTCCGGCGCCGATCCAATCCGATCCGATCCGATCCGAGGCAGCAAGCAGCCTACCGAATCGCGGTAGGAATTGTCGGAGCCCGATTGATTGATTATTCAATCGCGTCGAGCGATCTACCTATCCATCCATTCGTGATGACCTGTGGTGTTTTTTTTTTGGTATTCTGTTGGGACGTCGTCGTGGTTGCTTCGTGCTCGGGGGTCGACGCACGCGACGCGGTGCTGGAGAAGCCTGGAAGAGGAAGGCAGACGCGGACGCAGGCGGCCAAGCGACAGGGAGCACCCAATACCTTGCTCTCTGTGCGTTTATTATTTTTCTTTTACAGTTATCAATAACGCCGTGTGCTGGCACCATCTGCCGCTACAAGTGGTAAAATTGAAATGGTTTGACCGGCGTGGAGGCCAACGCAGCAAGAAGGAATGGATGAGCATGCTGACGTACGTTACAGGTTGTGTCGGATCAGGTTAGCAAAGTCGAGTCACTCCTAACCAGGTCTACTGAGGAATTAAACATTTTAAACTTTATTGATCAAAATATAAAATAAAAATATTAATATTTATGACTACGTAATATTGTCATTAGACAAATCGACAAGTACATTTTAATAATAAATTTGTAGTCAAACCTAAGAAAATTTAATTATAGCAATACTCTTTTTTGAGACTGAGAGAGCAGTTTTGGAATGGAATGTGGGGATTTAACTTTGAGATACTCTAGGCTTGGCTTGAAAAGTTCATTTAGTCTATCTTGCACGTTCGTTATGCTCCGTGGCAACTATGGTTGTGTTCAGCTGGTATACCAGCCGGCTAGTGCTGGTTGTTCTACGGTGTCGTGTGAGAGGAGATTATGTTAGTACCAATCGGAATCTGCTGAAAACGGATCAGCCGAACACGCTCATATCTCATGTGCTATTGATGCCCTCAGATCTCTGTAATGCACCTTTATCATGACGGCTAGCACAAGAGACACATTGTTGAGCTAGTTTTTTTGAAGCAACGGTTATGGGCAAAAAACAACAAATTTTTGTAGCATGGGGCAATTGATTCCTGCAAGATAACATAGATTGTAATTTTGGTCTTGCAATCCCATTTGCCAGCGGTGTGACCAAGAACCGGAGACAACTTTGCATTTGTGTCTTTTGTGCCCATTGGACAAGGAACTATGAAACTTGGTCAGAAGCTAGAGAGGGGAATGCATTCAAACAAATATGAACAATGCAAGAGTGGTGGAAGAGATGACTTCAAAAGACAGGATGCAACGAAACAAAGAACAACAACAATCGTCATATATTCGACCTGAAACATTTGAAAAAAAAAGTGCAATTGAAGAACCTTTGAAGGATCGACACAATTGCCACTCCAGGTGTTGGACCTAAACATAGAAGAAATATGACTCGTGGCAAGAGAAGCTCCCCCCCAATGATTCTACTCATTTTTTTTCTATGTGTCCTTTATTATATTATGTAATATCAATATGTAAAACCCCATCATTATCCACTTATGTGATATAGCAGTGCTAATGCTAATTTTTCTAAAAGAACATATAAATTATAATTTTACTTCAATGGTGTCCTTGTTCGAGTTTAGTACCAATTGCGCTAGCTAAGGATAATAATCATAAGAATTGCATGCCTTCTATATAGTCCATGAACCTAAACTTGTCTTGTCTGAGAATATAGCCAAGGAGACGCTACGGGCAATCCTTGTTCACATTCAAAGAGGTTATGGATTGCAACCATCAATTCATCATGGATCCTCGTGGGGTCCTATCGAATGCATCAGTCACCTTTATGTCATGTCACCTTCGAGTTTTAGCTCTCCACTTTGTCTATTTTTGTATTTTTCCAGGTTTAGAAGTTATAGCTTCTACAAAAGCACATTCTACAAGGGAAGGAAATAAGAAATTACTCTGATGCATAACAAAACGGATGAAAAAAAAACTTAAAATGAGTTATAACTTGAAACAGAGAGGATATTATCTACGTAGCAATCTATGTAATATTACTTGTTGGTTGTTGTTATGATCGGTTTCGACCTGATCAATTTTAGCTATTATCTTAGTTCTAAAATAAATCAACTCTTTCAGACTTAATATTGCACGGACTGTCGAGGCTCATGGCTACATTGGATAATAGACTTCCTTTTTTAACCTTATTACTATCGGATAGACTTCGTATTTGTTTATGCAAAGGTCTCGCTTACGAAAGAACGATCCAAACGTAAGAAACGCGATGTCGCTATTTTTTGGTTTACGTGTGACATGGCAGGTTCTTCAGGTTTTGTACCCATTCCAACTGTCGTGCCAAATTGAAATATTCAAATTCAAAGACACCACATATTTTTGGGCCTGTCTACTGAACACGCATGTAGCACGCGCGTGTTTTGTGGAAAAAAACACATAGATACCATCAACCCAAAAACCAGTGTGTTTTATTGCTACCTAGCATACGAATTTAGCCAGCCCTGTCTACAAAAACAGAAAGGAAAAACCATGTCTTTTTTCCTAAAGTAACACACGAAATTCAAGAAGGACAAAAATCGTGTGTTTTACAAGACAGTAGCACACGAATTTTGTTGTTGTAGCTGTACTCTGTTACAGTTGTCTTCTGTTGTAGTTGTTGTGTAAGTGAGCCTAGAAACATGATGAGAAAAAGACCCATATTATCAAGCGGCAGGCCCATAAGCCCAGCAACAGCAAAACAGAGCAGATCGACAGATTTGTTCATGAGAAAGAGTTGTGCTCTCCTCTGCTCACACAGAGCAGGGGGAAGGGGGAAAAATCACCAAATCTAAGGTGGGAGGACTCTTTAAACATCATCCAAGGTTAGTACACCCAACATTGCTTGTCTTAGGTCCCTCCAATCTGCCCTCATGAAGATTTGATGGTCTGAGACAATCTGTACATGATTTTTTACCTCATCAGTTTGCAATTCAAGATACAAGATATTTAGGGCACTAGCATCACAAAACTGTAGTATGCAATTGCACATGTTTGGCACTATAATTACAGAAATTATAGTATGCAATTTGCTACTTATGAATGTGCAATTTACAACTTTTGTCAGAAAAAATTGGAGATGCTAAACATAATGTAAGTTCCTTTTGACCATATTATGACATAGGCTGCAGAAGTATGAAACTTCATAAAGATCAATATTTATTTACATGTCAACTAGGATCTTGAGTGCTTGAGAATGCTTATCAACGAGATGATCACAAGGCCAGGCTGCAGCGTGTTGCTCCTGTGTGTGCTGGGACATCTCATAGCTCTCTAGCTGCAGCGTTCTAAAGCTCTCGCTTGCTTGAGGTCTGCCTCAGATTCACTGTCCCTCATCTCATTGTCCCTCATCTCAAGATTGGCTGCATTAAAATGAGCAGTCAATTTCTTACGAGATGTTTTACTGCATCAATAGAGGAGTTAGAGGTTAACGAATGGAGTCCTACTTCTTAGGTTGTCAGGAAATAGAATTTGAATCCAAATGCACATATTCTTATTTATCAAAGGTAAAGAGGTAATAATATTTTGTAGGCTCCCCAATGAAGCCAAAAATAAATAAGAGGAAGGAAACATCTAATGGCAGCACCGATCCCAAAGCAAAAACACACTAGGGACATGGTAATCAAAGACATGAAGCAATTTAGATATTATTCATCACTAGGTGAACTGCACTTTGTTGGCTATGGTGATTTTTAGATTTGATGATCTGAAAATCCAGCGAAAACATATACTAACCCTTGGTTGCTACGAACTAGGGAATGCACTTGAGCACAGTTTCATTGGCTACGGTGTCTGAGTGGGCAGCGTCGGAGTTAGAGGGTGGAAGCTCAGCCCCTTCATATATTTGATTTAGTCACCAAGAATGGAGGTCATGTCCATCTACCAATGGCAAACAGAAACAATTAGTTCAGTGGTCGGTCAAAATGACAAATAAGAGGTTCATGTTGGCACAAATTATAGTTAACGAAGTTCAAGTTGTGTTATCAGAAATGACGAGAGACAAAATCAGAGGAAACCTAAATATAGCTCGGCTAGATGACAAGGTCAGAGATAATGACCAGCAGAAAAATGGACACATGTACTTCAAAACAGATTCTATTATAAGGAAGAAATGAGAGGAAACAAAGGACAAGTGAGACATTGACATTGTGCGCTACAATTTAATTGTAACAGAGATGCATTGTATCCTCTCATTTATTCAAACTGTAACAGAGATGCATTGCATTTGGAGCAAATATCCACAACTGAACCGAACTTTTTCCTATAGACAACTAATTTTCCTATGGAAAATCATCTCTTTAGACACATGCTGACTGCAGAATGGCATCAATGCATTACCCAAGGCTAGGCAACAAGCATTTTAAGCTATTAGCTTGTCTGCAAAGGCATAACTTTTACAAACTTTATACGTAGACTAGAGTGCATGGTCTAAGGACATATGCCATGAAAATTTCCAAATAAGACTAGCACAATTACAATTGACAATTATTTTCTATATAAAGACAAATAGACAAAATTTCTAAAAGAGACTAGCACAATTATAAGTGACAATTTTTTTCTATGGGAAGACAATTGACAAAATTTTCAAATTAGACTAGCATAATTATAATTGACAATTATTTTCTATGGGAAGACAATTGATAAAATTTTCAAATGAGACTAGCACAATTACAATTGACAATTATTTTCTATAGAAAGACAATTGACAAAATTTCTAAATGAGACTAGCACAATTACAATTGATAATTCTTTTTTATGGAAAGACAATAGACAAAATTTCCAAATGAGACTAGCACAAATACAATTGACAATAATTTTCTATGGAAAGACAATTGATAAATTTTCCAAATTAGACTAGCACAATTACAATTGACAATTATTTTCTATAGAAAGACAAATGATAATTTTTCAAATGAGACTAGCACAATTACAATTGACAATTCTTTTCTATGGAAAGACAATTGAAAATTTCCAAATGAGACACCATTTCTATTACCTTCTAGCCTCCTCCATCTAACATAAAGATAGAGCACAGATCTCAGATCAAAGAGCACAAATTACAAGTGACAATTTCTTTTCTATGAAAGGATACTAAACAAAATTATTTCACCATAATGACACATAGATAGAACACAGATCAAAGAGCACAGATTACAAGACACAACACTGAGCAAAAAGGTCAGAAGTAACTAACATTTTGAGCCAAGCATGAGATATCACATTGAGAGTGAAAGGAAATTCATTCCTACAGTCCAATCTTGGCAAGGCATGCAAAACAAGCAACCACTTAGATCATCTAGCAGAAGAAGATAAAACGACAAGGAAAATGGTCCAACACTACCATATTGCATATACTCAGAACTAAAGTTGCGCAATTGGATACTTGCAATTTAAGTTATTGCTTATTCCATTTATCTAACTGAACCTTTTATTTGAGGGACCCCTTTATTTGATTAGTTTTCATGAAAGGTTAATAGGAACAAAGCAATACAACTACTATGTGGAAGAAATGAAGGAACACAAATTTTATTGGAGAACTAATGAATAAGCGCCAAAACATACTCTGCTATATAACAATAAAAGTACAAACCTGAGAATATTTAAAAAGACCAAGAGCAAATTAAGTTTCTTCAAGTATATCTTGATAGAGCACAAGGACAAAATAAAAGATGTGTGTTGCTACCTAATTCAGTTTTTTTATACATCCATCACAAAATTTCAGATAGTTTACACCTATGGACTTCCACTAAAGAGAACCTACCCTTGCTTTGCTTTGCTACATACTACTACAAACAACTAAAAAAATCATGCATATGATATATGTCATGCATCGTGTAGTTCAGAATATGGAGGCTAGAATATCTACATATTTCAGATTGATGAAATTAACACAACTACAAAATAATAGTATACTGAATAGGAGTACAGGACAATCATGCCATGTTCAGATATAGTAAAAAATAATCCATTTTATAATCACACATGAGGTTCACAAAAAAGGGTATATAACAAATCATAAAAGCATTCAGCAGTTCAGCTAAAGTGAGAGCATGCATTTTTCTTGCTCTACACTAGAACCACAGACAGTCAGCTTACTTAGATTTACGAAAATCATGGAAAAAAATCAGCATATATCTAGGAAATGCTGCCTAAAATAAGGCACCACTGAGCCTAGAATGTGGATCAGTGACCATGAATAAGGTGTTTGTAACAACCCTAAAAATCCAAACACCAAAAATCACAACCAACAAATTTTTTTCTAAAATAACCTATGAATGGTGAGTGTCATATAGGAAGACATCCAATAGTTGCACAAGTAGCACCAATTGTTAGTGGAGCATTTGCATTTAATCAACAAGAGTTTGTTTTGCTTCTTATTCGATTTTATGTGATGTAATAAAATCGAATAAACCTTTACATCATATATGCTAATATGTTTGTGCTACTATCCTTGGACATGGACCCCACATGCCATGAGACCCTAGTGGACCTACCATGGTGTAAGCACCATGGTCACTAACCTTGCTAACATGAGGTCTTGGCTTATTTTGTGGTTAGCCAAGTTATAGAAATAGAAAAGGAGAAGAATAGGAAGAGGAAAATAGGAAGAGGAAATCAGCCCAACCGGCCACAGCAGCTCAGCCAGGCCCGCAGCCGTGGCCTGCCTCCCCACTCGCACGCTGGCCCAGCTGCCCGCGCAGCCCACAGGCCGACGCGCCCTGCCTGCCTACCTTCCATACAACCCTGCGGCCCTGCTGGCCAAATCGGCCCAGCAGGCTCCCCCGGCCTGCTGACGCGTGCCTGCACGCTCACCGCGCAAACGGCCTGTGTGGCCGAGCGGCCCAGCAAGAGCCCGCTCGCGCCGCACGCGCCCACAGGCGCTTTGCTGTCACTGACGAGCGGGCCCTGCCTGTCATATGCTTCCCCTTTCCACTTCTGGCTATCCCGATGTCCCATCCGATTGCCAAAAAACCATGGCCTCACCTCCACCGCTCGCACGTGTACGGCGGCGTCGGATGCCGTCCGTCCGCCCGCTCGCCCCCGGGGTTGCCCTAACCCTAGCCGCGGGCACACCACGGCCGTCCGTCCGCCCTGGCCACATCCCGGCCGTCCGCCAAAGCCGCCATGGCCATAACCACACTATTAAAGGAGCTCCGCGGCGCCTTAGGGTTTCCCCGTTGCCGCGCCGCCAGAGGTAAGCCACGCCCGTGCTCGCCTGTCCTGACCGAGCCAAGAGAGAGTAGAAAGGGAGTGTATTGAGGAAGAGAAGGAGAAACGAGCCGAAGCTCGCCGACATCGCACGCTCGCGGCGGTGCACAACCGCTGCCTCGACCCGGCCCCGTCCTCTGCAGCACGCGGGACCGCGCCACACCAACGCACTGCCACGCTGTGAGCCTCGTCCTCGCACGCGACCCACACCGTCGTGAAGCCGGAACAGAGCCCGTGGGCATCGTAGCCGTACCTGCTCGCTGGAGGAGCTTCGGCAACCTTGCTCGGCCACGCCAACGTCGAGGCTCTGCTACTCCTTCACCAAGCCACCACCGAGCCCCGTAGCCACACCACGAGCTCCCCGCGCCGTCACAGCAAGGTGAGAACCGTCATCGCTCTCGTCGTGCCTGTTCGCCGCCTAGAGCTCCACAACGTTCCCGCTCTCCTCTCCACCTCTCTCTTTCTTTAGCTCCACGGTTGGCTTCACGACGATCTAGAACACGCCTATGGCAACTTCTCGGGAGCCGGTACGGACCACGAAGGGACCCACGCGCTTTGCAGGTCCCGGTCTCCCCGGACTCCGGCCGCCGGTGCGCCGCTGTGGCTCTCCCAGCCACGCGCGCCCCTGATGTGCCCCGGTAGCTTTGCTAGATAGGGTTTTGGAGCTCCTAGCTTCTCCAATTGAGCAGAGGAGGTGAAGATGGAGATCAATTTCAAGCTTCGACGGAGGAATCGTCGTCGCCATCGTAACCACCGTCTGCCGTCCGCCGCGCTTTGCCACCTCGCTAGGCATCCCCATGACCAAATTAAAGCGTGATTCTTATTTGCCTTGACCTCCTGAGTTCGACGCGCGAGCCAAAGATGCCCCTGAGCCGCTGCTGCGCCCCACCGCCGCGGCCATGCCGCTCGGCGTCTCCGCTGCACGTGCGTCGGCGAGCAGAGGCACCGCGAGCCCGCATGCACCCCACTGTCGCCTCTACCTTGGCCTAGAGAAGCCGTATAGTGCGCGCCAAAGAAGCACCCGAGGTGCTGTAGCCCCTCGCCCCTACGGCACTGCCGCTCGATGCCACCGCCGTGCGAGGGTTGGCGAGCCAGTGAGCCGCAAGGCTGCCGTGACCCCGTCGTCGCATTCGCCTCGCCGCTGCGTAGCCTTAGCCACCACACAGCCAGCCGGAGCCTCCCCGTGACCTCCGCTCGTCCGCTCACCGCCGCAGAGTCCCACCCGGGCCGCCGCACACACAAGACAGAGAGGAAGGGGATTTTTCCCCTTCTGCGTGGACCGCGTCCACCGTGGGCCCCTGCCAAGCCAATCACGAGCAGCCCCCTGGCCCTCTGTCTTTGGTTCACCGTGAACCAAGTCCACACGCGTAGAGACCGTGGACCAGCCCAATAGCAGCACGTTGGACCCAGATCCACAACATGGCAAGCCCAGCGTTCGCCACGCATCAGGGCCAGGCGGCCCAAATCCAGCCCTGGTCAGGCCCACCGAGGCCCAGACTGCGCATAGTCGTGTTGACCGCTGACCGATCACCGTTGACCATTGACCTGGTCCCACCTGTCATCGACTAGGGACCTTGACCCCACTTGTCACTCACTGTTTCGCCTAGGACCAATCAGCTTGCACCACGTGTCACGCTCTGGTTAATCTGCCCCTTTTCTTTTTCAAAAATAGATTAAATATTGTAAAATTCATAACTTCTTTATACGAACTTAAAAAATTATGAACCAGGTGTCCAAATTTTTATAAAATGAGCTCTACGTCATAGGCTTATGTATGATTGCATTTAGAGTTATTGGATTTCATTTGGATCTTTGTGTTGATCTATAGGGGTCGCTCCCGCGACCATTATGTCTCGATTTCAGATTCCACGAAGGAGTTACCCGAGGAGGAGGACTAGTAGCACGCCAAGGACTTTAGGGAGGACTTGAGTGACAGCTATTCAGGTGCCACACCCCACCCAACCTTGTAGATCCTATTACGCATGACATAATAACTAGTTTGCTAGTGCTTTATTTATGAATATCACCGGTGATAGGATGCATGGTAGAATTGCTTGATGAGCCTTTACCTTGTCGCAACCTTTACTCCTGCACACCAGCTAATAGGCTAGACGCATGCTTATTTTGCTTATGATGCTTTACTTCTACCACGCTTATATCTGTGATGTGATGCGTGGTGGAGAGTATGGTATGGTATATGGCTAAGGCACGCGATGCCACTTTACTCGGGGAGAGTGCTGCGTGTGTCTTGGGTGTGTGGTGAGGGTTGAGTCGATCAGAAAGGATTCTATGATGAGCTTTTGGAGCGAGTCTTACCAGGGGATGTGATCTGGGCATCCCCGTATGAGGTGCTTGTGGCGGGCACATTGTGAGGTATATGGCGATCCCAGGGACGAGAGCTTTCATGGAGCGAGGCCCTGGGTAGGAGGTGCTATTGTAGCATGGATTGTTGTAGTCCCTATGAGAAGATAATCCTGTCTGATCCCCCTTGGACCTGATATCTCTTGATAACCGGAACCTTGGGACCTACGTGCTCACCACTCGCCCCTGAATGGGCGGAGTATAGATGTCTGACTAGCTAGGACGGTGCCACTACTGCTAGGTTGTAAGCAGATAGTGTCAGAAGGTACAGACATTGGGTCCCACACCCTCCTTAAAGCCGCAAAGTTACCTTGGTGGCCCGGTAACTACGCCTCACAGTCTCAGTGTGCCGGTGTACCTATCGGTGTTCCAGTGGTATTTCGAGATGTCCTAGAATTGAGTGGTAGGGTGGCATCGCACCGGTTAGAAAGCAGCCGAAATCAGCCTTGGCAGAGCATACTGCCGAGGATGGTGATCTTGTGGTTACGTGAGTACACGCTCTGCAGAGTTTTGAATCTATATATAGTCCGCGACCTCGGTATGGCCTTTCCCTCGACCTACGCTTCTCGGGAGTAGTGAGATGAGTCCTTCTATTCTCCCCCTGATGTTACCCTTTTAGCTGTGAGCCGCTAAGACAGGCTCCGAGAGGGAGTTGGACCTGTCGAGTGAGTGCGAGAGGGTAAGATGTGTGTGATGGGATGGGATGGGAAAGATGTGCGGATGAGATGGGTTAAAACTTGATAAACTATATTATATAATATTGGTCACTACTTGCATAGAAAACCACAGCCATATATTAGGCTTCTTTGATTATATCCTTTACATTCCACCAAATACTACATAGCAAAAGAAAAACATAGGGTGGGAGATATGGCCAGTACAAAACATAATGAAAATTTGGATCCAGGTTTGGATGATGGCTTGCTGACGCCCCTGAAGGACGAAAGGATTAGTTGGTCTTGTGCCTACGCTCAAGATGGTGAATGACGATGCTTCCGCAATATCCCTCTACTTCCGCAGCTGTTCTGGATGCTAGATACTCTGATGATTCCGTCATGTGGCGATGTAATAAATTATGTAAACCCCTCTATTGTATTCTTTTATTCGATGTCTGGCTTTGTAATCAACTGATATTGGATAAGTTGATGCTTGGACCTCCTGGGCTATCATTATATCCTTTATTCTGTGTATTTTCCCTTCATAGAAAATTGAGGATGTTTCAGTTGGTACCAGAGCCATACTTGACCCTAGGACGAGACCCATAGGATTGAACGATAGAATAGGAAGATCTTGAACTACTTTCAATTATATACCGACCTTGCATAGCGCTTTTATGCTTGGCTCATCTCCTCTTTTACTCACCTTCTAATTTCTTTCCCGGCTCTGTATGCAGATGGAGAACTTTGTGCAGGTCTCCTTCTATGAGAAGTACCAGAAAGACTACGCCAAGGTCATGCGTGAGACGCTTCAGCACCTTGGTGTCCCCAAGTCATGCTGCCACTAGGTCTGCCACTGCAAGATCGGACCCAATGGGCCAGAGGATTGCTTCGTGGTGTCGATCCAGATCATTGAGTGCAATGAGGTACCTGCACTGAAGCCCTTCGTCGTCCGTGAGATGGACATGACTATCACCAACACTGCACAACTTGCTGCACACGCCGCCCTTCGGATTGTGATGAGAGACACCTATGAACTCCTCAAGACAGGACCGTTCCGCCTGCTACCCCAAGCCCTTGATCTCTCCAGAGGTGACATAGATCATTGGGCCGAGACCGAGAGCATCTGGGGTAGAGAGCATGATCGCATGCTCAAAATCACAGGGGAACACATGGTTGCCTAGGACAAGCTCATCCTAGTGCTGGAAGGTGACAAGCGCTACTACAAGCATCAGGTCACAGAGCTAGAAGCAAAGGTAAAGGCCCAAGAGAAAGAGTTGGCCAAGCTAAAGAAGTGGAGCTGGTCCAACACGGCACACCTTGCCAGGTACATGAAAGGTTGTGTGTATCTACGTGATGTCGTGAGAGCAACACTGGAGAAGTGGAAGCAGTCTGATGCCCATCGTATCCAGCAGTATGAGCAGGTATAGATGCAGCTGCCTGCCCACTGTCGCAAGGTGCCTCTCGCCGAGAAGTTCAAGGTAGGGTCCACCAGCCACAACATGGATGCCTGCCCCGTGCCCGAGTCAGAACCTACTCCAGAGTGGGAAGAAGCCCGCAAGTATGTGCAGAGAATGCTCAAGACTGACGCACAGCTCCAGGAGATGGCTACTAGTTCCTTCCCCCTCGTGCCACCAGGTTCGACTCTCGAGCAGTGATCCGCAGCTAACGCAGAGTAATCCAGCTGAAGACAACCCCGCAATGGCTAAGAAGACATGACTCACTTCTGAAGTAGAGTAGATTGTCCCCTTTTGAAGCCTACCTACGCGTAGTGTGGAAATTCCCACGAGTCTCTTAGTGTAGCCGCTAGAGACATCGTCGTGTAACCAACTTGATGTAATGGATGCTCGAATTTTAATCGCATCTTGTGGATTTTCATTATTTCTTTGAATGAGTGTTGGATAGATAAAAATATTTCAAATTAATTGAATCAGTTTAAATTACTTAGCAAAGTTGATAATAACTCATATCACTTGCACCTGTTCCTAAGCCTGGTGATCTTGAAGCAGGATGTTTGCCCGCCGTTCAGCACATCTAGGATGTCTGCCCGTCGTTCAGCACATCTGAGCCACCACGCACCACTCCTAGGGCCCGCCATGGGCCATGGACGTGGTGGTAGTCATAGCAACATGGGACACAGGACCCCCATTGGATTCGACCCAGAGAAGGAAGAACATCATATCGTAACTCTGCCACCCGTCGGGGCCCATGTTGAGGAGAGTTCTCCATCACCCCACCACTTTTGGATAGGGTAATGGCTCAGCAGACTCACCTTCTAGGAACCTTGGGTGAGGAGTTCCATCAGAAGTTGGCTAGTGCACTCCTGTTGGAGCTTCCTACCTTCGATGGCGCCGACGGTGACCCTATCACCGCCATGGATTGGCTTTATGACATGACTGAGTGGCTGGATTCAACCAACTACACCAAGGAGGATCAGGTAAAGATCATAGCCCACCACTTCAGGGGTAACACCCAGGCATGGTGGAATGGATTCAGCACTGCTCACCAAGGCTCCGCCAACATCTCATGGGGAGAGTTCATTAAGGCCTTTTACGAGCGCCATGTGATAGCAGAAGCAGAAGAGACTCTGGCAAAAGAGTTCTATAGCAACAAGCAGGGAACAGGCATAATTCATGAGTATGCTACCCGCTTCTTTCACTTGATGCGGTATGTGCACCTAGAGAGTGTGGCCACCAAGAAGGACAAGGTGTATTACTTCACTCGGGGGCTGGAAGTTCCCCACAGCCTTGCTATCGCAAGAAGGGCTTGCCACACCCTTGAAGTGGCCATCAACGAGGCACTAAGGTCAGAGAGGACCCACCAGGAGACAGGCACGCTCGTCCCTATGAAGCGTCGCCTTGAGGAACCATACAACACCCGGTCCAGCAACGATCGCATATGCATGATCTCCCTACGAGCAGCTCCTTCCAGAGCCGCCCCCTTCAATATTCCAACACATGGGAGGTTACTGCAATCACTCCTACAATAAAGGTGCCATTCTTCTATTATGGATGTGGCCATCCTTGTCACAAGATCCAGGTCTGTCCAAGAGGGAGAGCTACTGCACCCACACCCACAGGTGGCGTTCCTCTCGTTTGCTTTGTATGCGGACAACCAGGCCACAGAGTTATCGCTGTGCCAGAGTTGACATTGCATCACCAGGTATAATTCCTTTCAAGAGGATCCGGGGTTCAGCAAAGAAGGTTCGCAATGATGCGCGAGCTGCCCGCTGGCAACTTATGCACAGTTCTGCTAAAGACGTCCCCGACAACGAAGATCAGGGTGCAAGGGGCACCACAACTCTCGACGGAGTAACCTGTTTCAGATGTTTCCAAAAGGGTCATAAGGCTGCATTTTGCCCTACTCTGAGTACTATGAACCATAGTGCACGAAGAGCCACCCGTTGGCGTCTCGCCAAGCAAGCTGCTAAGGACATCCCCGACATAGAACAAGGTATGTGCTTATAATTGGAGCTAACGCTACAATGATGTTTTAAATCTGGTTTTGCATCTTCTTATGCACTTATTTCCAAGTTGGTATGAGATTTAAACCTGCACACTACCGTATGAGGTTTCCCTCAGTTCTAGTCCTTTTATGTCTCCACCCCTAGAGAGGTAGATTATAAGGATCACTACTCTAGGGTACCCTAGTAGCTAAGCTCATCCGGCTACCCTAGAATGCATGAGCAATACTTTATTGTTTGGAAAATATCTTTGCAAGCAAACACATGGATCAATGCAAGCTTGATTAGGTGAATGAAACCCTCTACGCTAGAAGGGGAATAAGGAAACAAGGTGTCGTGCCACCAAGAACAAGTACCCCCGCCATGGATAGAGACCTGCTAGATCGGCTGCATATGCTAAGTACTTTGCCAAGATGGCCTTAGATCAGGCTACTATATGAGTAGCATCTAAGGATAATGATGGAGAAGTTGCAGAAGCATCAGCTCTATGCCAAGTTCTGCAAGTTTGAGTCTGGCTTGAGTAGGTCAATTCTCCTAGGCCATGTACTCGACGCTATCAGAATAAGTTGTTGACCTGTCCAACATGAAGACAATGGAGAAGAGAGAGCAACCGCAAGATGCGACCACTTTGAAGGGTTTCGTGTAATTGGTTGGTCGATACCACCGATCCATCGAAAACTTCTTCAAGACAGCTCAGCCCAGGATCAACCTTCCAAGGAAGGCCAAAGAACAAACAAGTCTTCATGACCCTAGAGAGGATATATGAGCTCATGAGACAACGCAAGTGCTCAGGGTTAAGTAAGGACAAGCAAAGCACTTTTTGGCTCAGGGACAGAGTCTATGTGCTTTCGACCTATCATGCACAATGAGACCCCATCAGAAGGGCATGACCTCAAGTATCACGCCCACCCTGGAAGCACCAGGGAGTATGCGGTCTTGAAAAGGGAAATCCTGGTGGAAGATTATGAAAGTAGATAACACAATATATGCTACAAGTAGTAGCATATACAAATATGTCAAGGCGGAGCACAAGATCTTCGAACCACCTGAGGTGTTTGAATGGAATCATGATAGCATGACTATGGACTTCATCGTGGGTTAGCCTCGAACCCCAAAGGACCTGTTGTATGTGCGATAATCAATCACCTGGCCCAGAGTAGGTCACCCTTTTTTGGCAATAAGGAGTGACACCATAGTTGGACCGCTGGCAGATCTGTATGTTGGAGCATTCTCAAGTGTCATGGAGCCCCAGAAGTATAGCATCTGATCGTGGACCTTAGTATACGTCCAAGTTTGGAAAAGCCCTAGGAGATGCTATAGGAACTCAACCGGGACTACCGCATTGCGTACCATCCTCAGATCAATGGACAGACAAAAAAGGGTAAATCTGATCCTTGGAGACAGGTTTTGAGCTTGTGTTTACAAATATGAACAACCTGGAAAAAGAGTTTAGTCCATGCTGAATTCTCATACAACAACAGATACCAAGTCAGTCTTCAAGGAGTACCACTCCAGGCCTTGGATGGAAGATCGTATAGAACCCATCCTTTAATTATGGATAAGAGGCAGAAGGAAAAAGATCAACCTTTGGACCTGCCACCATCAACAAGGCCAAAGGAGGAATTGCCCAAGTGCGAAAGGATCTAAGGCGCTCATAGAAATCGTCAGAAGAATTATCCTGACAATGGATGGAAATACCTTGAGTTGAAGTCAGGAGTTAAGCCTGCCTTAAGGTCTCCCCGTATCACTGAACCCTAGATTCCATGAAATGAGAAAGCTAACCCTGGATTGGTAGGCAAGTCCGCCTACAGGATAGAGTTGCCTGGGCAACTCGCAGATGTACACCAAAGTCTCCATTTGTCACAGCAACGCAAGCATCTGAGGCTGCAAAAGCAACCGACATCCCCCAGAGGCACTTGATGTTCAGAACACAATGGAATACCAAGAACACCCCATCCGCCTTCTGATAAGGGACCTAACGAAAAACAGAAGCACCCGTTTACCAATGTGCAAAGTTTGGCATGCAATCACTCCAAAAGAGAAGCAGCGTTGGAAAGAAGTCAGAACTAAAGGAAGCTCTACCCCTACCCATTGTAGAGCAAGTTACACCTTTAATCTCGAGGACGAGATTCTCATAAGGGAGTAGGACTGTAACAACCCTAAAAATCCAAACACCAAAAATCACAACAAACAAATTTTTTTCTAAAATAACCTATGAATGGTGAGTGTCATGTAGGAAGACATCTAATAGTTGCACAAGTAGCATCAATTGTTAGTGGAGCATTTGCATTTAATCAACAAGAGTTTGTTTTGCTTCTTATTCGATTTTATGTGATGTAATAAAATAGAATAAACCTTTATATCATATGTGCTAATATGTTTGTGCTACTATCCTTGGACATGGACCCCACATGCCATGAGACCCTAGTGGACCTACCATGGTGTATGCACCATGGTCACTAACCTTGCTAACATGAGGTCTTGGCTTGTTTTGTGGTTAGCCAAGTTATAGAAATAGAAAAGGAGAAGAATAGGAAGAGGAAATCAGCCCAACCGGCCACAGCAGCCCAGCCAGGCCCGCAGCCGTGGCCTGCCACCCCACTCGCGCGCTGGCCCAGCTGCCCGTGCAGCCCACAGGCCGACGCGGCCTGCCTGCCTACCTTCCACACAACCCTGCGGCCCTGCTGGCCAAATCGGCCCAGCAGGCTCCCCCGGCCTGCTAACGCGCGCCTGCACGCTCACCGCGCAAACGGCCTGTGTGGCCGAGCGGCCCAGCAATAGCCCGCTCGCGCCGCACGTGCCCACAGGCGCTTTGCTGTCGTTGACGAGCGGGCCCTGCCTGTCATATGCTTCCCCTTTCCACTTCTGGCTATCCCGATGTCCCATCCGATTGCCAAAAAAACCATGGCCTCACCTCCACCGCTCACACGTGTACGGCCGCGTCGGATGCCGTCCGTCCGCCCACTCACCCCCGGGGTTGCCCTAACCCTAGCCGCGGGCACACCACGGCCGTCCGTCCGCCCTGGCCACATCCCGGCCGTCCGCCAAAGCCGCCATGGCCATAACCGCACTATAAAAGGAGCTCCACGGCGCCTTAGGGTTTCCCCGTTGCCGCGCCGCCAGAGGTAAGCCACGCCCGTGCTCGCCTGTCCTGACCCAGCCAAGAGAGAGTAGAAAGGGAGTGTATTGAGGAAGAGAAGGAGAAACGAGCCAAAGCTCGCCGGCATCGCACGCTCACGGCGGTGCACAACCGCTGCCTCGACCCAGCCCCGTCCTCTGCAGCACGTGGGACCGCGCCACACCGATGCGCTGCCACGCTGTGAGCCTCGTCCTCGAACGCGACCCACACCGTCGTGAAGCCGGAACAGAGCCCATGGGCATCGTAGCCGTCCCTGCTCGCTGGAGGAGCTCCGGCAACCCTGCTCGGCCACGCCAACGTCAAGGCTCTGCTACTCCTTCACCAAGCCGCCACCGAGCCCCGTAGCCACACCACGAGCTCCCCGTGCCGTCACAGCAAGGTAAGAACCACCGCCGCTCTCGTCGTGCCAGTCCGCCGCCTAGAGCTCCACAGCGTTCCCGCTCTCCTCTCCACCTCTCTCTTTCTTTAGCTCCATGGTTGGCTTCACGATATCTAGAACACGCCTATGGCAACTTCTCGGGAGCCGGTACGGACCACGAAGGGACCCACGCGCTTTGCAGGTCCCGGTCTCCCCGGACTCCGGCCGCCGGTGCGCGGCCGTGGCTCTCGCAGCCGCGCGCGCCCCTGATGTGCCCCAGTAGCTTCGCTAGATAGGGTTTTGGAGCTCCTAGCTTCTCCAATCGAGAAGAGGAGGTGAAAATGGAGATCAAGTTCAAGCTTCGACGGAGGAATCATCGTTGCCATCGTAACCGTCGTCTGCCGTCCGTCGCGCTTTGTCACCTCGCTAGGCATCCCCATGGACCAAATTGAAGCATGATTCTTGTTTGCCTTGACCTCCTGAGTTCAACGCGCGAGCCAAAGACGCCCCTGAGCCACCGCTGCGCCCCACCGCCGCGGCCATGCTGCTCGGCGCCGCCGCTGCACGTGCGCCGGTGAGCAGAGGCACTGTGAGCCTGCGTGCACCCCACTGCCGCCTCTACCTTGGCCTAGAGAAGCCGTAGCGCGTGCGCCAAAGAAGCACCCGAGGCGCTGTAGCCCCTCGCCCCTACGGCACTGCCGCTCGACTCCACCGCAGTGCGAGGGTTGGCGAGCCAGTGAGCCGCAAGGCAGCCGTGACCCCGTCATCGCATTCGCCTCGCTGCTGCGTAGCCTTAGCCACCACACGGCCAGCCGGAGCCTCCCCGCGACCTCCGCTCGTCCGCTCACCGCCGGCGAGTCCCACCCGGACCGCCGCACACACAAGACAGAGAGGAAGGGGATTTTTCCCCTTCTGCGTGAACCGCGTCCACCGTGGGCCCCTGCCAAGCCAATCACGAGCAACCCCCTGGCCATCTGTCTCTGGTTCACCGTGAACCAAGTCCGCACGCGTAGAGACCGTGGACCAGCCCAATAGCAGCACGTTGGACCCAGATCCACCACATGGCAAGCCCAGCGTCCGCCACGCATCAGGGCCGGGCGGCCCAAATCCAGACCTGGTCAGGCCCACCGAGGCCCAGTCATGTTGACCGCTGACCGGTCACCGTTGACCATTGACCTGGTCCCACCTGTCATCGACTAGGGACCTTGGCCCCACCTGTCACTCACTGTTTCGCCCAGGACCAATCAGCTTGCGCCACGTGTCACGTCCCACCTGTCATTTCTGAATATGCAAATTAGTTGTCTACGATCACTGGTTATTTTTGACAGCATCAGCATTGGGATACATCGAACATCATTTTTCCTCTTAGATGCATCACTGTTTCTGACAAGAGAAATCCCAAATGAACAAGCAATCCAACCACGCAAAAGCAGAGAATCCAGATTCGAGGTCCCAAAAATACACCAGCAACATCCATTTCTCTACGCCAGAAGCCCCCACAGATCAAAATGAGGCGGAAGGGGTTGCCCCGCCCACCACGATCAACACGCGGACCAGATGGCCCTAGCGACAAACAAGGCAAATAAACCAAAATCCCCCAAATCCATACATGAACTAGGACAAATTGCCCAAAATCCCACACTACACATAGCAAATAAACCCAAATCCCCAAATCCATACATGAACTGTGACAAAATAAAACCAAATCAGACGTCAGCAATCGCACCTACTCAAATCAAAATCCACAAGTAGATAGGTCCAACAAAAATCCCCCAAATCTGACACCCATCCATCACGCCAGGGCCAGGAACACTGTGGTTGCCTCTTGAATCATCTCTGAAGAGAAAATCCCTCCATAAACTAGAACAAAATCCCACAAATCATGAACACAGATCATAATCCACGGCACAACCCACCCACAATCAGCCGACACAGCCCCAATCATGGGGAAGCAAGACGAACTAGGCTAACTAACACAACCCTAAATCACACAAAAACATCGAAATCTCTACGAATCCTACATGAACTGACCTTCGCCTGGAGTCCGAGACTAAAATCCACCGGAGCAGGCGCCCTTGCCGCCTTGACCACCTGCCTGTAGCCACAGGTCGTCGCCGCCGCCGCCGAGAACCGAAGAGCAGTGAGGAGAATGGGAGGGAGGCCAGGCGAAATGAGTGAGAAGAAATGGGGAAAGGAAAGGCTCGGCTCCAGGCGCGGTTCCCAACAATTGAAACAGTCGCATAGATGTGGGCCCCACCCGTCAGCGATACAACGAAGGGGCGCAGCAGAATCGACAGAACAAAGCACACCTGGACCTCCATCGCGCGATGGACGACGCACAAATTCAAAAAAAAATACGCGTGTTACGTAGCATTTCTGTTTTTTTTTTTGTAAAACACGTACATGATGACTCAGGTATGATAATACGTATAGTCTTTAGCAAACATAAAAATAATATCTTTATGTATCAGATATTCAAAAGTACTAACTCATTTTCGACAATAAACATCCAATTTTCTTACTATTTGAGGAGTCAAATATTTTGTAAGTTCTAGAAAATATACACAAAAAGATACTGATATCTACGTATGATGACCAGCAAAGAAGGTTTGGTTGCTCGTGCTTTTCCGGGCGACGAGCTAGCTGCCGGTGGAAACTGGAATCTGACGGCGAAGTGCCGTGCAGCAGCAGCACCGTCGGCCTCGTTCTCGCGGCCGGACTTGTTTGGCCACGGCGGCGAATGGGGGAAGCCGGCCGTGGTTCGGTGAACGCGGGCAACCCGTACGTAGAGGCACCGTTGCTTTGGCTGCTTGCCGTTCGAAACTTCGGATCCCGCGTGCAGTCGTACACGGAGAAGCGAGAAAAGCGGGCCGCCCCGGGTACTGGACGGGGCTCCGATTCCTCGCCCCGCTCCCGTGTGCCGGACTACGTACGGTCTGTGCTAGTGTGGCCCATGGCGCTTCGGATGGGTCGCTCTTGCAGTCTTGCTTGTGGCCTTCCGCTCGCTTGAACTGAGGAAAACGGTACGGTGGTAGTATAACTTGTGAGGCCAATTGTTCTTGCTAGTTGATTGATGATAGACGAACAAACCATGTGACGGGCCGGCAAGGTCTCGTGATGTTTGTAACCAAGGCCTACCAATGCGGCATATTAAAAAAAAGGCCTACCACGTGTCCTAATTAGTTTTTAGGTAACTGTTAGATTTACTGTTTACGTCATGGCACGCCATACCAATTTTTATCGCAAATGTAATTTAGATTTTACTTATCACACTTTGTATGCAGTCATAGTTTACTTAAGATTAGACTTATGGTGTCTGTTGTTTTGTGGAGTCATGCTTCATGAGGTGATGCATCATGGGTTCTATCTTATGAATTTTAGTTGAATCAACACATTCTTCATGTGTATTATACTCTTATTAGCTTGTGAGGAATGAGAAGACGATAGATCAACTTATTTTATTTCATAAATCAAATAAAATCTGAAGAGTGAGAAGAAACAGACCACCTCAATCCTCAAACCAAACATAGCACAACTTCACTGGTGAGCTCTATGAGTAGCTTTCGGTAAATGTGACCTGTTTTTGAAAATCTATTTAGAAAAATAGTTCCGCTAACAACTTTATGCATGTCTAAGAGAGAAAAATAAGAGTCATGAAAACCTACCTTTTTAGTTTCACCTCCCCCCAATTCATTTGTGAGTTAAAAGGAGCTTCAACTCATGAGATGTTTTGAAGAAGTGGAATTGAGAGAAAAAAAAAAGCCCACAACATCTAGGCCATGTTTAGATCCCTCCAAAAGTTATAATTTTTTCACTCTTTCTCCATCACATCAATATTTAGCTGCTTACATGAAGCATTAAATGTAAGTAAAAAATAACTAATTATACAGTTTAGTTGAAAATCACGAGATGAATCTTTTAAACCTAGTTGATCCACGATCGAACAATATTTATTAAATAAGACGAAAATGGTACTATTTATCGGGTTTATTTTTTCCTACGATCTAAACAAGCCCTGGCAGTAAAGCTGATGATGAGTCCTGCCTAACACGGAGTAAAAAAAAAACTCGGTCAGTTTCTTGGGTTATGCTTCTGTTGGTCCACGTGTAAGAGATGCGGGGACCATCCGTGTCCTTGCGGACCTTCCGGAAGAGCTGAGCATAGCACTAGAACAGCAATCACTTCTGCAAATCCTGAAGCCTATCCTGCTGGGTACCATTCGCCAAATCAACACCGAACCATAACTAATCACCTTGCGGTGGGTGGATGGCGTCGACGTCGGGGGATCCATCGGCGGCGGAGGCTTCCCGCCGCGGCCGCATCCTCTCCAGCCGCCTCTACCTCGACGGCGTCCCCAGCTCCAAGGTCCGTCACCCCAGCCCCGCTCTCTCCTCTCGATTCGCCGCCGTCGGTCCCAACAACCACATGCCGTTCGCGCAGGCACCCGTGGTCTACTCGCCGGCGTACGACATCCAGTTCAACGGGATCGAGAAGCAGTGAGTGAGCAATACGTCATACGTCACACGTTTACCCCCACGGCCCCACCACATCGCGTCGCGGCGCTGTAATTTTCACCGCCCGTGTCTGACGCGCTCGTGCAGGCACCCGTTTGATTCGGCGAAATGGGGTCGTGTCCGCAACTTCCTTGTGGACGCGGGGCTCCTCCAGAGCGATCGGATCGTCGAGCCGCTGGAAGCCTCCGAGGATGATCTGCTAGTGGTGCGTGCTGATCAGCTGCCGTTCACTTGATGCGCGGCGGCTTGTACTGTGGGATGCAGTGTAAATTGACCGTTTATGGTTTGTGGCCTATCCAATCAGGTGCACTCGGAGTCGTACTTGAGCAGCCTTAAGAGCAGTGCGAAGGTTGCCCGCATTGTAGAGGTACTGCTAAATTCAGTATTGCATATTTGACAGTGTGACTGTTTGTGTGTTATAAGCCTGTAACCAGTCACAAAATTGTCTCCTGCATTATGGAAAGCATGATGGTTTCTGAAGCATTTGACCATATGCAGATTTCTCTATTACAAACCAATCTGTTTGGTCATTCATTTTGCTAAAGTTTTATGGAGTTATTGAGTGTAAAATGTATCCTGTCCAAATATGTAACGTGCACTTGGTTTTGTTGACAAGCCTTTTTTCATACAAAATTGTAGTTATTGGATCCTACTCAAAAGTACTTACTACTTGTGATTAAGATTGTGTACTAAACAATGACATCAGTATAGTCAGAGTTTTTTTCCTAATGAAACAAAATACACCTTAAACTTATGAAAGTAATCAGTATTTCCTGATTTATCCTAGGTTCCAGCAGTGGCACTACTACCCAACTTGCTTGTTCAGCAAAAACTCCTTTATCCATTTCGGAAGCAGGTAATAAATGAGCTTGGCTGTTTATTTTTCATGTTCAAGAAGCATGATGAAATTGAAATGAGCTTTTACCTTTTATGTAGGTGGGTGGCTCCATTTTATCAGCCAAACTTGCACTAGAAAGAGGATGTGCTATCAACATTGGCGGAGGCTTCCACCACTGTTCGGCAGAGGAAGGGGGTGGATTTTGTGCATATGCTGATATTTCTCTGTGCATCCATTTTGCTTTCGTTCGTTTAAATATTTCAAGGTAGGATAACTATTGAACTGCACTAGGCATCTGCATCATATTTTCTGTATATTCTGTATGCACAGATAATAAGCTGGCCTGTTGTCCAGGGCGAATCCAACTCTAAATTAGCCCTGGTACACCAGGGAAGGAACATATATTATTTCATAGCAATATATGGCGAATATGAACTAGCTAGTGCTAAAAATCTTCTAACTGCTCAGTGTAGTGTTTTTTTCTTGATGAAACTTGAGGAGCCTAAGCCCCTACAGGCATTTTATTAAAAGAAAAGAAGCAGTTACACACTAAATGCAGTGTCACCCCTGCCAATTATAATCTTCTTTTTTTAATGTCAAACACACAGTTCATAAGCAAAGCATTATAGTTCTTCATTGTTACTCTTCTAAAAGCCCCAATAATAAGGAATAGAAACTATTGATATGAGATTACATGTTAGCTATTTTGGTTTGAGTCATTCATCTCGTTTGCAGAGTAATGATCATTGATCTAGATGCTCACCAAGGAAATGGCCATGAAAAAGACTTCGGGAGTGATGGTGAGAGGCTGTGTGTTCTATTGTTTTCTTTCACATATTTTATAGTTGCTACAATTTGATGGCTTATTGACATTTATTCTTCACTTGCAGGGAGAGTTTACACCCTGGACATGTACAACTCTGGAATATATCCTTTTGTAAGTACTTAACGCTGAAATGGTTCCTACATCTGCCAACCAACACCTCCTTTTCCTTGGGGTTGTTCATTAACTAGTTACATAAAGTGTAAAAGAAATAGACGAGTACTTCTGTTTGATATTTAGCTAATTTCTGCCCCCCTTCCTTTCCATGGAATTATTGTTTTTGTTCCTGCTGATACAGCATATATTTTATTCTGAAATATGGAATATTATCATGTACTTTATTGTGGCACATATGGCATAGCTGGTTCTGCATCCATCACTGCACTGGCCTTTAATACTTATTCTACATAAGAAGAGGTCGACACAGGAGTACAGGAAATTTAGTTACAGCTGTCTAAATTGTAATACTTTTGTCTGTGTGACAACTATAACTTCGGTACGTCTTTATATTTCATTTCAAGCCAGGGTCTTCTGCATTACATTATTAATTGTCTAAAGTTAGGTGTGTCCATTTACAATAAACAGAAAAGACTTAGGGCCCGTTTGGATCCCTTCATTTTGGAGGAATTGGAATGTACTTAAGAAATTAGGTTATTTGACTTGGAATATGAGATTCCACAACTGTCCAAAGTTCACATATAAGCCTATCTCAAAATCATAGAGTGGGAGATAGGAAATGAATATTATGGATTCTTCTTCCCAACTTAAGTAAAGTTATAGACTTTATTTAACGGATTCTATGGATTCCTTCCACAACTGTCGTTTATTACATAAACTCAATTCCAGGATCCAAATGGCCCCTTATATTAAATCCCTTTAATATTACAGTGCATATGCTTACAACCAGAACTACCAAAATCGGCTAATGTAGGCTGTTGTTTGGACTTCACGCCCTAAATTTAGCCCTCATGTTTGGAGATGGTTTCACTAACGCAGACTTGCAGTGCCTTTGGGCCAGTAATCAAACTAGGATAATGTATCTCTACACATGGCGCAACAGGATTGAGAGAGTGGGAGGAATAGCTGTGTATCTGTTTGTGTTCTTTTTTGGGTTTTTTGATGGGATTCTCTTAAGGGGCAAAGGGGGTTGTTTGCATAACTATTTGAATGTTCATGGGTGAAGTATACATGGTTTTGTAGACCAGGAGGTTCAACACATTCACTGTTGAACTGCAAAGAGCAAAGAAAGCATTTTCTTCGTAAATTTTTCTTTACATCATTTAATGGCAAACTTGTGCCCAATATGTTTTTTTTTTCGTGTGTATAAAATGATATTATTTTGGTTCAGGATCATGTGGCTAAGAAGTATATTGATCAAAAGGTTGAGTTAAATGTAAGTTGCACTTTTTATCCTGGCATCTGTTTCATGTTGGACTTTGTAATTAAATTACACCTGTTTGCATTTTTAGAGTGGGACAAAAACAGAAGATTATTTGGAGATCCTTAATAAGGCTCTCAAGGAAAGTTCTACATTGCCACAGTATCTCTGTCATTTCACCTACAGTATCAGTGATCATTTCACCTACAGTATCTCTGTCATTTCCCTTGAGCCAAAATATGAATGCGAGTGCAGAGCATTAACTAAAAAGTGTTGGGGAGAATTAAGAATATGCACATCAAACCAATATGGACCTTTATTTCAGCACCGAAAGTCTTTAAGAACATTCAGGATATCAGGAAATATGAAGTTTTGGCAAGTTTTTATAGGGAAAAAGTTTCGGCAAGTGATCCTGTCATAGATCGAGTTCACTGCAAAATCTGCTGTTTCTTTGTAGTTTGAAGAATCAAGATGATTTTGTTTAATTAATGGAGGATTGATTGGGATATTCAGGTAAAACACCATGCTAATATTTGAGGCTGAGTGGCAATAATGTTATGAACTTATGGAAGAGAGAATATACATCCAGGGGATCCAGGGGCCTTTTTCTTAGGCTACAAAATTGTCAAGTGTGTAGTTTAGTTCACACCAGTAAGATCTTAAGCATGCCTATTCGTGATTTGCATTGATTGGTTTATTTGGTTCCATTGTCTACAGAAGCAAGAACATATAGAAAGAAACAAGAAAATAAATGATACATTCTTGTGCTATTTTGTTCCATATACTTATTAGGTACCAATTAAATAAAGTTGTTGTGACTTCTTTTACCCAACAAATTCCCTGCATGTTGCTACCAACTAAATAAATTAAGTCCTGTTCAAAAATGGCTCCACTTGTTTGAACAATAAAACATGAATGCAAATTTCCTATATACATAATACATCGTTGACAAGCTTAAAATTGTACTTTTCTGTTACTCTGCTTTAAACCGGCAAGCCCACTTAAACTGTCATTAATTGATCCTAGTTGTTTGCAGGTAGCTGAAAGTAGATTTAAGCCCCAGTTGATTCTGTACAATGCTGGAACTGATATCCTAGATGGCGATCCTTTAGGCAGCCTAAAGGTATGCTTTTTATGCAAACTTCACGTTTTCTCGCAGCATTCATGTAACATGTAAATGTACATATCTGCATGGCGTATAGGTTGTAGTTCTTGTTCCATTGCTGCTTACAGATGCATAAATGGTTCTATTCTGCTCATATAAAATTTCCATCATTTCCAGGTTATCCCGGAGGGTGTGATTACTAGAGACGAAAAAGTTTTCAGGTTTGCAAAGGATCAGAGTATTCCTCTCCTCATGCTGACATCAGGTGGGGATTGTGCTCTTTATTCTTGACATCAGTTTTGACCCTTGGTTATATTCACTGAGACTTACTGACGACATGTCTGTCCTCAGGAGGATATATGAAGTCAAGTGCTCGGGTCATAGCAGATTCAATTATCAACCTCTCGAACAAAAACTTGATAGATATTGGTACACACTGTATAGAAATCGAATAATGGTGTCTCGAAGAAAACTTGATAGATATTTTTGTTTTCTGGAATACGCAGGAGGGCTGCGTATAATTGCATTAAGATAGGATAAAAGGAGGGCTCAAATAGCCGGTACAAACTCACACCACACTACACACCACAGGATTAAACCGCTACAAAACGCGCCTGCTCAAAGCAAAAGACGACCCAAGACACCACTAAAACAACCACTAACCACCATGACTAGCAGCAACCAGATCTCTGAGACCCTTGGCGCCAGCTAGCATCCAGTGATCGGCCTCATCCTGTGCGAGGAGAAGTGCCCGATCCAACCTGGGAGAGACACCATTAAACACTATGTCGTTTCTTTCCTTCCAAAGGATCCAAGCACCCAACATGACCAACGAGTTAAAGCCTCGCACCACCTCCTTGTTGAAAGAGCTGCCAGCTTGTTGCCACCAATCAAAGAACCTTGCCACACTTGGTTGAGGTGCTACATCTGGTAATCTAAAACGATGGAGGAGCCGGTGCCAAAATTGTCGAGAGAAGACACAAGAACATAGGAGATGCTCAATTGTTTCATCCTCTTGGTCGCAGAAAGGGCAATGTTCCGGATGGGGCAGACCACGTCGAGCAAGCCTGTCAGCCGTCCAGCAATGGTTATGTGCCACCAACCAGAGGAAAAATTTGCACTTTCTGGGAGCCCAAGTACTCCAAATTAAATTGCTTGGCTCAAAAAGGATTGCTCCAAAGAAGAAAGCCTCATACGCTGATTTGGTAGAGAATTCTCCTGAAGCCTCCAATTTCCATTTGTGAACATCATTAACCCCAGGTTGAAGAACCACTTCCTGGACCAAGTCCCAGATATAGAAAAACTCGGCCAAGATAGGCACAGGATAGTGGCTCTGAATATCTTGCACCCAACTATTGTCCATTAGCGCTTCCCTAACAGTGCGGCTTCTTGCCTTCCTTTTTGGTACACATGCAAAGAGATGAGGGGCTAGTAATTCAATAGAAGACCCATTTAACCATTTATCTGTCCAGAACTTGGTGTGCGCCCCATTGCCAACTGTAGAGGTCACGGCCAGAGCAAAAAGAGCTTGGGCATTACTATGAATTGTTACAGGAAAGGCTGCCCATGGCTTATCTGGTTCAGTTTTAGCTAGCCATAGCCATCGAGTCCTGAGAGCCCAACCAAATCTTTGTAGGTCTAAAATACCCAAACCTCCTAATTCCTTGGGACGACTGACCTTGGGCCATGCAATCAAACAATCTCCACCATTTGTTTCCTTCCTGCCCCTCCATAGGAAGTTACGACGAACTTTGTCAACTGCCTTTAGACACCATGGAGGAAGTTCCAATGCAGTAGCAAAATAGATCAGTACGGAAGTGAGAACCGATTGCACATATGTAGCCCGACCAGCTCTGTTTAATAAATCAGCCTTCCACCCGGGCAAATGATCAGCCACTTTCTCAATCAAAGGCTGCAACTGTGCTCGAGTTAATTTCTTGAGAGAAAGAGGAAGCCCAAGATATTTGCAGGGAAAATGTTGGATTTCACATGGAAAATGATTCTGCACCACAGCTTGATAGATATTGTTACACACTGTATAGAAATTGAATAATGGATGCACCTTGTGTAAAGAAATTTTATGCTAATTGTATACTTGCACATGTATCAACATGAGAAAGGGAAATCATATGCATGTGAATGCTTTCACCCATTGACTCTGAGGGAACAATTATCAACTGCTTATGTTCATATCATACTGCTTATTGTCAGCAACACAGTTTATTGGGAAGATGGACCAAATGACATTTTTTCACTTGCATGTGAAATCTCATGCTGCCTGACATTATCATGTGAGGTGCTGTCAATCTTCTATGTTCATACATGCAGTCTGCTGCTTATGTCCAGTGAGTCCCTCTTCCTTTTCCCTGAACTTATTTCTGGAGAAATGTCCCCATGAATTGTGGCTGAGAGCGAGTGCTGCCTCTGAGTCTGGTCTTTGTCGTATAGCTTTGCCCTCACCTCTCTGGCACTTTGACCTGAGAAAGAAAGGTACACATTAGTTCCAATTGAAGTTGCTGACTGGTTACTGTACATTTTTTTCCATCTCTTTTTCAGCTTGTTTTAGCTGGGCATTGTTTGTGATGTGCAAAATATTGAAGGCCTGCCGGGTGCATTCTGTAGAGCCCCGCTTCTTGACGTCAACCCTCAAACTCTCCTCCGGTATGGATTCTGACTTGGCAATGGAATTGATAATTGCATTCAGTATGCTCATTTTCTGATACAAACTCATATAAACTGGTATGTCATTTTCATCCATACTTTTGAAGTTCTGCATCTCATGTTCATTCTCGGTCATCATGTAAAACTTGGCACATGCATGTATATTTTCTATCGATGTCAAGGTTGATATGTTGCAAGAGCAAGATGGTTTGTTGTTTTTCTTTGAGTTTTCACTTGTCCAAGAGGAAGGTCAGTAGTCCAAGATAACGGCACATATGCTGCTTAGCAGGGAGCAGATCAGTCACACTGGGTTGTCACAATCTGTCAGCTTCACTTGTGTTGAATGGTTTTGCCCCTCGCGTGCCCTAGCTAAGACAATTCTTTCTTTCTTCTCTTACCTTCTCCAACTGAAAGTTAAAACTGAAGGACTTCCGGGAACATTCCAAATTATTGAACAGGGTCGCGATTTGGAAAGCTTCTGGAGTTCTTGGCATCGTCTTCATGATGTAATCATCTCCACTCCTGCTTGTTCACATGCCTTGTGTTTTTCCATCAAAATTCTATACCTGCTCTAGTTTCCAGGAAACTTCAAGATGACACACTTGGAGCCTAACAGAGTCGACAAGCCAGATGACACACTAGGTACGGTGTGCTCCCAATATCTAGGCAAAGGAAAAATAAAGTTGACCTCCTGTTTTCTGTTGACAAGGATTTGACACTGGAAAACGACTACCGAGCGTCCAGTTGTCTTACAGTCACAATAGAAGGCATTGTCACTGACTGCTGTCATTTTTTCTGCGTCTGTGGTGGTAGTGGAGTTTTAGTTAATGTTGGGGCTGGTAGAGTGGAGAGGATGACGAATGAAACAGGCACAACCAAGTCGCTAGTTCTAGAGGACCTTGCCAAACTTCACAAAATAATAACATAGGGTCACAATTGTGGTATATACTTTACCTAAGCTTAATATCTAGCAAAAATAAAGAAATAATATGTTGGGGAACCCCACTTGAGAGCATCTCTGAGTGTATCTAAGTCAACCAGTGAACCAACTGAGCGTCCGATCCAACCACTTCTACGTACTTCTTTGCGAAGCTGAAAGGAACCAAAGCTTAATTTCCTGAGACCACGTCAACAGGAATTGCCTTTTTCATCGCCTACTGATCAAAACATTAAGTAATGCTATTCAGTTGGAGTACTCTTAGTGACAACAGACTGACTTAGTAACTTTTGATCATTCATTCCTGCTTTAGTCATAGGATGTGAGGATGTGGAGAGAAAAATAATGCCCAAAAAAGGGTTTGGTGAAATTTGACCGACCTCTGTCTTCACGCTGACGCGATGAGGATCCTCTCTTTCATGATTGTTCCTTATATTAACATGTCAGCATCCCTGTTTTGTTTGGAAGATTGACCCAATGACACTTCTTGATTGTACATGTGAAAGCTCGTGCTATTTGGCAGCATCAACCGTGGGTTGCTCTCAATCGTCTTCTAATGTGGTGTCTGTTGATAATGTCCAATGAATCCGTTTACCTTAAACTAGTTGTGGGCCGAGAGCTACCTGGCTCCGGGTCTTGAATTTGTCGTGTAGCCTTGTACTCACCTCTCTGCTTTTACCCGGTCCCGATCCTGGAGAGAAAGATATGCGTCTGTTCCTGTTAAGCTTAAGCAGGTAGTAAGCTGTTGCCAACAGGTTTACTATACACGGGTTTCAATTATTTTTGGCATGTGGCAATAAACTATGCATTATTCGTGACGTGCAAGTTTAAATCTCCATCGACTGGCGGCTGATCCCGTGGAGTCCACTTGCTAGCCTGAAGATGGCTAGTCTCCTGCTTTGATTCTGTACGACTCAGTCTATATGCAAGGTATGACACTTGCGAGCCATTTGAAGTTTCTTACGAAACCTCGTACATTTCGTGTTCCAGGTCTCATTTTCATTCTATGTGTGGTCGAAACCGTGCAAGTTGATGTCTCGATGGGTCTACATACATGACTACCTGTACATGTCCAGTATTTCATCTGTCCCAATATATTGCATATCTTGAAGTCAAGCTTTTAAAATTTAACTAGACATATATAGAAAATATTATCATTTTCCAATAAGTTTATTATCAAAGTATATTTATGGCCAATCTAATAATACTTATTATGCATCATAAGCATTAGTTAAACTGCCAAAGGCCTTCTAGCCTGCTGGTTAGAGCACCTGAGTAGCATTTAGCAGATCTGAGTTCGACTCCCCGTGGGTTAGTTAAACTTGTAAAAAAGTGATTTCTTAAGAATTGAGAGGTCTATTTATTTTAGAACAGATGAAGTGGCATTTACAGTCCAAATCCTTGGGCGTTTTTCCATGGGGGAATTTTCTATGTTCTCTTTCCCTTTTCACCGCTCCAAGAGCAATGTCGGTAGCCTATGTATGCTGCTTACCAGGGAGGAGACAGCAGACCCGTTCACCATGGCTTTTCAGTCTGTCAATTTCACTTGGCCTAGGAAAGCTTTCCCCTTTTTTCTTCAGAGTTCAAGAAGGAACACCCCTGGTCCAGTTGCATTCATTTTTTTCCTTTGCTGCCTTTTCCAATGAAAGACAATTCTTTCCACCTCCATATGATTGGATCTGGGAAGTTTCTCTTGCAAGTGCATGGTCATGCATCATTCACAATAATGCCTTGACAAATCCTTTTTGGTTATTTGCTTGAGCAGAACATTCTCCACACCCATGGACCTGTCTGGCCTTCTCAGTAGCATTCATTGCTTATTCGTTTGTCCCCAAGCTTTACATTTTTTTCCTGTGAAATTCTATGCGCTCCAGGTTCGTGGAAAATTCAGGATGGCGGCCATGAAATTAAAGCGATAAACAACCCAGATCTGCCGCAACAGGCGAACTGTTCTCATGGTCGACTTCTCAATCTATCTAGTCTAGAATAAGTTTTCAGTGGAAGCAGGGTGCGTGACGAATCGCAGGTCTTCTGCAAACTGACAAGGCCACGTGTGTGCACTTGTTCAGCAACGTCGTGGACACTGACAAATTATGGAAGCATGTAAAAGGGCTATACTAGCTAGTTAATTTAGCAAATCATGTTGACTTAGGTTTGGAGTTGGACGGGATTCAGAGCCCTGCACAGCCACAGAGGTGATCAGCGAACGATGCTGACATGTTGTGGCCAAGCAGAGCGACAGTGACAATGCAGCTTTTCAGGAATGCAAGATTCATAAATATGAAGTTAAAAGATCAACGTCAAATATTCTGTAACTGAGATGGTATAAACATTTGGAAGAATGTTATTAAGGTCGCAGGTTTCAATCCTAGATACTTATTTTTTTATCACTGCTGGTTTGTGACTAGAACCACCTGTGTACATATAGTAGATTAGTGGTAGTAAAGGAACCTCATCATCTAAAAACCGTAGGGGTACTCCAATTGTGCATTTTAGTTTATCGTAAGTCAATTTAGTTTAAGTTTAGTTAGTAAATTTATAGAAAAAAGCAACTGGCTTGTTGAGTGGATAGTTGTAGTCAATTAATTAGGAAGGAAGCCACTTGAGTGGATAGTTGTAGTCAACTAGTCAATCAACATATCCAGCTAACATGTTCTTCCTCTCTTCCAGAGAATAGATCATTTTAGTTTTATTTTTTTCTCGAATACGTAAAAGGTCTGCGCATCTTTGTATTTAAATAGAAGAATTTTACAAGACGTCGAAGCGCTTACCGGGGTGGATACAAATTGAACAACACTCCCCGCCACCTCTGGCTTGATTACATTACGGACTACTCACACACTAAACTCCCTAACTTGCACGCCCCGGCTTCGACCCATTGATCGGCGATGTGCTTGATGGTGGTTAGGATCTGGTGGATGCTAGATTGGCCATTCCTGAAGCACCTTGCGTTCCTTTCCTTCCAGATCTCCCATGCCACAATAGCGAAAAGAGAATCCGCTCCTTTGCGCTTGTCGCCATGCCACCTTCGTCGCCACTGCTCCCACCATTCGAACAAGTCCTCCGCTCCAATCAGAGAGGGATCCGCTTCGAGGAATGCCAAAATGGACCACCAGATCTGGCGCGAGAAGGAGCAAGAGGCGATGATGTGGTCGATGGTCTCAGGCTCTTGGTCGCAGAGGTAGCAGTTGTCGGCCGCTTGGAGTCCGTGTCTTCGCCTCCGGTATGCCGTCCAGTCTCTCCGCCGGATAGCGAGCCATAGGAACAATTTGACTCGCAGTGGCGCCCAAATTTTCCAGATCCTCGCACAACCCTGGATGGGGTGGGAAGTCATCTGTAGGGCCCTATACGCCGACCTCGCGGTATATCTGCCATCTGCGGACCATCTCCAAACAATCCTGTCGTTGTCGTCGCTTAGCTGTACTTGCACGATGAGGTGCCACAGCGTGAGGTATTCTTGGAAGACCGGCACCGAGATTCCCCCCGAAATCTGGCAAACCCAGGTCCTTCCCCGTGGCCCCTGCTGTAGCCCTTGGGCGACTGTGGTCATCCTGATGTCCCTTCGACCGACGAAACGCAGGAGTGAAGGTGCAATCTCGCTAGGCGCCTGGCCGTCAATCCATTTCCCTGTCCAGAAGAGGATGGATCGGCCGTTTCCTAGCACCGTGTATGTCGATGTGCGGAAGAACACCTGCACCTCATGCGGTACCTCAATCGGCAAGTGGGCCCAAGCCCGGTTCTCATCCGAGCTTTGTAGCCAAAGCCATCTAGACTGCAGCGCGATCGCTGTTAGGCGCAAGTCCAGAACGCCGAGGCCTCCGAGGTCTGGAGGTCTGCATACCGTGGGCCATGCCACCATGCATTTGCCCCTGGTAAAGCCCTCCGTTCCTGTCCATAGAAATCTTCTGCAGATGTTGTTGATTTCCTCTATGGCCCATGGCGGCAGACCGTAGGCGATGATCGTGTAGATTGGGATTGCCGAGTGGACGGACTTGACCCATATGAGTCTCCCGCTTTTGTTCATCAGCGGTCCGTGGCACGCCGGGAGCCTGGCGGTGACCGAATCTACTATCGACTGGATCCTCGCCTTGGGTACTTTCTTGGCGCTCAACGGTAGCCCCAGGTAGGTGATGGGGAACTCCGAAAGCTGGCAGCCGATGGTTCCTTGCAGCTCCTCCAGATCGACGTCTGGCATGTGTATCGGTGTAATAGAGCACTTAGCCAAGTTGGTCCTAAGGCCCGATGCTTCGTCGAAGCTTTGTAGGAGTTCTCGAATGACCCTTGCTTCCGCCACGCTTGAATGCATGAATATTATAACGTCATTAGCGTAGAGGCTGCAGTGGTGCTTTGTGGCCTGCGTCCCCAATGGCTGTAGCAGCCTGGCATTCGCCGCAGTAGTCATGAGCCTAGCCAACACCTCCATGACGATGATGAATAGCATGGGGGATAGGGAGTCTCCCTGCCTCATGCCTCTCCTGTGTTTGATCGGCCTCCCCGACCGGCCATTCAGCAGGATGCGTGATGTTGCCGAAGATAGCAACGTGGCGATCCACCATCGCCAATGGTCTCCAAACCCGAATGCCCTCAAGGTGTCCAGCAAAAAGGACCAGTCCACCGTGTCGAAGGCCTTGGAGATGTCAAGCTTGAGCAGCGCATGTGGGATCTTCTTTTTCCGCAGGCGCACTGCCGCACGCTAGACGAATTTGAAGTTGTCATGAATTGTCCGACCCCGGATGAAGGCATTTTGGTTAGGATCGATGATGTCCTTCAACCTCGGCGCCAGTCGCATCGTCAGGAGCTTGGAGGCCAGCTTGCCGAAGCTGTGAATCATGGTGATTGGCCTGTAGTCCGCCGGTGTGGCCGCGTCCAGCTTTTTGGGTAGGAGGACGACAAATGCGTTGCTCAGTCTGTGGAAGTGTGAACAATCCCCAGAGAACAGAGCATTGAGGGCGGCAATAATGTCCTCCTTAATGATGGGCCACGCCGATTTGTAGAATGCCCCTGTGAAACCGTCCGATCCAAGCGCCCTATCCGATGACATGTCACGCACGACCACCTCCACCTCCTCCAAGGAGAATGGTAGATCCAGTGCGGACATGTCCGTCGGATGGATACCGATTTCCAGGAAGTTGGTTGCGACCCCTCTGGGCCCTTCTTGACCGAAAACTCCCTTGAAATGCCTATGGATTGCCTCCTGCATATCTTCCTCCAAGGTGCAGACCGTACCGGTCGTCCCTCAGCCGATAGATGGAGTTCTTTCGTTTCCGACCACGGGCAAGGAGGTAAAAGTACATTTTAGTCTTATGATTCTATTATCCCGAAGTTTGATTTTATCTCTGATCAGTTTGAAAAAAAACACTAACATCAACAACATTACCAACTTAATTTAATTAAATCTAATAAGAATATATTTTAATAGTGTGCTTATTTGATATTTTAGAAGATGTTTGAATGCCTCCGAAGGGACTGATGATGTTAATATATTTTTACATAAACTTGTGAAAATTAAAAGATTCTGTTTAGAATAAAACTAATCAAAAATGCCTACGTTTTAGAACTGACCCGAGTACCTACTTGCAAGTAGTTTCCAAAAAAAAAAAGTACCTACTTGCAAGTTGCGAGGGTCAAAATATCACCTGCCGTATTCCCTGTCTATAAGTAAACTAAAATCAACCGCTTCTTCTCATAAAGACATGTTGTCAACTCATTGTTGCTTTGACTTTACGGCCTCAGTGCCGTGTTTCGTTTCTGTCCTTGTCTCTGGCGATTGGGAGGCGATTCCCAATTCGCTTGGAGCTCCATCTTCCCCTGCCCTTGCTTTGCTCTTTCCGCCACCATCGCAGACGTCGTGAAGCTGAGCTCCATAGCTTAGCACCCTGCTTCCTCCACCATCGCCGGGGCTCGTCGCGCGTGCAGCCTTTGCACGGCGCGCCCGACATCCCCATCACCGCCACTCCATCGACGCCGCCGCCGCCCTCTCCATCGTCGCGGGGCCGAAGCCCAACTCCCTCCATCCTCTCCACCGCTTCGCGGTGCGACCGCCATCTCCATCACTGCCGCAAAATCGACGCCGCCGCCGTCCTTCCCCATCGCCATGGGGACAGAGTTCACCGCTCTCCACCCTCTCCATCCTCAGCGGCTCGAGCGGCCCACGCCGCCTCTGATTCCTCCTCCTGAGTAAACCTCTCCTCTGCCGCCGTCCTCCATCCGCCGCCGCCGCCACTCACGACCCCAGCGCCGCCTGACCAGGAGCTAGACGCACTGCTCCTCCGCCGTGCGGCCTCGCCGGAGTGCCTCCCTGAACCAACAGTTGAGCCACTCCGGCGTCTCCGCGGCGGTGAGGCACCCCATCTCTCGGCCGGCCGCCGCCATCTTCCTACGTCGGTGGTGCCCTACTGCTCACCGTCAAGCGACGCGAAGGAACTAAGCACGGGCAATCTCGGGGACGTTCCAGGGAGTTCGGCTCTCTTCTGCAGATAGAAAAAAAAAACCCAGCTATTGTGTAGCTGGTTCCTTCTGTCGGCAATAGAGGGAGTCTCCAGGGAGTCTCCTGAAGGTTTCCAAGGGTCGGTAACAAGCAAAAAATATAAATATATATATAAATTAAAAAAGATAAAAAAGGAAAAAATAGCAGTAGTGTAGCTGTTTGTTACCAGGGACAAATCAAAATTGATTTTGAAGACCATATTGTATCAGATCAGCAATATATATAGATTTCTTGTTGGCAAGGTGAAGGATTAAGTTGGGATTTCTGTGTTTCTTTCTTCAATTCATTGAGTAGCCACCGCGAGTTCTGTGAAACTGGTATCATGGGGTCACACGAAGACAAATGATCAGGTTGCTGGAGAAAATGAAGCTGACGGAATTGGAAAAGAAGTCCATCAGGATCAGGCGGTCAAAAGAGGAATCCAGTGCACGAGGAAATCAGCAGGCTATAGGGAAAGTGCTGTCAAAAAAACCAATTCGAGCAGATGCCCTAGAATCGACTCTGGGGCGTGTTTGGTGCCCTCTGAGAGGTATCGAATGCAAGCATCTTAGTGAAAACCGTTTCCTTTTCACCTTTCTCCAAGAATCGGGGAAGAGAAAGGCCATGGAGGAAGGTCCATGGATGTTTGGAAACAACCTCATTGTTATGGCGGAGTTTGAAGGTACGAAGAGAGTCGACGAAGTTGATTTCACGTCAATCTCGATCTGGGTGAGGGTGTCAAAGTTGCTGCTTGGGCTAATGAATAAGGAGGCAGGGGAAATAATCGGGGAGATGATTGGGGACGTGCTGAAAGTGGAAGCTGACGAGGATGGTATGGCGTTCGGAGAGTGTTTACGAATCAAAATCCGGTTGGACATAAGCAAACCTCTGATGAGGGGTGTAATTCTGGATCAGAGGGAGGAAGGCGGAGAAATAAAATTATGGTGCCCACTCAACTATGAATACCTTCCGGATTTTTGTTATACATGTGGGATCATTGGTCACACTGATCGATCCTGCGCGATCAAGTTGAAGAAGGGTGAAGTGCAACAGTTTTCAAGAAATCTTCATTTTTTCCCTGAGAAGAGGACTGGTGATAATTTGGGGAGTAGTTCTTCTGGACAATATTCCCAATTGCCATGGAGAGTAAAAAAGAAGAGTGGGGGAACTAATGATAGATATGATGGCAGTGGTAGGGGAAACGATTACACCAGCTGGAGGAAACCTATACCAGATGATGAGAACGACAAAGTACTGAACAGGAAGGAGTTGAAGGAGTCTAGTCCTCTGAAATTAATAGAGGCAACTACAACTGCTGATCATACCATTTCAAGGAGGGCACATTTGAGGAGAAGGAAAAGGATGAAAAGATAGAAGATGAGGAAGTGAAAAGGGTAAAAGATATAAACAACCTTGGTGATTCTGAGAAGATGGCAGTGGAACAAGTCAATAATACCATGCAGGGGGACGAGGAAAAAAAGGAAGATGAGAAAACAGCTAACAATGATAAATTAGGGCGACGTGGCTTTAAACGTAAACCACGGTCGGATCAAGTTAATGGAAATGAGATGGGAAAGCTGAGTGCAGAAGGCAAGAAGAGAGCTAGACAAGAGGGAGATGATATGGAGATTGATGAAATAAGAATGGGGAAAATGGGGAAGACAGGAAAGGAGTTTAGTGACAACTTGAAGGCAGGACCGGCGGACCGGTCCTGCGAGAACCAATGAAGCTAGCAGCATGGAACTGCCGGGCCTCGGCAATAACCCGGCAGTTTGGGGACTTCTGAATTTTCAGAAGTCTGAGCAAGTGGATGTCCTCTTCCTCTCAGAAACAAAAATGTCTGAGAAGCGGATGATGCGTTTTAAACAAATGTTGCAAATGGGAGACATGGTGGTGGTGGATTCGGCAGGAAAAGGGGGAGGAATTGCTATGTTTTGGAGGGATGGAGTTGATGTGATTGTTCGAAGCAAATCAAAGAATCACATTGATATGACGATAACGATGATAGATGGTAGATCCTGGAGGTTCACTGGCATATACGGTGAATATCGAGCTGAGTTGAAACATGAAGCTTGGTCGTTAATGTATGACTTATTTAGTCAGCATGAAGATAACCCTATGCCATGGTTGTGTGCCGGGGACTTTAATGAGATATCGTATCATCATGAAAAGGAGGGTGGAGCCCCTAGAACACAAATATATATGGACATATTCAAAGAGGCTTTGGAACGATGTGAACTGCATGATCTAGGGTTTGTAGGAGATGTGTTCATATGGAGGAATAAACAGTACAGAGGTGACGATTATACAAGAGAGCGCCTAGATACGGCAGTAGCAAATAGTGTTTGGAGAGAGTGGTTTCCGCTAGTTCACGTGAAAAATACAGATCATTTCCACTCGGACCATCGTCCAGTGGTAATGTCCCTTGAGGGTCTATATAATGGGGGTGCTCGACGGAGGACGGATCGAGCCTTTTCTTTTGAAGCCAGCTGGTTGAAAGAAGAAAACTGTGCTTCGATAGTAGAGGATGCATGGTCAGTTGGTTTGGAGTGGGGTGGAGGAAGAGTTACCGATAAGCTGAGAAGTGTGGCGGCGGGCTTACAATCTTGGAGTAGTAATGTGTTGGGAGACCTTGAGAAAAGAATAAAAAATTTAAAAGAAGGAATTGGAGAGATGTAGGAGATTACCGGTTAGCGACATGTCGGTGCAAAGGGAAGCGGTACTAGAGTATAGGTTAGACAAGGTGGAAGAGCAATTAGATATCTTTTGGAATCAAAGAGCGCATGCAGTTTGGTTAGCGAAGGGAGATAAAAATACGAAGTTCTTTCATAATTGGTGTTCGGAGAGGAGAAGGCGAAATAAAATAGGAAATATTAGGAAGGATGATGGGGGTGGGTAGAAGATGAAATAGAGAAGCAGGTTTTTATCACTAATTTTTTTCGTAGCTTTTCAAGGCAGGGGCCGTGGGCGACACGCAACAACTCATCCAAGTTGTGTCGCCCAGGGTCATCGTGGAGATGAATAATGATCTCATGCGAGAGTTCTCACATGATGAAATAAAGAAAGCTCTTGAATCCATTGGCGATCTTAAGGCACCAGGGCTTGATGGGATGCCGACTGTCTTTTATAAAAATTTCTAGGAAATAGTTGGAGATCAAGTCTCACAGGAGGTAATTGATGTGCTGAGGGGAGGTGACATGCCGGCACATTGGAATGATACAGTCATTGTGCTCATCCCAAAGGTGAAAAATCCAGAGAAGGTTACTGATCTGAGACCTATTAGCTTGTGTAATGTGGTGTACAAGTTAATCTCAAAGGTGCCTGCCAACAGGCTGAAACTCATTCTTCCAGATATCATTGCCCCAACTCAAAGTGCCTTTGTCCCGGGCCGACTAATTTCAGATAATATCCTCATTGCATATGAAATGACACATGTCATGTTGAATAAAAAGAAGGGGGCAAGGGATATGCTGCTATCAAATTGGATATGAGTAAGGCCTACGGCCGAGTAGAATGGAGCTTCCTTTCTCAAATGATGGAGAGACTCGGTTTTTGTTCTGAATGGATCCAACCGATGATGAAATGTGTTTCCACTGTAAAATACCAGATAAAGATCAATGGGGCCCTTTCACAAGAATTCAGTCCGGAGAGAGGTTTGAGACAAGGTGATCCACTATCACCGTATTTATTCCTGTTATGTGCCAAAGGTTTCTCTGCTCTATTGTCTAGAGCTGAAGAGAATGGTTTGATTTCAGGTGTGAAGATCTGTAGGAATGTGCCAAGTATCTCTCACCTTCTTTTTGCCGATGATTCGCTTATCTTAATTCAGGCCAAAGGGGAGGATGCACATTAGCTCCGAGGCATACTGGGGTTGTATGAACAGTGTTCCGGTCAGCAGGTCAACAAGTCGAAGTATGCTATTTTATTCAGTCCAAACACAACAGATGAGGATAGGAAGGAGGTGAAGGAAGCTTTAGAGGTGGAAAAGGAGACCATAAATGAAAGATACCTTGGTCTGCCGGTACATATTGGCCGCTCCAAAATTAAAGTGTTTTCTTATCTAAAGGATAGAGTATGGAAAAGGATCCAGGGATGGAAAGAAAAATTTCTATCATGGGCCGAAAAAGAGATTTTAATCAAAGCCATTGCACAAGCAATTCCTACCTTTGCTATGGGATGTTTTGACATCACAAAAACACTATGTGATCAAATAAGTGCGATGATCTGTCGGTATTGGTGGAACCAGCAAGAAGGGGAACATAAAATTCACTGGCTAAATTGGGATAAAATGATTATGCCCAAGAAGGAGGGTGGTTTGGGTTTTAGAGACATTCATGGTTTCAATATGGCCATGTTGTGCAAACAAGCTTGGAGATTGTTACATAACCCGGAGTCTTTGTGTGCAAGAGTATTACGAGCTAAGTACTTCCATGGCCGATCATGTCTAGATACAATACCCCGGCAAGGATGTCATATACCTGGAGGAGCATCCTGAAGGGTTTTGATCTTCTGAAGAAAGGTCTCATTTGGAGAATCGGTGATGGAGAGAATCTGAATATCTGGTCAGATCCATGGGTTCCTAGAAATATGTCAAGAAGGCCGATTACACCACGAGGTTCAAACCTGTTGAGTAGGGTCTCTGAATTAATCGACCCTTCTACCGGTAGGTGGGACGCTCAACTGGTAAGGGACACGTTCTAGGAGGAAGATGCCAGACTGATACTTGCTATCCCAGTTCATGGCGGTATGGAGAATAGAGCAGCCTGGCACTTCGACAAAAAAGGAATTGTTTCAGTAAGAAGCGCTTATAAAGTTTTCAGAATGACCAAGGTACTTGGCAGTCAATCAGGTGGTGCTTCTTCGTCGAACCTGAACCCAGAACTGAACTAAGTGTGGAAGAAAATCTGGAATATTCAGTGTGCTAATAAAGTGAAGCATTTTATGTGGCATTTTTGTCACAACAGCCTCGCCCTCTGAGTTAACCTAAAAAGGAGAAGCATAAAGCTAGATACTAGATGTGTAGTCTGTAACAGGCTAGATGAAGATGGCTCTCATCTATTTTTCAAATGCAAAGACACGGCGAAGGTCTGGGATTTATTATCACTAAGCAAACAAAGAGGGGCTCTGGCAAGCAAACAATCAGCCAGAGAAGTGACTGAGGAAATCATGGCAGTGAAGGATGATCGGAGAGCACTATGCTGCATTGCTCTCTGGTGGTGTTGGTTCAGAAGAAACAAAATACAAGAGGGTGAGCAAAGGCATGACCCAGCTAGCCTAGCTCATGCCATTCGAGTTACGCTGAATGGAGCAAACCAGAATGTCCAACAAAAAACACAGGCCCTCGCAGTTTTCAGAGATGGGAAAGACCGATGGGAGACTATGTCAAAGTAAATTGTGATGCTTCGTTTAATGCTGACTCAGGCAACGGTGGATGGGGCTGTGTCATCAGGGACTCGTCAGGGGACATGATTAGCGCTCATAGAGGAAGAGTGGAGATGCTAATGAATGCCATGCACGGGGAACTCATTGCCTGTATCCAAGGCACGCAAGCCGCAATAACAAGTGGGATCGGCCACATTATTATAGAGACAGATGCGGAATCCGTGGTGAAGACTGTTTACTCGGAGGAGTATGATTTTAGCGATTGCTTTAATCTTGTTGAGGAATTTCGTAGTCTGTTAGCCTCGAACTTTATTCCTCGGAATGTCAAATTTTGCTCTCGATCATGTAATAAGGTAGCCCATGAGCTGGCTAGATTAGGTAGTATGTGTGATCCGTATGCGGAACATTTGTTAGCTCCCATACCGGCACAGGTTCAGGTTATAATTGCTGAAGATTCAGCTTTGTCTGAGTAATGGAAAACTATATTTCTCCTAAAAAAAACTCATTGTTGCTTTCTCAAACTGGCTGTCGCTTTTCTTCACATTTATACGCTGTGAACGAGCATCAAGATTCGTTTGAGCACATCTAAGCTAATGCCACCGGAGCAGGAGGACCCGCAGTTTGGCAAGATCTTAACATTGAATAATATTGATGTTTTGTCCCTTTTAGTGACAACAGAATTATTAATTATTTAACGTGTGCTCTTTATTCTTACCTCTTCTTAGTTAATCATAGGATATTTAGGATGTAAAGACAGCATAAAGTGTGTAAAAAGATTGCCAGAATTTGACTTCACCACCGAGTTCTTATTGCTTGATCAAAAAAGATTTTGTTTAGAGTCTCCAAAGGTTGCGAAGACTTAGAGCTCGAGGTAATCGCATTTCTCCACTATTTTAAAATGTCCAGGTAGGTGAAAATCACAATGATTTCTTGTCGTTTGATCTTGCTATTTAATTTGTGCTTTGGTTTATCTTGGCTTTCCTTAGACCTCACCCCTTGGAAAACTACAAAGCTTGGTGATCTTGAGGTACCTATCAGAGTTAGGGTTTTTTCATGTGTACCCTAAGCTTACAGAGGGGTCATGCACCACTAAACAAATGATTTTTAGAGGCAACAAAAGAAGATTTTTAGTGGTAGTTTTTGACGACGTTGTTTTTACACCACCAATTGTACAAATGATGCATTTTAGAGGGTTGACATTTAGGATGGTTTTACCAAGTACCAAATTTTTCTTTTTAGGAAAGGATGAAGGTTGTCTAAACCAATTTCCCTTACAAATATTTGTTAAGAGCACATAAATATTAAACTATAGCAAAGAAAATTAGAATAAAATAATTTTACTTTCTCTAGAGGCTATCGCATGTTCATAGCCTCGATCTTTAGTTTTTTCTGCGCAAGTACATCCATATATATTCGAACCCATGACCTCTCGTCTTGTGCAACTCGTAACTTGGTATATGATGCTATCCTTTTATATTATCTTCTATAAATCTTGTATTGAATGTTTTGACCCATCAACAATCTCAAATGAGAAAAAGGATCGAACCACAAAGTTTTAAAACAGTCTAAGGTCATTTCCCCTAATAAAGAACCTCAAATGGAAAACTCATCGACTATAGAGTTTAGACCCAATTTGAACTAGAAAACAATAATTTAATATAAAGGTGGTCTTCATTCAATTTCATTTAAAAGAGTTACGAGTTTATTAGTATTATAGCTATTTGAATCATAAAAAACGATTTTTTAGGGACGAGTTAGAAATAAATCAAATTTTAGGTGGGTGAGAAACTACATTTTGACCACGACTGAAAATCATGTATGTGGTAGTGTATTTTATTTGATATTGTAGATCTTAGACCAAACCTTACCGAGTTATTATTTGCTCTGCTTCATCGAATGCTGATCGACGCTGCCTGAGAAATGGAGCTCCTTGAGGCGTCTGCCGTATAATGGTAAACGTAGGTGGACCAAGTCCTTTGGAAGTCAATGTTTCGTTCGTCGACTAGTACATACTCGATCGTAGTAGCACAAAGGACGACGGAGTTGCGCGCGCATACATTGCACTTGATTTTGGACGGAAGCTAATTTGTACTTTGTATATTTCAAATTATAGTTTATTTTAATTTTTTAGATATATTTCTTTTACTATGTATATAAATATAAATATATAACTAAATGTATAATAAAAATAATATATTTAAAAAAATCAAAATAAACTATAATTTAAAATTGAGGGAGTAGTATTTGTGCGTTAGTGACATGTGACAGCTACCATTTTGGCCTGGTGTGATATGCACGAATAATAACTAATATAATATAGGAGTATGCATGTTCTCCGTCCATGCATGAAGCAGAGGATCGGAGGCAGCAGCCTTCATTAGCTTTTGAGTTTTGACCAGCATGCAGTACGAAATTGATCTTAGATACGTACACGTACGTGCTAGCTAGTAGGATTCCATTCCATGCCACCACCTTGTGTTGCCTCTGCAGTGCACCAGCCACCAGCACCAGGATTAAAGAAAGGAAGAAAGGTCCACGGCGCCGGCCGGTACGTAGACCAAATCCCATTTAGCAGAGGATCCCAAAAAGGCAGTGGACCAGGTGCACGGCATTAGAGGGGGGGTTATCATATTAAATTATTATTACTAATAATGCAAAGAATTCAGGGAATTAAATTAAATTAAATATATACACGTATAAATAATCGCTGGAATTGACATTATGCTGGTTATGGACGACCGGATGATTTGATTTGACTGACTACATAGATGCATGTTTGATCAAGGCCGGCCGGCCGGTCGAAAAGGAGCTGTTTGGCAGCTCTCACTCCTCCTGTGTCAGTAATAGCCAGCACCGCCACTCTGGTCACCGGGAGGCTGCGCCACGGAAAATATATGCTATTCCATGCAAAATATAATGCTGGCCGGAAGACCGGCCGTTTTTACCTCCATTGACGACATGCATGCGCATACAACACTTTGGTTGCTACATTTGATATAGGCAATCGTCATTGCATACATATATTAACAAACGACTTCATTTCAATGATGAACTTTGGTTGCTACTACGATATGTGATAAGGACATACTTATCACGTGATCGATCACGCTCTCACATGAGTGCGCGACCCCACCACGTCCCAACATTGCGCACACATGCTCACCACCTATGCGTCTTCTTGCCGCACCACAGGCAGTCTGCCCCTCACATCACCCTTGCCCTTCGCTAATATATCGCCTCCCTTTAACAATCGCCGACGAGCCTCCCCCGCCCCTGCTCCTCCCAAACTATCGCCTCCATCACCATGTCATTGGTGGCAGCGTGGCGCTCCACCGCCTCATGCCACCCCCTCCCCCCGCCCACCTGCATCCACTCAAGAGTTAAGGGAGGCAGCAAACCCTAACCAGCCTCCGGTAGGCACCAACATGTACACTCTCCCGCATATTCCCCTTCTTTGACCATTCATAGCAATGCTTCCACTAGGTTTATCGTCCTAGCACTCCTCCATGCTAACTAGTGTAGCTCAAGCTCCCCCACTTGTATCGAGTTCAACCACAATCTTTTATTGCCTGTGACCGGCCTGCTCCGCTCCTCGCCTCCACCTGACCACCTCTACCTATCTTTCCGAGCATACTATAACCTTACCAACTTTCTTCTTGAAGGAACAGGAGGGGCAAAAGCCCCTACTGGAACCCTACCAACTTTTTACCCCCTAACCTAGGTCAATGCTCATAGCAATTCGCCTGAGGTACATGAAAATTTTTGGTGTCACTACAATTTAGGAGGTATGTATAATCATTATCCTTAATCAGAACACATTTAAGTCCTAGTGAAGATGAACTCACAACAAAGGAGAAGATGTTCGACACCCATGGACCATGGTAGTGATGAACCGAGGTCGAAGATCATCGTCCACATATACTGCATTATCCAGTGGGTGGTGCAAGTTGCATGCAGGAGAAGGTAAGGTTCAATATACAAAATAAGAGCCCCGCCATGGACCCGTGCCACCTTGTTTGACCCTTTTTGAATTGAAGCACATCAGTCTCAGTCGGACAGTCGCCAGCCAAACCCAGGCGTCGACCATATCGAACGCCCTGCGATTTGGTGTCTTCCCCTACCCACCACTAGTACTTTTCAACCCCGTCGTCGTCGTCCATGTCCTACTACTACTTTTCCGCTCCACTCACATCCACACATGCAAGACGCAGCGCGCAAGTGCATTGCATGCCCACGCGTACACATCTGCACTACACATCATCGTCTTCCGCGCGCACCGCCATGGCGTATAAATAGCGACGAGCGGCAGCGACGACCAACTCGATCACCAGCAAGCTAGCGAACATCCAGAAGCCAACGTGCCAGCCATGGAGCACAACTCTCTAGTCGTCGTCCTCCTCGGCTGATCGATGTATGGACACCGTCTTCGTGCTCGGCCAGGAGTCCCGGCTGCGCATCCTCCAGCAGGCAGCGGCGCGCGTCCCCGGCTGCGCATACCTCTGCGTTTGGGCGGCCATCCCTGCCCAGCCGGCCCTCCACCAAGCTTCGTCGTCTTCCTCGGCAGCTCCTACCACCAGGTACCGTACACATACATATGCGGGCATGCATTGGCATTTGGCAATGCATCCGCTGCATGAGCATGATGCATGGCTGGATGGATTTGAATCGATCGATTGGCCTGGCCAGAGATGATTGAGCTGACATTACGTATGCCTGCAGCGCCCGTCTTCTGTGCTGCGTCGACGCATGGCTGTGCGACGGCGGTGACCGGCCCAGCAGCCTCGGTGACGCCCGCCGCCTGCGCGCGCTCTTCGACGCCTACCGGGGCTCGCTCTGCACACCCGTCGTCGGGTGCGTATACTATACTATCTCTACCATACACCATCCACCCATGCCGGCGACGGCGACCCACATGGCCGCGCGCCGGTGCGCCGCTGCGGCGGGTGTCGATGGGCAATGCAACTTGAGATTTCATACCTTTGGCTCATCAGCCATGGCAGTCTGATCTGCGTGTGTGCTCGCACAGGTGCGTGCCGGGGTGGGCGTACAAGGACGGCCGTGCGTACATGGAGCTGCCGGCGCACGACCTCACAACCTCGGCGTCGCTGCCGGTGCAGCAGCAGTTCTATCAGGTCGGTGTCCCTGCATGCATCCGGTCTACGCCATCGTCGGCACTCTTGTATACTATTTCTGCATTTGATTCAGGACTTCTTTTTGTTGTTGTTGGTTTCCCTCTCGCTTCTCTTCATCCTCGAATTAATCCTGAACTTGCTTCATTTTCGCTTGCTTGTGATGTTGCAGGAAGCTGGCATCAAGGTTTGTTTTCTTCGTCACCACGCCTCATATATATGATGAGTATATATGTGATCACATTTTTAAATATATACTCGATCGTATGTCCAACTTCTCTATACACACGATCATCTGTTTCTTTGGGAATTGGTTTGCGCAGATGGCGGCGTTCATGGGATGCGAGAGCGGCGAGATCGAGATCGGCATGTCCACGGCGGCAAGCAGCGGCGGATCCCCGATGAGCTTGGAGTCCACCCTGCATCAGGTGTTCTCGGAGGACTTCTTCCAGCAGTCGCTGCTCGAGGAGCTGCTCCAGCTGCCACCGACGCGGCCATCGTCGCCGTCGTCCTCTCTGCCGTCCGTCTCCGTGGGCAGCCCGGCGGCCGATGTCTCGACATCGCTCCTACGCACGGTGGCCGTGACGCCGGCTCCTGCGTCCATAGAGCGACAGGCGCCGCCAGTGCCACCGCCCCACCCGCGCCCGCCGCTCCCCTTCGTCGTCCGGCACGGCCCCGGCCCCGGCCACGTCTGTTTCCCGAGCGCCGAAGCCGACGACGCCGCGATGGCGCAGGCCATGCTCGACGTCATCTCCGCCTCGTCTTCCTCAGCGCTGCCAACTACGCCATCCACGGCGCCTCCTCCTCCGGGCAACCACCACCGCGCTCGGCGGCGAGGGGCGGCGACGGCGTTCCGGGCGTACAACGCGGCGGTGGAGCCCAGGGCGCCGTGGCGGCGGCCGCCGGGCGCGCCAGGGCAGCGCATGATCAAGATGGGCATCTCTATCCTGAGGAGGATGCACATGCTCAGGTTCAGCCGGGAGCGCACAGCTGGTGGCGCCACGATGATGGCGCAGCGGGGCCAGCTGGAGGGAGAGGATGACCCGTCGTCACCGGGGGTGCCAACGAGCAGCCAGCTGAACCATATGATATCGGAGCGCCGGCGCCGGGAGAGGCTCAACGAGAGCTTCGAGGCGCTTAGAGGCTTGCTCCCACCGGGATCAAAGGTAACATGAACTCCCCAATTATACAGTATATGATGAATGATGATGGCTTTCTTCATTGCTCTCTTTTGGAAAAAAAAAATAAAGATGGTTTGCTTGATGATTATATATAAGTTTCAATATCTATCTATCTATCTATCTATCTATCTATCTATCTATCTATCTATCTATCTATCTATCTATATATATATATATATATATATATATATTTGTGCAACTTACTGCATTTTTGTTCATAGAAGTAGAATTGCTTTGTATCTATATATGTATGCATGAAATACTACACATTTAGACGTTGTGCAATGCCTCTCAAGTGCACGTGTACTAGTGTATTTCTTTATTTAGTTTGGACGACCATTTGATAGCTTAAATTTTGCTTAATCACTGTTAATTTTCACATAAATTTTGCATTATTGACATGTATAGAAAGACAAGGCTACCGTGCTGGCCAAGACGTTGGACTACATGAATATTCTGGTAGCACAAATAGCGGACCTCGAGGCGAGGAACCGGAGCCTGGAGAGCCGAGCTCACCACCACCACCGGCACGCCAATGGCGGCTCGTCGTCGTTGGAGCAACGAGTAGTGGTTCTGCAGGGGCTGATGAGCAGCACCGCCGGCGCGTCGTCGTCGGAGAGGGTGCAGGTACACGTGACCGCCTCCGGCGATGCCGGCACATCGACCTTGTCGTCATCGTCAGCGAGCCGGCTGATACCCAGCCGGGACCGGGAGGTGGTGACCGTGCGGGTGCACGCGCGGGCGGCGCAGGGCGACGTGGCGGAGCTGGTAGCCCGCGCGCTGGCCGTCATCAGGGACATGGGGTGCTTCATGGTGGTCGCCGTCGACGCCGGCCGGCCCAGCGATGATGGCGGCGGCGGTGATGTCGCTCAGGCCACCTTCACGCTCCGAGCAACGGTAAGCTTATTATCGAATTAATTAATAAAAGTAAAATAGTAAATATAATTACACTTTTTTTTTCGTCTGTGGGTCATGGCCATGCTTTTGAAAAGCTACGCATGCATGCACACGTTTCGGACTTAAATTTTGAAAGGTTGATTGAGCGCACGCGGTTCCTTTATTTGGAAGGTTTAAATTAAAAACGAATAAATTTGAATTTGAAGGAAGAACGGCAATAGCAGCATTTGAGAAACTACCTCAAGGCAGGACCTGCGATCAAAAGATGGCAAGTCAGAATTGAATTAACGGACAAATCTGAGATTTTAAAGCATGGGGCTGCCTGGATCTCGAAGTAGCTGTAGCTGTAGTTTTTCTTTTTTTTGTGAATTATTAGCTGTAGTTTTCTCTGTCTTTATCAAGTTGTCCCTCTTGGACAAGCAGGGACAATCCATGGTCAAAATCAAAGGGATTAGCCTCCCTTCGTTGTTGGCCGTGGGCCCAACAGGCCGCCGGCGATCACTCAACGACTCCATTCCGTAAAAGCTTGACCACCTCACCTCCGACGTCCCGGTCCACCAGCCAGCGTATATAGGAGTCCAAATCGAATTAGTACTAAAATTAAGCTGTGTATGTATGGTGTTGCAGGCGGGCGAGTTCGACGCGGCGTCGCTGAGGGAGGCCGTGAGGAAGGCTGCCGAGGATTCTGCGACACCCACGCCGCCGTCGGACGACTCGTAGACGGACGGACGCCGGCGAATCCACGACGACTAGCCTCTTCTGCTGACCAGCAGAGAAAGACGGCCTCCCTCGACCCACCTACCCAGTCCCGATGGAGCGTGGGTCCAGACTCCTGACCAGTGACGAGCACGGACCCGGGACCTGGGGGAATCAGGAACGCAATGCGATGAATCGTGAATGGACGGATGGATGTACTTGAGCGTTGACCTGAGTCCTGCGTGTTAAACTGAGACATTTTTTCCCCTCTCCGCCGGCAGAACTGGCTCATGCATGGACATCCTCCAAGACGGGTTTATTTTACCACTCGCATTTGTCATTCGCTACGTGTCACCCAAGGACGCAGTACTACTAGTTTTTGGTCATGAGTGGTACGGTTCCAAAACGAATTGGAATACAAAGTGTTTCCATGGTTTATTTGCGATTTTTAGAGATGGATCTTTTTAAGTGCACAGCTCTAAAAATAACTACGCGCGTATATGGTCTGAAATTTTGGCTTTAGATTTTCTTTCTGCCTCTCACTCCTAAAAGTACGCGTGCATGTGGTACAAATTTTCAGACTTTAGATTCCTGGCTCCCTGCTCAATCTCACTCTCTCTCTCTTTCCTTTGAGACGTGTGCATGACCTTATCTTCAAGCTGCGCACGGCACCTCTTAGCTCACTTATTGTCTGCACACTCGTCCTCATTCTCCCATCTCTCTATTTTCTCCAGCTCCACGTGGTTCTCATCTCTGATCTCTCTTTCTTCTCTAGGAGCAAGAGCGCACGCCATGGCCGAGCAGCGTTGGTACGTCATGACGCAAAGCCGAGCTGCGTTGGTACGGCATGGCCAACTTGGGGCTGTGACCAAAGGTGAGTTTGTGATTTTCTTTTTCGACATTTCAATGTCTTGTTTTTGGTCTTGACTTGCTACTTTTTTTCCTTGCAGTGCTGCTCAATCTTCCCTACTTAGCACCACCACCAGGCGCTCGCCGGTGTTGTGCCACCACCACACATGCCTCATGCTCACCTGTGATACGCCGCCGCCACAAGTGCCTGCCATGCTCGCCGGTGCTCCGCAACACGAGCTCGCTGGTGTGACGCCACAGCCTCACATGCCCGCCTGCCATGCTCGCCAGTGGTCCGCAGCAGGAGCTCGCCGGTGTTACGCCACCGCCGCACGTGCTCACTGATGTACGGCGGTGGTGTGACACTGGCGAGCTCTTGTTGTGGACCACTGGCAAGCATGGCAGGCGGCATGTGCGGCGGCAGCGTGACACCGACGAGCTTTTTTAATATCAAAGTTCATTTTCAGAGGTTGTTGTCTTAAGTCAACCACCTGAAGATCGAACTTCAGAGGTGGTTGTATTAATGGAACCGCCTCTGAAGATCTATCTTCAGAGACGATTGTCTTAATTTAACTGCCTCGGAAAACCTATCTTCAGGGGCGGTTAAAAACCTATTACTAGAGTTGTCTTATCTTTATAGTCGATGGCATAGTGGCGGTCAATCTGACCGTTGCTGAAGACGTAATTTAACCGTCTCTATAGTAACTTTTTGTACTAGTGTATACCCGGACAAGGCATGGTGCAGAGTCTCCGATCATGAAATAAACTGGTACACAAGATACAATCATCATTGGTAAAATCTCTAAACATTTCATATACTCATACGAGTTGAGTAGCAAACGTCCCAGGACAACATAGAGTTTGATTCTCAAACAAATTGAAATGCCTAGCGTGATCGCTAAATAATCTCCAAGCCACAAGGCAACAAGTTAACCACAGAAAAAGTTAAATATCCTATTATAACACACGGACATGTTTACCTTACACCAATGGGTCAATTTATCCATTCTATCCTAAAGCATATTTCCAAAACCAGAAATTCAAGACTAACATGGCCTGATGCCCGGAGGGGATCCCATTGCACCATTTTACTGGAGGAGTTCCTAGCTTCGACTCCCTAGCAATGTAGCTATAAATCGATGGTGAGCGTCAATGAGAAAAACGGGCACGAGGCCTCTCTGGGTCTTGGCGTCGCCGGCCGTGAGCCGACGACCACACCTTGAGACTCGATTCAGCAGGACGACGATGGCTTCATTGGCTCAACTTTGATTTCCATTGATGAGGTCCCTTTTTGAGGATGCAAAGCCGAAGCAACAATGAATAAAGAGAAATGATGACAATGCGATGTGGCGCGCATGGTGCGCCAGGCCGCTGGCCTCCATTTAGGACGACGATAACGCGCGACCCGTCGCGCTTTCGCGGAGCGCGCGACCCCTCGTATCGTACCTGTCCGAGCGATTTCCTTTCCATTTGTAATACTCTCGTGTCCTTGCTATTTTCGGCAAACCCACATGCAACGTGGGAACAGCCCCACCGTGACCAGCTGCTGACCATTTGTATGTCGGATCGGACCGTGCCCCGTTCTCACCCATGCATGCTTGCCCACTGACGCAAGAAAAAAAGAGTGAAATATTTTTTTTTGAATTGCTATAACTCTCGAATGGTGTATCGGTTTTCAATTTCATTTGCACCGTTGCGTTATACGTGATAAGACAAATAAAACTAGAGTCCACTTGATATATTTCGAAAAAATTTATTTTAGTATCAACTAATGTGTAGAAATGTGCTAGGAGATTATGAATAAGTTGCTACCATGTAAATAAACTTGCTACTCTAAAAATAAACTTTTTTTTAAAAAACTTGACTGAAAACTGAGACTAAAAAACTAGGTATGTCGAAGTTGCCAAAAAAAGTAGTTGTCCCTCTACTCCTGCAGAAATGATTGCTAAATTGTAGTGACAGAAAAACTAAAAAGTATATAAATTTTTTTTACTAAAAACTAAAACTAAAAAACCATTAAAACCTAAAAGAACAGGGACTAAAATAAAACTGAAACTAACTGGAAATTAGACTGGCCATAGCTTCTAAGACTAGTGATTTCAGACAAATAAAGATATATAACTTGCTATAATAGAAATACATAACTTGCTACAATAAAGATATATAACTTGCTACAATAGAGATACATAACTTGCTACAAAATACATTAAAACTAAAATGGAAAGTAGACTGAAGATAACTAAGACCGTTGATTTCAGACTGAAATAAAGTGGGATACATAACTTGTTACAATGGAGATATACAACTTGCTATAATAGAGATACATAACTTGCTACAAACATATACACAGAAGAAAAAGGAAAAACATGCCACTGAACTATATACTGGCTCAGCTACTCCTACTACTACTAAAACAAACTCTAATCCTAAGAATTCTGCTTGAAAAAAATGCAATCTGTAAAATGCTGTTAGTTGACTGAAGTCGCTGAAAATTTAGTAAGCAACAATGTGAATAGAGGCTCTGAATTTAACAGTGGCAATCTTGCCAACAGGCAACAAAGATACACACACCCATGTTCTCGAGAGATTCATTGTGTGTATGACATTTTTAATTATAAATTATGTAGCAAGTTATATTCATAGTAAGTGGCAATATATCCTGAAACAAGAAATTCAGAAACTGAAACTGAACTAGAAAGAAAAGTTAACTAAACTATGACTATAACTGAATTATAAAGGAAAGGTTACTATAAACTGAAATAGCCATTACTAGCAAGTTATATTTATAGTAAGTGGTAATATGTCTTGAAGGAATAAGTTGCTGGCACACCACTGACTGCAGGAGAGAGGAAGCCAAGGTCGAGGAGGGTACGCTGAGCTCGTCATGCCTTGGCCCCTAGAGGCGTGGTGGTGAGGTTGTCAGCTGGGAGCCTGGGACGCACCCGATGTGGCCACGAATTGCTCCAGCACCCGCCGCGCGCCGAGCTCGAAGAGGTGGTCGAGGATCTGGTCGTGCTAATTGGCCCTATTCGTGTCGTCCGAGCGGAGGTGAAGTGGAGGTCAACGAGCATGAACAGGGCGGCACACTAGAGAGCCGAGGTGGTGTGGGGTGGCTCGCCTGGCAAGCTCGGCATAGGGGGCGAAGGTGTGGGTTGCTCGCCTAGCAAGCTCGGCGTCGGGTGCGGCCGGCGAGCGGATTCCGGCCACGACCGCGTTCTGGAGTCACGCACTGGAGTCTGTGGTGGGTGGGGGTCTGCTCGCCGGGCAGAGGTGGGAGTCTCTGGGCCGGCCCATCGCGTCCTGGTGTCGCGCGCTCGGGCCGTGGCGCGACCGTCCGCGTAATAGAGTTTTCGCTCCATTTACTAGGCCTATGCCTAATTAGGCCGCAACTAAGTGGGCTTAGACATATTTCACACTTGGGCTCAAATTGAATGGGCCTGACATCCAAAAATCAACTTTTGTTGTCTTTCATATAAACATAAATAATAATATCCATTAAGGGCGCCAATATTTCCGCCGGTTTTGGTATTTTTTCCATCACAGGTCTATGTAAAATAAACATAGATAATAATATCCATTAAGATAGATCTCAATAAACATAACTGTACAATAACCAACATATACGATAACAAAGACCTTACAACAAAATTACATATATTGTGACAAAGACCTTTTTTTTAAAAAAGGTCAATGTTACAAACTTATAATCAAGTGTACAAATACATTATAAAATAACTACCTCAAAAGCACTCTTCTAGCACCGAGGTTTGGCGAGCTGTCAGAGGTGGTTCGGTCGACCTATTGACGACGGAGATGCAAGGGAAGGTTTGGCGAGCTGTGAAGAACCCATGCCTCTCCGGAGGCAAGTATATTCTCGCCTTCCCCATGGATTCATCGATTCATGAGGCAGCCCATGCAACAATTTTGTTGCACAGACTAGTACTCCAGCCTTCGCAGGCTCCGCCGGTGCTCTATCTTCAAAAACACTCTTCTAATACCTACTGCGTGCATCATAGCTAGCTGTGCACGAAAATCTATATATGGAGAGCTTTCTCGCACAGAGGCGACATTACAATAAAAGTACAAATACGGTAATAAAGACATTTTTCCGAATAGATCAATATTACGATCGAAGTGTACAATCAAAGTAACCGTCTCAAAAACACTCTTGTAGCACCAAGTAGGGTGAAATAGGTGCCGAAGGATGCAAGAGGTGGATGAGATAAACTATGCCTATTCAGAGACGATGGGCAGTCGAGCGAGCAGCGATGAGCCGATGGATCCATACCGAGAATGTTCATGGCTTGACTGCACGACTAAGTCTGCAGACAATCTAGAGCACACCGAATAGGATGGATCCTTCCACCTATATGGAAGTCCATGCAACAATCTGGTTGCATGGCGCTCACCCAACTTCCGCAAGCTCTGGAGTAGCCTAGTCTTCAAAAACACTCTTCTAGTACATGTTGTGAGCATCATTACTAACTAAGCACACTAAAATCTATGTGGAGGGCATTCTCCCACAAAGAGCTCATTTTTGTGGATACAAATGCAAGAAAACAATAGATCTATATTGGAGATGGAGGAACGGAAGGAAGTCCCTCGCCATTCATCATACCTAAAAAAATCTTAAAAATACTTCTAAATATATTAGAGAACACACCCATATAAAAGAGCGAGAACTTGATGTATAATAAATAAAATTAAATATTAGAGAAATGATGTACATTGGAGCAAGAATCATATATAAATATATATAAAAATGTGTCAAGATATAACAAAAATCTAGTAAATCCACCATTCTTATTCCAAATCTACAAAACCACATAGTTCTATTATAAATATACCATGCAATGTATAGAAATGTGTAAGATTCACAAATATATATAATAAATATATTAGAGAAACATGCCTATAAAAGAGGGAAAACTTGATGTACATAAATAAAAATAATTATTAGACAAATGATGTAGATTTGAGCAAGAATCATATATAAATCCACCGTTCTTATTCCAAATCTACAAAACCACATATTCCTATTATTACTAAACCATGGACTGACCTACATTATTTAGCATTGAAAGATTAGAAGATGAAGCTACTAACCTTTTTTGAATAAGATGAAGCCGACGGTGAAGAATTTGCTCCCCCAAGCAAGAACACAATAAACACACTAATGGATTTGAGTGTCTCCGGCGGGGGAGACAGTGGAAGAAGTGGCTATATATAGTAGGCACATTTGGTCCCAGTTAGTAGAGCTAACTAGGACTAAAGGATTAACCTCTAGTCCCAGTTGCAGCCACAGACCAGGATAAAATGGCAGCAGGACCTTTAGGTCCCAGCTTATGGCTACAGCTAAGATTAAATTTAGTCCCTATTCTAGCCACAACTCGGGACTAAAGCTGCCGATGGAGCCGTTAGGCAGGGGACTTACTCCTGGTCGCTTGTTCCGACCGGGACTATGTAACACCTTTGGTGTTATATTAACTAAAACCTGCCATGTCATCATATGCACTGCAAAGCATGCATGATTAAGTCAATCTTGATGTGCATTAACTAAAACAAGTTTACATTTCATAGGTTGATTGTGTTTCTGGAATGTGTTGTCACATGAAATAATAAAACCCTACTTTCGAATGTCATCTCAAATACTTAGTTTATATTCTATGTACTTGAGGTGTAAACTGTGTTTACACTAGTGCTGAGCATAGTGTATAAATCTAAGTCCAACCCTAAAAATGATTTCCATATTTGAAGTTGAATTTGGATTTCAAAGCTTATTCCCAAGTCTTGCAATTCAAATTTAAATTCAAATTGGAAAGCTATAAAATGTTTTTCGAAAGTCAACTTGGTCAACCAAGGGTGTCATTGGGTCATTGACCTAAAAATGTCCTTGGATGATGTATGTGATCACTAAAAACCAACCAATTAAATTAGAAACCAAATCGAGTTTGAATTTGGTTTCAAAAACCCTTTATTTCAAAACCTAGTTTTATCCCCTTTTCTATAATTCAAAATCTATAAGGAATTTGGGGATACTCTAAAAAGATAGTTTGTAGATCTTGACAAGATCTACAAAGTTAGTATTCAAAGTTTTTCAAGTTTCCAAAAATAATTTCAAATAAATTTGAAAATACAGTTTTCTAGCATTTGTCCCTTTTTGATTTTAAAACCATAATTCAAAAATTATGCATAATTTGGCAAAACTTTGTATATTAAAAAGGTTTGGTTGAAAATTTAAACATTTCATAGTTTTGAAGATTTTCAAGTTTTATTGAAAAATTAAAAGTAATTTTAAATGTTTGTTTCTAGGGTTTTATTCCCCTTTTGAATTTGAGTTTAAATTTCAAAATCTGGATAGAATTTGAGGATGCCAGTTAAATGAAAAGTGTAGCTCTTGAAAAGTTATGCAAATGATATTTTTGGAGATTTTAAAGTTCTTATATAAATTTTGGAGTAATTTGTAATTTTAAATGAGTGGCATTTCTGTAATTATTGCGAACAACACCTAACCCTATCGTCGGCCGCCATCGCCGGCTTCTCAAGCTGCGCCGCCGTCCACCGCCGTGCAAGCCGCACATGCCACGACCACCAGCTCGCCCGGGCGCTCGAAGCATCCCCGCCGCGTGTCCGCAGCTCGCACCCCTCCCCTGCCCTATTTATACGCGCGGCCGATCACCGTCGTCTTCTTTTCTTCTTTCTGCTCACCGCCGACGACCTCACTCCGCCGCCCAAATTTGCCACCACCGAGCATGCCCCGCCTTCATTTTTTCCTCCATAAGCTCCGCCTCATTCTTGCGCTCAGTTTGAGCTAGCCCGTGCTCGCTCTCCCCGCCCGAGTCGCCCGCGCGTCGTCGTCTTCCTCGCGGCCAGTCGCCGAGTTGCCGCGAGTTCTCTCGCCGTCGACCGCCGCCAAAGGTGAAAATATATTGCCTTTAACCCCTCTATCCTATCATCCATCTTCTCCTGCTCCTCATGCGCACCGTGGTTTGCTCTCTGGTGCACAGGACACACCGGAACGCCGTCGTTTTCACTGGAGCGCCGCCGCCGCCATCAGCGCCGCCGACTGCAGCTCGCCTCCGACCATTTTCCATCCAACTAGCGTGCGCACTAGAACTGCAGTGAGCTCCTGCGTCTACCCATGCCCTCAATTTCACTCATCTCGTGTCATGGAGTCCGGCCGCCGTGACTCGCTGCCGGCGTGACCTTGCCGCTCCGCCGCGTGCGTAGCCGTTGCGGCTGGGGGCCAAATTGAGCCTCATCTTGTTGCCCGTTAGGCTCACGTGGATGTATAGATCGTAACCGTGCGCTCGCCGTCGCCAGAGAAGCTCCGGTGAGCTCTCCCGCTGGGCCGCCGCGCTGTCGGGCCGCCATGGCCGCCGGCGTGGGTGCCGCCGCCACCCCGCCGTGTCATTTACCACCCTGATCGACTCCCCGTGCCAAACTGAGCCCGATGGTTCAAGTCCGGTCGCTGGAGACCTCACCGTCGGCGAGTAATCACCGGTCAACCGCCGGCGGACCGTCGGTCAGCGCGGGAGCACTGTGCTCCTTTCTCTTTTTCTATTTTCAGAAAATGATTTAAATACTATTTTCTTTGAAAAATCATAGTAATTCATGTATAGCTCCAAAAATTTTGAAAATATTTATGTGTGTTCTTTATGATGTCATCTACCTAGAAAAAATATGAAATACCAAATTTGAGCACTCTTTGCATATGTTAAAATTAGCTCTTTTAATTGAAAAATGGACCTTTAATGATTTTTAATAAATAAAATAGTTGGCTTTTAATTCTGAAATTTGTTTTTCCATCTAATTAGGCTAAGAGCTTTTCAAAATAAAATTTTGAACTTAATTAGACAACTTTAATTTTTATGTCTTTATCCTATGCTTTTAAATAATTAATTAATCTAATTTAATTAAATTAATCATTATAGGATTTGTTTGACTTTGGGATTGAGTGATGACCTTAGGTCATTAATCCTAATGATCTTTGGCACTTTAATTAATTATTTGCGCTTACCTGAACATTGTCATTAGGGCTTAATTAACGTTATTTCATGTGTTTAATAACTTTCATAAATAATGTAGTTAACCCTAATGATCTTAGTAAATATGTTTGAGTTGACTTGCAACTTTATCATAAAGGAAAGTTGTACTCAAGCTATTAATCTGATCATATATCCATCGAGCATCATGTTTACTATTCAATCATGTTGAAGCATATCATTGCATCGTATAGTTTCCGATAACGCAGAGTTTAACGTTGTCACCCAGATTCGAAGGAAGAGCAGACTCTGGAGATTGGAGTTGATCCAGAGCTCGAGACAATCTACCCCGAACATCAAGGCAAGCCTCGGATGCATTCAAACCCTATTCTATTTATAAAAGTTTTACCGCTTCAGTTATTCTATGTTGCATTAAGTATAGGAGTTGAGTGTAAACCCACCAACTGCATTACCTATCTTACTTCCATAATTCCTTGTTACCTGTTCTAAAAGATTTGTAGTAATGCTTAGCCTTGCTTAATTAATTAAATGTTCAGAGGTAAAAGAATGAAAAAGATGAGTTTGGTTTTATCTGTTGAAATCATGATGATAGTTAATAAATCGAGTCCGGACGGCTAACTTGCATTGGGAACGGAGTCCCTCTGTAGTGTTTTCGTCTGTTGATGCCCTAGGTCCCGTGTCGATGGTGAACTGGTGACATCGAGAAATTAGAAAATCCACATGCATGAAGTAATATACTGATGGTTGAAGTCAGGTATATCATGGAGTGACTTATAGTGGGCCAGAGACCCCACATATGTCATAGTGTGTTATACTATAGGTTTAAGTTTCCATGTATATCGGTACACTGGGTCGAAGTGCTCAGGTGTATCATGTGGTGATATATGGCTGCGGTTGTTATCCCGGTATATCGGTTCACCTGCTATGCTTAGGAGTTGGAGTCTCCTGCATATTAGTAACCTAGGTCCCAGCTGGGTATGAAAATGGATTCGAATCGCCATGCTTCTCGGAGAAGAAGACTCGATCGGTGTTCATCGTCGTAGTAACAACTTGAATAATGAGTAAGGTTTAAGAAGAAAGTTGGTTGGTAATTTTGATCTTGAACAAAACAGCTTTTCTTTCTTTCAAGCCTTTCTGCAAAATTTCTTATCTCCTGCAAGCCTTACCTTGTCCCTCTAGCCTGCATTTCCTGAGTCTTCACCCCTCTTTTTTGTCGGGTCAGTCTTATTGAGTACTTTTATACTCAGGGTTTGTTGAACCCTTGTTGCAGGTGAGACTCATGGGCAGGAATGTTTCGCATCCTGCTGCATGACAATCGTCGAGGAAAGTGACGACGAATAGGATATCTCGCTCTTGGGCAGAGTATATAAACAAGGTTGATGTAATAAGTTATATCGTTATTCCACTGCTCTATGGTTTGTAATAATCCAACTTAGGGTTTGTAAAAGATTTATAAACTTATGTTATTGTAATCCTTTCGCTCTTTTACTCTGATGTATATTATTTATATAAAATTATTGTAATACTGCAATATCTCTTTGTAATGATTGATCCTGCTCGGAGAATCGTGGATGATTCGGGATTTACCGGACAGACCTTTTAAGTTTTATGGAACACATTCATGGTTATTTGGAGTCTGTTTAGACAATAATCATGCGTGTGGGCCATAGGATTTAGGAGGTTCTGCTACAGACTAAATCTTTCTTTAGTCCCAGGACAAAAAATAACCGGGACTAAAGCTCTGTACCAAAAGTCCCTTCTCTACTAGTTGTTGCTGCAAGGTGTGTACGGCGAAGCATTTTCCATCTGAGTAACATAGCTAGGAAAAATGTGTCATATTTTGGGTACAAATTACCTAAATCCTCAAGTTTAGAGCTCCTCAAATGACATGCCACTTCTCTAGACTGTGCCACCATGAAGACAATCTGTCCTAAAGTATGGAATCCAAGTATTATGAAACCAGCCGCTCTTGTATCCTAGTTTCTTCGGTGTGGAGAGTAATGCTAACCATCATCAATGAGCAAATATGTGTGGCTCGATGAGAACTAGGTGGTAGATATGCATCTTTGATCGAGGAACAAGTGGTGTGTGTTGTTGGGCTATCGACTATGTGCATTGCTCAATGTGTGGTGCCATGGTCCGCACAATTGTTGGTTGTTGCCATGGTGCTTTGGCTAGTTGTGCTCATGCTATTGCTCGACTACGAGTGTGCCAAAACTGTGGAGGCTAAGCTTGATGTCAATCATATGTACCTAGGTTTCAAGTGAACAATTTTTTTCCAAAGTTCCAAGATTACATAATATACTAATATAACAATCTACATCATTTTCTCACTTAGGGTGCGTAAAAGGGAGCAAATAAATTTGTTTCCAACTGAGAGAACATCCAAATTGGTCTTCTTATGCCTATTAGCCAAACTATCAGAATATGATCAATAATGACTCAAATGTTAGAATAATCCCATGCATATCTTATCCGTCATGTAAGATAGAGTTAGTTGCATCTCTTCTTGATAGGTTAGTTAAGTTAGTTGGTCATTGCACATGTAAACGGCCAGAACCGTGCTACGTTTGCAGTGCGACCTGGAGTCTGTACTCACCACGCCACGCATGAAACGTTCCCGTGCTTGGACGGGCACGACGCAACGTGAGCGGGCTATTGGGAATATGCCCTAGAGCTAATCATGCAGATGATGATACTCCGATTGTATCCATGATTAATAAAGTGTTCATTGAATATCCATTATAGACAACTTGTATTGATTGGCGATTATGTGAATTGTTTGTGGAACTCAATTACTTGAATGGTTATTCTAAAGTTGTCCCTGGTCGGCGTTCTTGTGAGAACACATTTGAATATTAGACCAACACATGTATTAGTTGATGGCTATGTTTCACAAGTCATGGACATGTAGATGTCAAACTAATAATGTGGGCACATGTGAGACATGTAGGCTGGACTGACCTGACATGAGAAAGTCTCTATTCACGTCATGTATGTTATGTTCTTAGACCTAAGATTGTGGTATGTACTCAAGATGTGAAACAGCCTACTTAGGGACTATCAAACGCTGCTCCGTAACTGGGTAGTTATAAAGGTGGTCTTCGGGTGGTCAGAAAGCATGCTATGAGACATAGACAATCAAGATGGAATTTGCCTCTCTCTACGCGAGAGAGATATCACTGGATCACTCAAGTGATTGGATCAACAAATGCATGGCCGTGCTTGGGTTAAGTGTTAACCCACGAGTTGAACCATATATCGAGTGGCAAAGGGATTAACTTGTATGTGGTCATAGTGGTTCGTCTGATATGATCTTTGTGTATGCATAGGAGTTGTCATGCCTTGCTAGAGGCCGCTGTCAACTATTGGGCGAGTAGGAGTACTCGGCCCATATCAATGTGTGCGTGAACCCATAGGGTCACACGCTTAAGGGGCTGGAAGCCTAATTCGGGTTGGACCCGAATTAGACATGGCTTAGGGTTACTAATGGGCCTCCAACTCGTGAGCTCATTGGGGACACCTATATAAGCAAGGGGTAGGAGAGCGGCCAAAGTGGACATGCCTTTGGTAGCTGCCGTCGCCCTCCCCATGCTCGCGCCTTCTGCTCCTCGCGGTCCTAGCAGTCCGGAGGCGCATCGCTTCTTCCCTGCACGTGTGGGATTCCTCGGAGGTGCTGGATCTGGAGCACTGGGACGAACCGCGCGAGGGGATTGAGGTGACGGATGACCACGCAACTACACTGCCTGTTGCAACGCGTATGACTACATCGAATCATCTTTTGTTGCACCTGCGCATCTAGTGGTAATCCCGTAACCTATAACTAGCAGTAGATCCTGATTTATGAGGTCAAAAATTTTTGTTTTCTGGCTAGCGTAGCAACCTCATAACCCTACAGTGGTATTGGAGCCATTATTGCCTCGTTATAGGTTCAGTTTTGTGCATATGGTGATATGCGTGGTTGTAGATGAGTCTCTAACCTTGGTTCGTCATCTTGCCGTGTTGGTCTTAAAACGATCTACTCGTACCAGTCAGAATTCCGCCATCCAAGTTAAGTGATTCATGTAAATCCAGTCATGGCGAGTTAGAGATCAATCAGATTGATTGAACTAAACCTTAGGTCAAGTGCCAAGCGCATATGATGCACGGCGGTGGTAGATGGAATTTACTGCCGGGCGCTGGTTTGCCGAGAAAAGTGTTGTTCGGTAAAACAGCCGTAACTTTTGAATCGTAACTCGGATTGAGACGAACTCTAAACAAAAATTGTAGAGAACAAAATTTTACATCTGATTCTCTACAGTTTTGCTGCATTTAGCAAAATTAGAATTACAAAATAAGGCTTGAAAAATAGAGTTTTCTGTGTTGCAAGATTAGACGTCGAATTCGGATAACTATTTTGCAGATATTGATGACTGGTATATCCCTTATGTGTATGTGATGCATGTATGTATTTAATTCATGGCTTACATGTCATGAGGACAATATGGGCAGGAGCCACATACATATTGTCAAAATTAATGTAATGGCCTGTGTGCCAATCTGTGATGATCTATCCGCGACTATGTAATTTTATTTTACTTGCACTAGTAGTAGCTAGTCTTGGCAGAATCATCACTGAAGGATGGCATACTCGAATCGTGGAGATGGAGATCACCATGATGCACAGATTGAAGGAGATGGAGATCCCCAAAGGAATAATGGGCTATACCAATTCATGTTTATGTTATGCCATTCTTACTATGTTCTACTTTCACATGCTATTATATTTTTGTCTAATTGCATGCGGTAATGAAGTAGAATGATCCCTCAGCAATGTTTAAGTTAAATGGTTCCCCAAACCTTGCACTATCATAAGTCTTGTATAATCGGTGGTGGGTCTATGAAATTAGGGTGCCACTGGTTTTTCTCGACTAGGCTTGTTCGTATCGGATACTTACTGCAAGAAGGTTTGGTTACTTAAACAAGGTCATCCTAATGGTTAGGGACCTTGGAGCATGGGTAGGTTGAGCGTAGCATAGAGATGCTGCCCAACAACAAGAGTCATATGTGATATAATTAGCAAAGTGTTGTTTACCAATCTACCATGTCTTCTAGCGGTGATGCTAAAGCTCACTAGTTGACTTGTTAGTTGTGGGTCTTGAATCACTAAGTATCAATTGAGGGATATTGATTTTAGTGGGAGTAGATTTTATTTTGATATAATTTACTCTTTCATGGATACATTGTCTTAGTATTTTGTGTTACTTTTTTTGTAGATGGCCGCTCGCAATCAACCATTTTCTTTGCGTATAATTCTTGAGAAAGATAAGTTGAATGGAACAAATTACGCGGATTGGATCCGCAACCTGAGAATTATTCTCAGGGCTGAGAAAAAGGAAGAAATTCTAGACACCCCATTACCAGATGAGCCTGATGAAAATGCAACTGCTGCCGTGAAAAATGCTTACAAGAAAGCATGTGATGCGGATCTTGAAGTGAGTTGCCTCATGCTTATTTGTATGGAACCTGATCTGCAGATGCAGTTCGACAACAATCATTCAGTGAACGATATGATCGTGGCACTTGAAGATATGTTCCAAACTCAAGCGTGGACTGAAAGGTTCAATGTCTCTAAGGCGCTTGCAGAAACCAAGCTAGCAGAGGGCGCAGCTGTTGGTCCACATGTAATCAAGATGGTTGGTTACACTCAGAGGTTGGAGAAGCTAGGCTTCCCAATTGGGCAAGAGTTGGCTACTAATTTCATTCTTGCATCGCTTCTGGCCAGCTATGGAAACTTCATCTCGAACTACCATATGCATAGAGCGGAGAGGGGCTTGAATGAACTGTGTGGCATGCTGAAAATAGCAAAGGCCGACATCAAGAAAGGTTCCGGCAGTAGCCAAGTGTTGGCGATCCAGAACCGACCTCATTTTAAGAGGCAGGGCAATTCTTGGAGGAAGAAGATGGGCAAGGCTAAAGATGAGATCTCTAAGCCAAACCCATCTGCTGCCATGGCTGGACCATCTGTAAATTCAGATTGCTTTTATTGTAAGGGAAAAGGTCACTAGAAAAGAAACTGCAAGGAGTACTTGGCGTCCTTAGAGAAGGATGGCGGCGATAAAGGTACTGCTACTGCTTGTACTCTTGTTGTTCATGTTACAGACATTTTCCTTGCTAACTCTTATATCAATTCTTGGGTATTTGATACCGGATCGGTTGCTCATATTTGCAATACGATGCAGGGAATAATAAGAAGTAGAAGCGTGGAGAAAGGAGAAGTTGATTTCCGCATGGGCAATAATGCAAGAGTTGATGCATTGAACGTTGGGACGATGCAACTTCCTTTGCCGTCAGGATTTATTTTGAAATTGAATAATTGTTATTTTGTTCCTAGTTTAAGTCAAAATATTGTGTCACCTTCATGCTTGATGAAGGATGGTTATTCATTTGCGAGTAAAGACAATGGTTGTGTGATCTCAAAGAATGATGTGTTTGTGGCTTTTGTATCCATTGTGAATGGGTTATTTATTTTAAATCTTGATGATGCACCTATCTGTAATGTTAGTGCTAACCGGCCTCAGTTTAATGAGTTAAGTCCTACCTATATATGGCATTGTCGTTTGGGTCATATAAGTGAGGATCGCATGAAGAGGCTCCATGATGATGGTCTTCTAACTTTGTTTGATTTTGAATCATACGAGACATGTGAGGCTTGCTTGCTAGGCAAGATGACCAAGGCGCCATTCAAAGGATTTCCTGAGAGGGCATCTGACTTGATGGAACTTGTACATACTGATGTATGTGGACCAATGAGGACGACAGCTAGAGGTGGATTTCAATACTTCATAACTTTTACTGATGACTTTAGTAGATATGGATATGTCTACCTAATGAAGCATAAGTCTAAAACATTTGAAAAGTTCAAAGAATTTCAGAATGAAGTAGAGAATCAACGTGGCAAGAAGATCAAGGCCTTGCGATCTGATCGTGGAGGCGAATATCTAAGTCACAAGTTTAGCAATCATCTTAAGAGTTGTGGAATTGTTCCATAGCTTACGCCACCCGGAATGCCTCAGAGAAACAGCGTGTCTGAGCAACGTAATTGGACCTTGTTGGACATGGTTCGGTCTATGATGAGCCAGTTGGACCTACCTTTATTGTTTTGGGGATACGCTCTAGAAATAATAGTTTTCACATTTAATAGGGTATCATCTAAGTCCATAGTTAAGACACCATATGAGATGTGGACTGATAATAGTCCCAGTTTGTCTTTTCTGAAAATTTGGGGTTGTGAAGTTTATGTTAAATGACTTATATCAGATAAACTAACACCCAAATTGGACAAGTGCTTTTTCGTGAGATATCCAAAGGAAACTTTAGGGTATTATCTATAACTGGTCAGAGGGCAAAGTGTTTGTTACTCGAAAAGGTGTTTTCTTAGAGAAAGAGTTTCTCAAAAGAGAAAAGAATGGACAAAAGGTGTATCTTGAAGAAGTTCAAGATGAGCCAATAGGGACTAACTCTACGAGTGATGCTAATGTAGCAGAGCAAGTTGAGACACCCATGGCAGTGGAGACACCGCCACAACCACGAAGAACAGTGAGGCTTCACGCATTGCATGGGGATTTGTTATTGTTAGACGATGATGAACCTGCAGATTATGCGGAAGCTATGATGGATCTAGATTCTGAGAAATGGCAAAGTGTCATCAGATCTGAGATAGATTCCATGGGAGACAATCAAGTTTGGAACTTGGTTGACCCGCCTGATGGGGTTAGACCCATAGAGAGCAAATGGATCTTTAAGAAGAAGAAGGATATGGACGGAAATATTCATGTCTATAAAGCTCGACTTGTTGCAAAAGGTTTTCGACAAGTTCAAGGAGCTGACTACGATGAGACGTTCTCGCCGGTAGCGATGCTTATGTCTATTCGGATCATTCTAGCAATTGCTGCATATTTCAATTATGAGATATGGCAGATGGATGTTAAAATAGCCTTTCTAAATGGGTATTTAGAAGAGGACGTGTATAAGATACAGCCCGAAGGTTTTGTTGATCCTAATAATGCTAGCAAGCTTAAGAAATCTATTTATGGGTTAAAGCAAGCATCTCGGAGTTGGAATATTCATTTTGATGAGGTAGTCAAAGGGTTTGACTTCCGTCAGAATGAAGAAGAACCTTGTGTTTACCAGAAGGTAAGTGGGAGCACTATTGTATTTCTGATCTTGTATGTGGATGACATACTATTGATTGGGAATGATATTCCTATGTTACAATCTATAAAGACTTCACTGAATAATAGTTTTTCTATGAAGGATTTAGGAGAAGTAGCATACATCTTGGGAATTAAGATCTATAGAGATAGGTCAAGAAGGCTAATAGGATTAAGACAAGACACGTACATTGATAAGGTGTTGAAACGGTTCAACATGGAACAGTCCAAGAAAGGGTTCTTGCCTATGTCACATGGTATGCGCTTTAGTGACAAGCAGTGTCCTTCATCAGATGAAGAGCGCAACCGCATGAGTAAGGTTTCATATGCTTCGATCATTGGTTCCATCATGTATGCCATGATATGTACTCGCCCAGATGTCTCATATGCTCTAAGTGTTGCGAGCACGTACCAAGCTAATCCGGGTGAACCTCACTGGACACTTGTTAAGAATATCCTAAAGTACTTACGAAGGACTAAGGATGTGTTCCTAATCTATGGAGGTGAGGAGGAGCTTGTTGTAAATGGTTACACTGATGCTAGCTTCCAAACCGACGCAGATCCTTTGACAAAGGCTCTTCTACAGCCTAAGCATGAGGTGCACATGAGGTCTATGGGGATTAGACATCTAAGAGATTAACTCTAGTGCAAGTGGCAGACTGTTAGGAATATGCCCTAGAGCTAATCATGTAGATGATGATACTCCGATTGTATCCATGATTAATAAAGTGTTCATTGAATATCCATTATAGACAACTTGTATTGATTGGCGTTTGTGTGAATTGTTTATGGAACTCAATTACTTGAATGGTTATTCTAAAGTTGTCCCTGGTCGGCATTCTTGTGAGAACACACTTGAATATTAGACCAGCACATGTATTAGTTGATGGCTATGTTTCACTAGTCATGGACATGTAGATGTCAAACTAATAATGTGGGCATATGTGAGACATGTAGGCTGGACTGACCCGACATGAGAAAGTCTCTATTCACATCATGTATGTTATGTCCTTAGACCTAAGATTGTGGTATGTACTCAAGATGTGAAACGGCCTACTTAGGGACTATCAAATGCTGCTCCGTAACTAGGTAGTTATAAAGGTGGTCTTCGGGTGGTCAGGAAGCATGCTATGAGACATAGACAATCAAGATGGAATTTGCCCCTCTCTACGCGAGAGACATATCACTGGATCACTCAAGTGATTGGATCAACAAATGCATGGCCGTGCTTGGGTTAAGTGTTAACCCACGAGTTGAACCATATATCGAGTGGCAAAGGGAATAACTTGTATGTGGTCATAGTGGTTTGTCTGATATGATCTTTGCGTATGCATAGGAGTTATCACACCTTGCTAGAGGCCGCTGTCAACTATTGGGCGAGTAGGAGTACTCAGCCCATGTCAATGTGTGCGTGAACCCATAGGGTCGCACGCTTAAGGGGCTAGAAGCTTAATTTGGGTTGGACCCGAATTAGACATGGCTTAGGGTTACTAATGGGCCTCCAACTCGTGAGCTCATTAGGGACACCTATATAAGAAAGGGGTAGGGGCACGACCAAAGTGGACACGCCTTTGGCAGCCGTCGTCGCCCTTCCCACGCTCGCGCCTTCTGCTCCTTGCGGACCTAGTAGTCCGGAGGCGCATCGCTTCTTCCCTGCACGTGTGGGATTCCTTGGAGGTGCTGCAACTAGAGCACTGGGATGAACCGTGCGAGGGGATTGAGGTGACGGATGACCACGCAACTGCACTGCCTGCTGCGACGAGTACGACTACATCGAGTCGTCTTTCGCTGCACCTACGCGTCTAGTGGTAATCCCATAACCTGTAACTAGCAGTTGATCCTGGTTTATGAGGTCAAAAATTTTTGTTTTCTGGCTAGCGTAGCAACCTCATAACCCTACACGGGTGTAGCGGGGATCGCGGTGGGTTGTTGCACACACCGTATAAATAAAGTGCCAAGGGCGTCGGGTCAAGGCTGCAGCATTGTGGCGAAAACCAATCTGTGTTCTCATGTTCGTGAGTGACGTCGTGCTAGGGAGCGAGAGCAGGATCACCGTGTTGCCAATCAACATCGAGTTGCCGATCACGGTGACTGGCACTAACACATGGTATCGGAGCCGTGGATGCAATATGGCGGCTCAGTAAGTCCACCGCGTGAACCTGCAAAGAAAAAGCGAGTCATCCCTCGGAGGAGCCCAGCGACGGAGGTGAAGGGCGACGCTGGAATGTCAGGTGGTGTGGAGCGTGTTCGGGAGAGCTCGCTGATGTGGCCAATGCTCACCCGCTCGAATTATGCGGAGTGGGCGATGTTACTTCAATGTAACTTCGAGACGCTTGAGATCTGGGACACGATCGAGCCCGGAGGTGCTGGTGTGAAGAGATCTCGTGACAGACAAGCCATGGCCAGGATCCTCCGATCAGTGCCATAGGAGATGTGTGTAAGGTCAGATGGCTAGAGGGGGTGAATAGCCTATTAAAATTCTACAAACCACTAGACAAAACTTGAATAGTGTAACAAATGGCGTAAACACGGTTTTACCTAGCCTAGATGGTGAGCAAGCCTCCTAATGATAATTATAGTATAAATTATTATCTCTATGTCACACAAAGGCTATGTCACTACCTTCTATTCTATTTAGCTAGCAAGAGAGCTAATTCTACACGAGCTACACAATATAATCTAGAAAGTAAATACAAGTTATAGAGGTGATTTTAATACCGACGGTGAAGAGAAGATGTTGCCAATCACCAAGATGATAATCAATTAATCACAATAACAACAATATATATATATCAATGAAGAACCAATCACTGGGAGACAAGATGACACAATTGTTTTGTTCACCCGGTGTTCACTTGTGCACCGATAAGCTACGTCACCGGTTGTGTCGACCAACACCTAGATGGTTCCTCGGTGTGACTCGCAAGCCACTTTCCTCACAAGGAACTCCCTCGCAAGGGAACCATAAGACACCACTCTCAAGTGAGGTAGCTCAATGACATGCGCATTCCACTAGAGTAGATTTTGGCACTCCGCTGAGGAAAGCTCAAGAACCTCTTACAAATTAATCACCGGAGGTGGGCAAGAACAATCACCAACTCTTCCCAATGCCTCCAACACCTCCAAGCCGGCTAGGTGGCATGCACCCACCAAGAGTAACAAGAAATCCACTGGCAAATCAACCCAGAAGTGCCACTAGATGATCTCTCCAATCATGCAATGCACTAGGTTCACTGAATCTCACTTCGAATCAAGCAAGCAAGCAAGAGAGATGAGTGAGAGGGAGGATTTTTAACTCAAAGGATGCTCAAGAGTGTTAAAATGGCGAAGAGACCTCCCCAAGGGCCGGCCACCTTCTATTTATAAGCCACTCAAGCCATACTAGCCGTTAGCCAAAGATTCCCCCACAATTAGCATTTTTTGAATCCCAGGACGCGTCCTGGGCACACCGTAGGACACGTCCTGCGCGTGTAAAAATGTGCGCCAAAACACCATGCCAAGAACACCCGAAATACACATGCTGGATGCATCCAGCGTTCATCCCAGGACTTATCCGGCGCGTGTAATTTTCACGCAGGAAACAACCCAATTCAAACTTGAGCCTAGGACACGTCCTACGCTCATCTTCGGACGCTCATGAGTTACTCTGTAGCGTCTGGCGTGTTCATTTTGTGAAACCAAAGAAAACTACCCATTGCACCTCCGGACGCGGCCACCGTGCGTCCGGCGCTTCGCCCATGCTGCACCCCTCTCTGGGTTTCGTCCTGGGGTCACAGGACGCGTCCTGTGCACCCCTTGGACGCATCCTACGCTCCCCTTGGACGCGTCCTGCGCGCGCAAACACCATGGCCCGGCCAGCCAACAGCCTGGACGCTCCCTCGGCGTCTGAGCCCCTCCTTGGACGCATCCGGCGCGTGTAAAAATGCATTTTTACACCGTCGCGACACTCCAACTCAATTACCTTTACAGATATGCCAACACCACCAAGTGCACATCTCCATGTGCATGTGTGTTAGCATTTTCCAAACATTTTTCAAAGGTTTTTCAATCGCGCACTAGATCCTAATGCATCCACATAAAATGATAGACCTAGTGGCACTCATGAACCGAATTACGGAAGATCTCCCCTCTTCATAGTTCGGCTATCGATCCTAAACCACTCACACCCTCTATGGTGTCTTGAGTGCGATTATACCTTTGCCTTGAGCCCATTTTGCTTTTCCATCAACCGCCAAGCCTTCACATGACATGTGACACTCCACGTCATCATGCAACTGTTTTGGTCCATCAATCTCGATCTTATTTGCTCTTCACCGTTGGTCGGTCCATTGCGCCAAGTCTTGCCTAAGCTTCACCACGCATGGTCCCTCACTTCAAGCCTTGACTTGCCCTTCACACTTCCACACAGTCCATCGAGCCAAGCTCCATCTTGATCTTCACCTTCTAGTTACACAACTCCATGTCATGACCCATTTACAATGAGCTCCACTTGGCAAGGACCACCTTATCTAAATCATCCACTTAGATCAAAGGTTAGTCCTAGGTTTCATCAATTATCCAAAACCAAACTTGGGACTTTCATTCTCCCCCTTTTTGATAATTGATGACAACCTCACAAAGATGATTTTATAATAAAGATTTTGAACTTGTCATGCTTGTCCAAGCGATTTGAATCATGATAAGATTTGGACAATCATCACAAATTCGGTTTTGGTAGGATTAGCTCCCCCCTACATATGTCCATAGTGTTTGGATTGAAAGCTTTGCACATATATATGGATATGAAATTTGTGGGAGAGTAGTTCTACCAAAATGATGCTAAGGTATAAGAAATGGATCTTTGAAGCGTGGTACCAATCGGAGTTGCCTTTTACACCATCCTTAGCACCATTGTTAACTAGACACATGTCAAAACTCAAGAGCCCCATGAGATCAACATTATAGCAAAGGCTCTTGATTCACATGTAAAACTAAACATGTCTAGTTACAACCTATTCATGCTAGTATATCATATCATCATTCAAATTCTAGCATTACACCACACAAGCACGTATATGAATTTAAATACATGTGCAAGAGCAAATCATATGATTAATACACAACCAAATGCAACAAATTGTTCATGAGCTCGCTCCCCCTACTTGTGTGCTTCATAAAATTTTAATCTACCCCCTTTCCATTGGCATATCTTTGTGACTTATCTCTACCCCTTTGTCATTGATTACTAAAAAGGTATGGTCAAATTGTGGAGAGTACATGGTCAAATTGTGGAGAGTAAGTTACATTAGTTCTTTTGGTGAGGTAGAATCAAATTTTATCAAATTTGGTCTCATCTAGCTTACTTGCCAAAGATATTCAATTCGGTTTGAACCAAAGACAAGCTTCTTCACACCTCACTAGAAGGGTTATCTCGCCTATGTTGAATTAAACACTTATAGCAAATATTCTAGATTCAACACTAGAATTGCAAGCTCACAAACATGGCATATATCATCACTAGATCAAGTCAATTATAGAAACAATAGTCATGCTATATATCCATCAAATTCATTTGATTTTTCATGAATGCACTTAGGATGCGACTTGTATGTCTAAATGATCTAGCAAATCCTAATATTCCATGATGACATGCCAATATAATTTTACCTTGTTTAGTCAAAGAAGAGGCATGTCAATAAGTGGATGGGGTGCATTCAACTCATATTTGAGAAATCAAGAATGTCCATCTCATTCCTTAGCTTGCAAAACCTCTTCTCATCAAGTGGCTTGGTGAATATGTCGGTAATTTAATCATCGGTGCCAATACTTTCAATTGAAATATCACCCTTTTGTTGATGATCCCTTATGAAGTGATGCCTTATGTTAATGTGCTTTGATCTTCCATGCTGGACCGGGTTTTGTGTCATTCTAATTGCACTTTCATTATCAAAAAACAATGGTATATTCTTGAAGTTGAATCCATAGTCCTTCAAGGTTGATTTCATCCATAGTAATTGTGCACAACATGCTCCCGCGCTAACATATTCGGCTTCGGCGGTAGATATTACCACACTATATTGTTTCTTTGAGGACCATGACACTAGTGATCTTCCAAGAAATTAACATGTTCCACTAGTGCTTCTTCTATCAATTTTGCATCCCCTATAGTCGGAGTCTGAATATCCAATCAACTCAAATTGTGACCCCTTGGGATACCAAAGTCCAACATCTTGTGTATGCTTCAAATACCTCAATATTCTTTTTGCGGCCTTGAGATGACTCTCTCTAGGTGAGGCTTGATATCTTGCACACATGCATACACTAAACATGACATCCGGCCTTGATGCGGTGACACAGAGTAGACTTCCAATCAAAGACCGATATTCCTTTTGATTCACCATGTTGCCACTAACATCACTATCAAGACTTTCATTGGTGCCCATTGGAGTTGAGATTGCCTTTGCATCTTACATCCCAAACTTCTTTAACATGTCCTTGATGTATTTGTCTTGACTCACAAATGTACCTTCATTTAATTGCTTAACTTGAAGACCGAGGAAGTAGCTAAGTTCACCAATCATGGACATCTCAAACTCTTTGGCCCTCATTTCACCAAATTCTTTGCAATAATCCTCATCGGTTGACCCAAATATGATATCATTAACATATATTTTCACAGTGAATAGATCATTTCCAATCTTTTTGGTGAATAGAGTAGTATTAACCTTGCCCATCTTGAATCCCTTAGAGATAAGGAAATCCCTTAGCCTCTCATACCATGCTCTAGGTGTTTGCTTCAAGCCATATAATTGTAACATCCCAGATGTTAGTAAGCAATTAAAATTATAATCAAGTACATTATCAAGCATAATCATTGAGCGTCATGACATAAATGCATTCATGTTTTAAGATTTTCTTTTGTGTGGTGCTTTGTTTTATACATGAAATAATGATGTTTAAGGTTTCATTAAACTCCTTATCATTTTATGTGAATTTGCTTGCAATTAAAGTTTGTTAGTTAATTAAAATTTATTGTTTTAAGTAATTATTTTTATGGAATAAATTGTTTGAGTAATGTTAGTTTCTATTTAAATGCCTAATTGTTATTTATGTGCCCTTGTTTGAATTTAAAATCCCTAAAAATTTAAAATATCCTTCTATCCTATTTTCTATATTTCAAAATATATAAGGAATTTTGAGATACTCTCAAAATATGGTTTGTAGATCTTGACAAGTGCTACAATATTGGTATTCAAAAATTTTTAAGTTTCTAAAAATAATTTCAAATGAATTTGAAAATACAGTTTTCCTGCATTTGCCCCTTTTCAATTTTAAATACATGTTTCAAAAATTATTCAAAATTTGGGAAAACTTTCTCTATGAAAAGTGTTTGGTTTGATAAGCTGAACATTTCATAGATTGAAAGATTTTTAAGTTTTATTGAAAAATCAAAAGTAATTTCAAATATTTGTTTCTAGGGTTTTGCTTCCCTTTTGAATTTGAATTCATATTTCAAAATCTAGGCAGAATTTGAAAATGTTTATTAAATAAAAAGTGTAGATCTTGAAAAGTTATGCAAATGATACTTTTGGAGATTTTCAAGTTGTTATGTAATTTTTGGAGTAATTTGCAATTTTTAGAGAGTGGTAGTTCTGTAATTTCTGATGAACAGTAACTCACGCGAGTTGCTCCTCTGTTCTGATGCCGCGTCGCTGCCGTGGTCGATTTGGCCGCGATTTCATGGTGATTCCCGAGCATCGCCGCGTGGACGAATTCACGAAGGCGCTTGCCACCTCACCGTCCATCTTCTCCCTTATATAAATATGCCGGGTCGGCCAGTCTTTCTTCTCTTCTTCGTTTTCACCGTTGTCGTCACCGTAGCAGCGTGCCGCCGCCATTTTCTGGCGCTTCGCATTGCCATTTTCTTTCTCTTTTACCACCACAGAGCTCGCCTCGACCTGCTCCACCTTCTCCTGTGCTTAATCGATGCGGACGACCAAGGTAATGGCCGCCGGGCCTCTTCTTCTTCGGCCGGCCATGGCCGCCATGGCCGCGGCTCATGTGGCCACACCTCCACACACCACGTCCAGTCGATTTGAGTGCACCATCAGATGTGCATGAGTCCAAGGATGCTCTTATGCCTCTCCTTTGCCGCTGGTGAGCATTAAATAGTGTAGTTGTTCGAGAATGAGTGGTTCTTGGTGCACGATCTCTGAAAAATGCCATCCACCATCGAAGTGAAGTCGCGGATCCATGATGTGGTGTCGTCCATCCTGGAGTTGGTGTCAAGCGTAACACCCATGATCCTGACGAGAACTAACTACCGCTGCAACACAGGCAAGCCCCGGATGCATTTAAACCCTTTCTTAATTTTATAAAAGTTTTATCGCTTCCTTATGAAATGCTGCATTAGGGGTTAGGAGTTGAGTGAAAATCTACAGATTGCATTACCTGTCTTACTTCCTTATTCCTTGTTACCTGTTAGCTAGAATATGCATAGTAATACTTAGCCCTGCTGAGTTAGATAATTTTTCAATAAGTAAAAGAATAAAAAATATGAGGATGGCTTTATCTGTGGAAACATGATGATAGTTAATAAATCGAGTCCGGACGGCTAACTAGCATTGGGAATGGAGTCCCTCTGTAGTGTTTCCGTCTGTTGATGCCCTAGGTCCCGTGTCGATGGTGAACTGGTGATATCGAGAAACTAGAAATCCACATGCATGAAGTGATATACAATGGGCCAGAGTCCCCACGTATGTCATGGAGTGATATATAGTGGGCCAGAGTCCCAACATATATCATAGTGTGGTATGCTGTGGGTTTAAGTTCCCACGTATATCGGTACACTGGGTCCTAGTGCCCACGTGTATCATGTGGTGATATATGGCTGCGGTTGTTATCCCGGTATATCTGTGAGCTGGTATGCATTGGAGTTAAAGTCTCCGGTATCCCAGTGATCTAGGTCCCAGCTGGGTATGAAAATGGATTTGAATCGCTGTTGCTTCTCGGAGAAGAGGACTCGATCGTTGTTCATCGTCGTAGTAACAACTTGAATGATGTTTAAGGTTAAGAATGAAGTTGGTTGGTAATATCAAGAGAGAGCAAGACAACTTTTCTTTTGTCAAAGCTTTTCTGCAAAAATCCTTAACCCTGCAAGCCTTACCTTGTCCCTCTAGCCTGCATTTTCTAAGTCTTCACCCCTCTTTTTCGTCGGGTCAGTCTTGTTGAGTACTTTTTGTACTCAGGGTTTGTTGAACCCCTGTTGCAGGTGCTAATTGGTGTTCAAATCAAGTTCATGTCGGTGGGCTCGACGTGATCTGGTTGTCCCCTCCCAACTTAGGAGCTCTACCTAAGTTGTCTTCTATAGTTCTTCTCTGCTTTCGCAATTGAAGTTAAGTTTATAAAAGTTAACTTTTTCATATATTTTGTAAACTTAATGTTATTACTCTTCCACACTCTGATATAGGTTTTATCATAAATGTTGTAATGTTGCAGTTACTCCTTTGTTGATCCTGGTATGAGACAAATGTGGTTTAATCGGGGTCCTTTGAGGGCACCCGACAGGGCTTTCTAAGTTGTATGGGACGCATGCATGGCTATTAGATGTCTTTTGAGACAATAATAGGTGCATGTGGGCCATATAATTTAGGAGGTTTTGCCACAATAATGGCTTCTTTAACTTGTACTCATGATTGAGTTTCTTGTCATCTTTAAAATTGGGAGGTTGCTCAACATATACTAGCTTATTGATGATCCCATTGAGAAATGCACTCTTTACATCCATTTGATATAACTTGATATCATGGGCACAAGCAAAGGCTAAAAAGATTCTAATTGCCTCCAATCTTACAACCGGTGCATAAGTTTCTCCAAAGTCAAGACCCTCTATTTGAGTGTAACCTTGTGTAACTAGTCTTGCTTTGTTTCTTACCACAATGCCATCTTGATCTTGTTTATTCTTGAATACCCATTTGGTGCCAATGACATTATGATCTTGAGGTCTTTCTACCAATTCCCAAACATCATTTCTTTTGAAGTTATTGAGCTCTTCTTGCATTGCCATGATCCAATCAGCATCTTTCAATGCTTCATCAATTTTTTTGGGTTTTTTGGTTGACACAAATGATGCATGCTCACAAATCATTGCCACTCTTGATCTAGTTTGCACACCACTTCTAATATCACCAATGATACTATCAATTGGGTGATCTCTTGCAATATGAGTGGGTTGGAGCACTTCATTTTGATTGCTTGCGCTTGATTGATCATTTGATTTGTTCTCTTGAGATGATTGACTAGCATGATGATTTTGCTCTTGAGAACTACTAGCTTGCTTGATGGGTGATGTGAGCACTTGATCTTTGTTGTCATCCACATCAATCACTTGTCTTGCTCTAATGTCCCCAATGTCCATGTTCTTCATTGCTTCTACCAACCGAGGTCCACCAACATCATCCAATTTGTCTTCCTCATCTTGGGACCCATTGGTTTCATCAAATTGCATATCATGGACTTCTTCAATTAGGCCACTAGCATTGTTCCATACTCTATATGCTTGAATTGTAGTTGAATATCCAAGTAGGAACCCTTCATCACATCTTGAGTCAAACTTTTCCAATCTTGTACCCTTCTTCAAGATATAGCATTTGTAATCAAATAATCTAAAGAATGATATATTGGGTTTTCTTCCATGAAGTAGCTCATATGGGGTCTTCTCAAGCAATGGATGATAATAGAGCCTATTGATTGAATAGCAAGCCATGTTGATTGCTTCATCCCAAAACTTGTGACTCACATTGTACTCATTAAGCATAGTCCTAGCCATATCAAGCAAAGTCCTATTCTTTCTTTCAACAACACCATTGGAGGGTGGAGTGTACTTGGCCTAGAATTGATGTCCAATTCCAAAATCATTACACAAATCACCAATTCTTGTATTTTTGAATTCACTCCCATTGTCACTTCTTATCTTCATAATCTTGATTTTAAACTCATTGTGAACTCTCTTGACAAAGGTTTTAAATATATCAAACACTTCACTCTTGTCACTAAGGAAGAACACCCATGCGAATCTAGTGAAATTATCAACAATGACAAATCCATACTTGTTCCCACCAATGCTTGCATATGTTGTTGTCAAAATAGATCCATGTGCAACAACTCAAATGCCTTGCATGTGCTCGTTGTGCTCTTCTTAGGATGTGCACTTCCAACTTGCTTCCCGACTTGACAAGCACTACAAAGTCTATCCTTTTCAAACTTAACATCTTTCAAGCCATTGACTAGATCATGACTCAATAATTTCTTCAATTGTTTCATGCCAGCATGACCAAGCCTTTTATGCCATAGCCAACCCATGCTATATTTTGATATCAAACAAGTTGATAGAGATGTTTCACTAGCATTAAAATCAACTAGATAGAGGTTCTCAAATCTAAACCCTTTGAATATCATATTAGAACCATCCATGCTCATAACCTCAACATCATTTGGTCCAAATATGCACTTGAAACCCAAATCATAAATTTGTGCCACCGAAAGAAGATTGAAATCTAAGCTTTGTACTAGCAACACATTTGATATGCTCATGTCATTTGATATTGCAATCTTACCAAGCCCAATAACCTTGTCTTTCTTGTTATTGCCAAATGGGATAGAATCAATGCCACTAACATTATCATTGATAGATTTGAACATTCTTGATGTATCGGTTATGTGTTGAGTGCACCCACTATCAATAATCCAATGCCTTCCTCCGGCTTTATAATTGACCTACAAGCAAATCAATGAAGTTTAGGAACACACTTTTGCTTGGTTCCTTGTAGGTTAGTGACTAAGCTCTTTGGTACCCAAATTGCCTTCTTCTTTGGGCCAACAATGGGTGTACCAACAAACCAGCTCTCACACCCTTCTCACCCTTGGTAAGCATATAACAAGAATCAAAAGGTATAGCATTCACATTTTTCTTGTTCTTGTTCATTTTATTACAATTATGATCTAGGTGCCCAACTTGCTTGCATCTATGGCAATATCGACCATTGCTCTTCACAAAGCTAGGCTTTGGAGTTGCAAGTGCCGCCTTGCCCTTCTTGGGGGTGTAGCCTAATCCCTCTTTGTTGAGAGAAAATCTTTGGCTACCCAAGCACTTTAGCAAGAGGGCCTCTCCACCATAGGCCTTGCCCAAGGCATGAGTGAGCTCGTCCACCTCTCTCTTGAAAGTCCCATTCTCAACCATTAGTGATGTATCACAAGTGAAACCATCACTACTAGTAGAGGTAGAGTTGGTGGTGGTGGATGAAGAGATACAAGAAGGGTTAGTCTCATGCATGATAATAGGTTGATAGAAAAATTCACATGTTACACCTATATCACTTGATACAACAACCTCCTTCTTTGCTTGTTGCTCAAGAAGCAATGAGTGAGCCTTTTCAAGCTTGGAATGAGCTTGACCAAGATTCTCATGGTCTTACTTTAGAATCTTATGAGTGGTCATAATCTCACTAAGAGCTTTCTCAAGTATTTCTACCTTCATAGAAAGCTTCTTACACTCCTTGTTCTTGGCAATAGCTATGTCTCTAGTTTCTTGCATCAAGTAATATAGTTGTTCTTTAGTAGGTTCATCATTATCATCATATTATCATGAGCATATTCCATTTCACTTTCATTATCACTACTATCATATTTTACCTTAGTTTCCTTTGCCATGAAGCATGAGTGTGATGTAGAGAAGAGTGAAGGCTTCTTGTTGATAGCAATTAAAGCAAAAGCCTTGTTGGAAGATTCTTCTTCTTCCTCCTCATTGTCACTCTCCCAAGTGACCACAAAGGCACCATCCTTCCCCTTCTTGAGAGTCATCCTTGCTTCTCTCTTTTTCTTCTCAAACTTGCCCCTCTTGTTGAAGTTGTTGTTCTTCTTCATCTCATAGGGACACTCATTTTGAATGTGCTCAAGGCTATCACAATTGAAACACCTTCTTGTTTGCTCATTGGTCTTGGAGTTATGAAATCTCTTCTTGAAGCCCCTTCTCTTGATGAACATATGTCCCATCTTCTTGACAACAAAAGCAAGTGCCTCATCATCAATCTCAAAGTCTCCCTCTTCACCATTGTCTTCTTCTTCAATGATGGGAGCTTTGTCCTTGGAGGAGGTGGCTTTGAATGCCATGGTTGGTTTCTTCTTCTCTTCCTCCTTCTTGTCCTTCTAGTCAATGTTCTTTTCATACTTGTCAAAGGTCAAGACTTCCCCAAGAAAATCATTAGGCTTCATTGTGTCAAGCCCATCTCTTTGTAGCATCATAATCAACATCTTTAATCTCCCGGGTAAACTCAACAAAAACTTGTGACAAAAGTCTTGGTCTTGTGTCTTGTACCCAAAGCTCTTGAGATCATTGACAATGACTTGTAATCTATGAAACATCTCAAGAATGGTTTCATCTTCTTTCATGTTGAAGTTCTCAAACTCACTCTTGAGGCCATAAAGCTTAGCACTCTTGACAACCTTGGTGCTCTCATATGTTTCACTCAACCTTTTCCACACCTCATGTGTTGTTTCCAAGTCCTTGATTCCCTCAAAGATCTTGGTGTCAATACCATTGTAGATTGTGTTGAGAGCCATTCTATTGCATGTTCTATTTGCTCTATCTTCATCGGTGAGATTGTTGGGGTTTATGATAGCATAGTCATTCTCAGTGACCTCCAACACTCTCTCATGAATAGAACCAAGGTGCATACTCATCTTTCTCTTCTAATGATCAAAAAACTAATGCCATCAAAGAACGGTGATTTGCTCCCCACATGATTAAACACAATTTAAGCCATCTTTTCAACACCGAAGGATGTTAAGCCTTGCTAAAATGGTGACCACGGCTTCGATACCATGTGTAAGATCTGAGATGGCTAGAAGGGGTGAATAGCCTATTAAAATTCTACAAACCACTAGACAAAACTTGATTAGTATAATAAATAGCGTAAACACGGTTTTGCCTAGCCTAGATGATGAGCAAGCCTCCTAATGACAATTCTAGTATATATTATTATCTCTATGTCACACAAAGGCTATGTCACTATTTTCTATTCTATTTAACTATCAAGAGAATTAATTCTACACAAGCTACACAATATAATCTAGAAAGTAAATACAAGTTAGAGAGGTGATTTCAATACTGACAGTGAAGAGAAGATGTTGCCAATCACCAAGATGATATTCAATTAATCACAATAACAACAATATATATATCAATGAAGAACCAATCACTGAGAGACAAGATGACACAATTGTTTTGTTCACCCAGTGTTCACTTGTGCACCGACAAGCTACGTCATCGGTTGTGTCGACCAACACCTAGATGGTTCCTTGGTGTGACTCGCAAGTCACTTGCCTTGCAAGGCACTCCCTCATAAGGGAACTGTAAGACACCACTCTCAAGTGAGGTAGCTCAATGACACATGCATTCCACTAGAGTAGCTTTTGGCGCTCCGCCGAGAAAAGCTCAAAAACGTCTTACAAATTAATCATCGAAGGTGGGCAAGAACAATCACCAACTCTTTCCAACGCCTCCAACACCTCCAAGCTGGCTAGGTGGTGTGCAACCATCAAGAGTAACAAGAAATCCACCGATAAATTAACCCACAAGTGCCACTAGATGATCTCCAATCATGCAATGCACTAGGTTCACCAATCTCACTTTGAATCAAGCAAGCAAGCAAGAGAGATGAGTGGGCAGGAGGATTTTTAGCTCAAAGGATGCTCAAGAGTGTTAAAATGGCGAAGAGACCTCCCCAAGGATTGGCCACCTTCTATTTATAAGCCACTCAAGCCATACTAGCTGTTACCAAAGATCCCCCGCAATCAACATTTTTGGGATCCAAGGACGCGTTCTGGGCACACCGCAGGACGCGTCCTTCGCGTGTAAAAACATGTGCCAAAACACCATGCTGAAACTGGCCAAAATACACATGCTGGACGCACCTAGCGCTCATCCCAGGACACGTCCAACGTGTGTAATTTTCGCGCGGGAAACAACCCAATTCAAACTTGAGCCCAGGACGCGTCCTGCGCTCATCTCCGGACACTCACGAGTTACTGTGCAGCGTCCTGCGCGTTCATTTCATGAAACCAAAGAAAACTAGCCGTTGCACATCCGGACGCGTCCGACGCTCACCTCTGGACATGGCTACCGTGTGTCCGACGCTCCGCCCAAGCTGCACCCCTCTCTGGGTCGCGTCCTAGGGTCACAGGACGCGTCCTGCGCACCCCTTGGACGCATCCTGCGCTCCCCTTGGACGCATCCTACACGTGCAAATGCCATGGCCCCGCCGGCCAACAGTGTGGATGCTTCCCCGACATCCTGAGTCCCTCCTTGGACGGGTCCGACGCTTGTGAAAATGTGTTTTTACACTGCCATGACACTGCAACTCAATTACCTTTGCAAATATGCCAACACCACCAAGTGTACATCTCTATGTGCATGTGTGTTAGCATTTTCCAAACATTTTTCAAAGGTTTTTAAATCATGCACTAGATCCTAATGCATCCACATAAAATGATAGACCTAGTGGCACTCATGAACCGAATTACGAAAGATCTCCCCTCTTCATAGTTTGGCTATCGATCCTAAACCACTCACACCCTCTATGGTGTCTTGAGTGCAAAACAAAATGGCCCTATAGATAACCTTTGCCTTGAGCCCATTTTGCTTTTCCATGAACCGCCAAGCCTTCACATGACATGTGACACTCCACGTCATCATGCAACTGTCTTGGTCCATCGATCTTGATCTTACAAGATTCACCATGCATGGTCCCTCACTTCAAGCCTCGACTTGCCCTTCACACTTTCACACAGTCCATCGAGACAAGCCCCATCTTGATCTTCACCTTCTAGTTACACAACTCTATGTCATGACCCATTTACAATGAGCTCCACTTGGCAAGGACCACCTTATCTAAATCATCCATTTAGATCAAAGGTTAGTCCTAGGTTTCATCAATTATTCAAAACCAAACTAGGGACTTTCAATGTGGCAGTTGCCGGGCGCAAAGAAAAATGTCAAGGAGGCGTGGAAAGCGGTGAAGAGCATGTGCATTGGTGCAGATTGTGTTAATGAAGCTAACGCTTAATGCCTATTAAAGGAGTTTGAGAACATTGTGTTTAAAGACTCCAAGATGGTGGATAAGTTTGCCCTGCGTATCGGCGCATTGGCGGCAGACCTGCGCACAGCCGAGGAGACGATGAAGGATGCTAGGGTTGTAAAGAAGATGCTGCGAGTGTTACCTCAGTGCTACTCATAGATCACGGTCTTGATCGAGACTTTGCTCGATCTAAAGACACTGACGATCGAAGAGCTGGTTGGCTGGCTCAAGATGGTGGAAGACCGCTTCTGGATCGAGATGATCACTGATAAAGCCAGTAAGTTACTCCTAATGGAGGAAGAGTGGGTGTCCAAGAACCGATATCTGTTGATGCCGGAGTCTTCCTCATCTGGTGGTGGTGAGAAGAAGAATTGGAGGAAGAACGATGGCGGTGGTGGCCGTGGTGAACACGGCAATAAGGAGGATGCCGTCACAAAGTCAACTTCTGAAGGCACTCCAAGGTGTAAAGGTCAATGTAGGAACTGTGGCATATATGGTCACTGGAAGGAAGACTGCAAGAAGCTGCCAAGGAAGGAGCACAAGGAAGAACCTCATGTGGCAACGATAGATCAGGAGAACCCGTCACTGCTCCTCGCGATAGCGAGCCTCATCCACGTGAAGCGAGCTCCATTCGCTGCCCATGAATCAGTTACATGAGAATCATCAGAGGTCATGCATCTGAATGAGAGGAAGGTGTACCCTCAAGATCTTGTTGAAGATCAGGATGTTTGGGTCCTTGACATAGGTGCAAGTAATCACATGACAGGCCACCGCGATGCGCTCTCGTCGCTGGACATGTCTGTGCATGGCACTGTGTGGTTCGGCAATGGCTCACTCATCAATATTGAGGATATTGGATCTGTCGTGCTCTAGACAAAGAAGGGTCACAAGTACTGATAGATGTCTACTATATTACTAAATTGAGAAGTAATATTGTGAGTCTAGGTCAACTTGAAGAGGGGGGATGCAAAGTAGTGTTGGAAGACGGGTTCTGCAAGGTGTATGGCATCAAGCGTGCATTGTTGGCACGAGCACCGCGTGTGAAGAATCGTCTGTACCTACTAGGTATGCATCTCGTAGCTCCTGTTTGTCTGATGTCAAAGATAGATGACGTGCCCTGGCTCTGGCATGGCCGGTATGGTCATCTCAATTTTTGAGCGCTAAGGGAGCTCGGTGCAAAGAGTATGGTGGATGGTCTACCTCTATTAGATCGTGCTGATGAGGTCTGTGATAGCTATGCTTTGGGCAAGCATCAGAGACATGTGTTTCCTCAGGTTGCAAGTTATCAGGCAGAGCGTGGACTGGATTTGGTCCATGCTGATCTCTATGGATAGATAAGGCCACAGACTCTGGGTGGCAAGAGTTATTTTTTGCTGATTGTCGACAATCACAGCCGCTATATGTGGGTGGAACTCCTGAAGATGAAAGATGAAGCTTTCAAGTGTTTCAAATGAGTTCAAGCACTGGTAGAAACTGAGCGTGGTGCCAAACTCTGAGCATTTTGTAGTGACCGCGGTGCGGAGTTCAACTCGATAGAGTTCAAGGAGTAATGTGACGAGCATAGCATCAAGCACTTTACCACAGCACTATACACGCCCCAGCAGCATGTGGTGGTTGAGCGACATAATTGCACGGTGGTGGAGATGGCCCACTGTCTATTGAAAGCAAGAGGTGTTCCAGCTGAATTTTGGGGAGAAGTAGTATCGACTGCTGTTTATCTGTTAAATCGATCTCCTACCAAGAGCCTGAAAGGAAAGACACCTTATGAAGCCTGGCACAATTGCAAACCGAAGGTACATCATCTGCGAATGTTTGGTTGCGTGGTGTATGTAAAGAAGGTTGGGCCGGGGCTATCCAAGCTTTCTGACAGATCCACCAAAATGGTGTTTATTGGTTATGAAGTAGGAACCAAGGGCTACAGAGTTTATGATCCGATAGCTAAGAAGCTTCATATATCTAGGGACGTTATCTTTGAGGAAGGCCATGCTTGGGATTGAAATCACCAGAATCGACCTGGATCAGCAGGTTCAGAGTTTGATGTGGAGCACTATAATGTTGTCGGACGAGCAACAGTAACTGAAAAAAATGCAGTTGAAGGAGCAACAGTCTCAGGCGATCAGGAACAAAATTCGTCGGTCCACGGACAGTGGGCTATTGACACTGGTTCACAGGGAGGATCAAATCCAGCTACTCCACAAGGACCTCCAGCAAACGATGTAGAGTTTGCAACACCACAAACAGGAGAGTCACATGAATCAGAGGGGGTGCCAATGAGATATAGAACACTTGACAATATTTTTGACACCACTGATGAAGTTCAAGTCTTTGAGTTAAGTGGGGGTGTGTCTACATGCAGCAGAGGAGCCAAGAAGTCTGAGTGAGGCCTTGGAAGAACAGTGTTGAAGAGAAGCCATGATGACAGAGATGAATTCCATTGAGTCAAACAGGACCTGGGAACTGTCAATGCTACCTGTAGGCCATAAAGCTAATGGGCTTAAGTGGGTCTTCAAAGTTAAGAAGGATCCAGATGGCAACATAATTAAGCACAAAGCTTGGCTAGTTGCTAAAGAGTATGCACAGAAAGAAGGGGTGGACTTTGAAGAAGTTTTTCCCTCGGTGGCTAAAATTGAGACAGTGAGACTGATAATTGCTTTGACTGCACAAAGAGGGTGGCAAGTGCACCACATGGATGTTAAATCGGTGTTTCTTAATGGTGATCTACTTGAGCAGGTGTATGTTCAGCACTTCCTGGGTTTATTGTCAGAGGAGATAGCAGCAAGGTGCTCAAACTGAATAAACCCTATATGGGCTGCGTCAGGCTCCTAGAGCATGGAATGCTCGACTTGATAAAGAGTTGCTGAAGCTTGGCTTTCAGAGGAATCCATTGGAACATGCAGTCTACCGAAGATCACAGAGCAATGGTAATTTGTTGGTGGGTGTGTATGTAGATGACCTGATCATTACAGGTCCAAGTCAAGCAAACATTGATGCATTCAAACAGGAGATGATGGGCAGTTTCAGTATGAGCTATTTGGGGCTCTTGAGTTATTATCTAGGAACCAAGTCATACAAAAGGATGGTGAGATCTTTGTCAGAGTTCATACACCCTCAAGATTCTAGAGCAGGCAGGTATGAAGGGTTGTAATCCTTGTCATGTGCCAATGGAGAACAGATTGAGGCTAAGCAAGAATGACAAGTCACCACATGTGGATAAGACCAAGCACAGAAGTGTGATTGGAAGCTTGAGGTATTTAGTGAATACAAGACCACATATAGCCTATGTCGTGGGGTTTGTAAGCAGGTATATGGAAGATCCTAGAGGAAGTCATTGGGCAGCAGTCAAGCAGATACTCATGTACTTGTCAGGTATCATGAATTTTGGCTGCAGATACAAGAAGTTGAAGGTCTCTGAAATTTCAATTACCGGCTACAGTGATAGTGATTTAGTAGGAGACATTGATGACAGATAGAGCACCAGCGAGTCAGTGTTCTTGTTGGGTTTCATCATGTGAAGCTGAGTACATTGCAAGTGCAAATGCTGCCTATCAAGGCATTTGGCTTAGCAGGCTTTTGAGAGAATTGCTGGGAATACCGACTCCACGGGTGAAGCTGCTAGTTGATAACATGTCTGCAATTGCTTTAAGCGAGAACCTGGTCTATCATGATCGCAGTAAACACGTCGACGTTCGCTACCATTTCATTCGTAATTGTGTTGATAGAGGTGAAGTTGGCATTGTGCATGTGGGGACGAACGACCAGCTGGCAGACATCCTGACCAAGGCTCTGGGGCGTGTCAAGTTCATGGAGCAGCATCAGCAATTGGGAGTAGTCCAAGTGCAGCGGGATTAGGAGGTGATATGTTAGAATAATCTCGTGCATATCTTATCCATCATGTAAGAGTTAGTTGCATATCTTCTTGATAGGTTAGTTAAGTTAGTTGGTCATTGCACATGTAAACGGCCAGAACCGTGCTGCGTTCATGGTGCGGCCTAGAGTCTGTACTCGCCACGCCACGCATGAAATGTTCCTGTGCTTAGACGGGTGCGACGCAGCGCGAGTGGGCGTGGCGGGGATCGCGGTGGGTTGTTGCACACATTGTATAAATAAAGTGCCAAGGGCGTCGGGTCAAGGCTGCAGCATTGCGGCGAAAACCAATCTGTGTTCTCTTGTTCATGAGCGACGTCGTCCTAGGGAGCGAGAGCAAGATCGCCGTGTTGCTGATCAACATCGAGTTGCCGATCACGGTGACTGGCGTTAACATCGAAGATATAAGAATTTATGAATATAGGCATTAGAGGGGATCAAAGTTTTCTAGGTGCCTAATTCGGGATAAAGTTTTTATCCAATGATATATATGAAAATATTTTTACTCTCCGTCATTGTACCACGTCCATACAAACATGCTTACTACACAACTACACATGCACGACTACTAGCTACCAGTGAAATTTCCTACGACGTCCCCATCCAACAAGGTGTGTACGGGAAAGAGTTTTGCATCAAAGTAAAATTGCCAGCATACGTAAGTGTGCCGTCTTTTGGGAAGACGTTACCCAAACACTCAAGTTTAGAGGTCTTCAAATGGTATGCATACGCCACTTGTCTGGACTCCATGAACATAAAATAAGGATGGAGTGCAAGTATTTCAAGATCAATAAGCCGTTGTTTTATCCCATCTCCCGTTTCGGTGTGGAGAGTACTTTCACCGTCATCATCAGAATCCCATTCTTGTGCATCGGCGTTGCCATCTTCGGATCAGAAAGCATTGTGTAAGGTCCATGACGATCTTGGTGAGCTTGGCAGGGCTAGCCCATAGGCAATTCGATGCTTCGGTATCCATTCCATGTGACCGCATGAGGAGTCGTCATGAAGGGTCCAAACGCAAAGGTGTTGTTCGCGATCAAACGATGCCAAGTAAACTCCCTTCTTGGAACTCCCTAGACGAACACATCGATAGCCCCTGTATTCTTCAACCTGTCTAGGTGGCTTGAGCACCTGGTACGTCATCATATGGTCTGACAATGGTATCCTCAGTACAAAATTGTTTTGGCAATGAACGTAGAGTGCACCCCTCCAGCACGCCGAGTGCAGATATTCATTTGGCACATCCATGTCGTTGACCATTCTCGCGGGTCCACCTCGTCAGACCAACGACCTCGCCTCCCACCGCCCTGTCACCGACGAGAAGACGCTAAGGACGAACGGTGACGGTGGCCATTCAGACTGTGAGATGGCCCTGTACGCAGGCTCCTCCTTGTTTTTCACGCGACAGACCATCGGGATGCAGAACACCTGATAGTGCGGTGACTCCGTAGGATCGAAGGCGAGATAGCGGTCTTCCACGAAGTAGCGTGAATCCTCCCATAGCGGAGACAGGGGGCACTTGGGCAGACGCACAACCCGGCCCGTGGCCGGGTTGAGGACGTCGTCGAAGATGAGGACTAGGCCGTTGCAGTGGTCGTGTCGATCGCGATGGTACGGCGGGGCATCCGGTAGCCGGTGACGCCGGCGCCGGGGCGGGCGAACAGCTCCGGGCTGTCCCCCTCCACGTTGAGGCAGAGCAGGAGGCCAGCCAGCGACAGCGGGAGGAGGTCGGCGCGGAGCAGCCGGCGGTCGTCGATGAGCGCGCACCACGCCCTGCACCAGTGGCGAAGCCAAGGGGGGCCAGAGGGGGCCATGGCCCCTCCCAATGTTTGCTGAAAAAACCAGTACTTCTGTGCTGCTATGGCCCAATCATCCAAGCCCATATACGGATATCAGATATGTACGTGTACTTGTACTTAAGTTGAACCGTCCGTAGTCTGATCTTCCGAGGGGCGAGGGCCAAGCCGCCTAGGGCAATCCACGCCGATTGCAATTCACGATTCACGATCCTGCCGCGGACCGCAGTGCCGCCGGCGCCGCCACACCCGCCCAGTCGCCCCGCCGCTCGGCCGTAAAGGCACCCCAGGCTCTCTTGGCCTCCGATTTAGTCTGCATTGCAGCACGTGAACATCCAGACCAGGCAGCACGTAGCACGGCAGCAGTAGCCAAGTATGTTTTTTTGCATGATCTTCTAGATTTTTATGTCCATTAGTTTAGAGCTAATGTCCAATTGGCTAATTAAACTATTGTTTTTTTTACATTGAAGGATCATGAAATTTAAAAGGACAACAGTTCACTTTTTTGACACACTACTGCTGCTGGTAATGTAACGATAAATCAAGAGCAAGATGACCATGGATCGTCTCTAGAAGATGAAATAGCTAATTGGCTTTCTGGAGAAAAAGAAAATGATGGTGAAGATGAGGAAATTGTGTAGCCGGCTAAATTTAAATTTAAATGAAACATGTTAGTTCCTTGACTCATTTATGCTTATTGTTGTATTTTTCATCACAAAATTGTCACAACATGCATAGTTAACTATTGAATAAAGATGCTTTTGTTTTAATATATGGTGTGAACTTATATATGCATATACAGATGTATTGAAATTCATGTTATATTACATGTAGCAGATTGTTTGGCCCCCCTTATATAATTGCTGGCTCCACCACTGCCCTGCACACGCAGCGGCACGCGGCCAGGCCGCGAGGCGGAACACGTCGTCCGCGAGAACGTCCTCGGGGGCCATCAGGTTCTGCCGCTTGTCGTCACGCTGTTCCATCGAGAAGATCGACCGACTCCATCGAGAGGATCTGTCTGTCTGTCCACACGGCGCCGCTCCCGTTCTGCTTCGGGCGTCTTGAATTATTGATTCGACCGAGCTTAACATCCCGTGTCCTGAGGTGAGTAAAGATGCCCGAGGAGGACCAGCGTCGTTGCAACCGAGCGTGCATGCAAGTCCGCTCTGGAGGTAACGCGGCGGACAGGGACAGCCCAGCACTTTAGAAACTGAATTGTAATGTGAATTTCATTTTTAGACTAGCAATGTGTCCTTGAATTGTAATGGAGCATCCATCTTATTATGTGGTCATTTGAACGATTCATGATCTAGAGTTTTTATCTGTAATCATCCAACTTTATATTATTGTTTGACGTGTCTTGGAATTAGATTGGATATTGTTGTTTGTTAGACATGTATTCTTGTAACTCATATGAAAAGGACGCCAAGCTCCATTAACGTACCCCATTCGTCCCAAATTAAAAGTCATTTTAAAAATTTTAAAGAATCAACGTATTTTAAGTTTGACCAAATTTATACGATAAGATAATAATATTTATGATGTTAACTAAGCAAAATTACGTCCTTCATAGGTTATACATGCGTTGTACTTATTTTGATGTAAACAATCTTTATAATTCTCTCTATTATTTTAGTCAAATTTAAGATGTTTTGAATTGACTCTTCAAGAATCTTAGAATAATAACTTTTTAATTGAAACAGAGGGAGTACCAAATATTGAGAGCCTGAGCATTTAAAATATAGGTATTGATATATAGGTTAATTATAATCTAAATACATATTTAATATTTTTTTGAGAATCCATCTAAATCTCGCGGAGGCGAAAATAATTGTGGGCTAGCAAGCAAAGCACCTGACCTCCTGTCGTCCTGCGTCCCTGCATCGTGTTCTCTCTCCCGTCGTGCGGTGTCTGATCTCCCGTTCCCCGGCGTGCTCTTCCTCTCTTTTGTGGCGACGACTGGGCGACCGCCACTACCGCCCCACGCCAGGAGCCCGGGTCGTCGCCGGCCCCTTAGCCAGGTCTTCTTCGGTCCCTTCACCGGCGACGAGCACCCACAAGGTACGCCCTACCCCCTTTTCTTCCCCTAAGCTGGGCTATTTGTACCCGGATCTGATCTAATTACGAGTGTAGTATTACATGTAGTAACTTCGATTTATTTTGGCAAAAACTATCCATGTACATGTGTCCGCTCCTGATCCTGATGCTGCCATTGCCTCTTTGCCTGCTGCTGCTTGCTTGATAGGTCGCCAGTATGGGTCTGGCGAAGGATGGCGCCGAGTTGGAGGAGGGGTCCTTGGAGATTGGCATGGGTAAGTGAGGACTTGAGACTTCGCCGAGAAACTCAGTACAAGGCTTGCTTTTTAGAGTTAACACTACAAGGCTTGTTTAGCATTTATTTGGTCATACATCTATTGTAGGTTGTTATTTCTTATTTGCTTGTCTGATCCAATGAGCAATAGATAGGTTTGTGAAATTTGTTTGAGTTGAGTGTTTCCTGAAAAGTGCTAAGTGCTCACAGAATTATAAGATACTAGGCAATGAGTATATTTCACAGTTACAATTTGTGGGTCTTTGCTAGTAGCCTAGCAAGTTAGTTGCGTGGTATTCCGGTCCTGATTCTTTTATTGAAACACATACATCAAAATTGAATGTGGCAAATCATTTTATATGATGTGTTTCACATGCTCACATAATCTGCAGTGCCATATATATGTGTAAGTAAATATATTGAGTAATATAGTAGAGATTTTATTTTGGGGGCATGGATATGGATCACATATCAGTGTGATTATTCTGTTTCAAGAACTTTTGAATCCTATTTTTCCTATGTTGCAACTCATGCAGAAAAAGTGTTATCTGAAACATAGTTACTGGAAAACACAGTACAAAGGTAGCAAGTATGATTCTTTCGTCAGTGATCAAGCCTGTTTACACTGTTATCACTAGTTTTGTCTCTTGTTAACCTCTGTAGTGAAATCATGGATACAAAAGGATATCCTTTTAATTGACAAAGCAATGACAAATTTGTCTATATGGTACTAACAATTTCTTGATAAGCAGAGTATAGAACTGTCTCTGGTGTGGCAGGACCGCTGGTTATCTTGGACAAAGTAAAGGTATGTTTAGTTTTAAGTTTCACACAGTTGCAGCTGCTATCGCTGATTGGCCACTCAAAATGATTATGAAAGACTCCTCTGATCACAACTATTTTCTATTCAAAACTATATTAGGGTCCTAAGTATCAGGAAATTGTGAACATTCGGTTGGGAGATGGCACTACTCGTCGTGGTCAGGTCCTGGAAGTCGATGGTGAAAAGGCTGTTGTGCAGGTTGCTTCTTTCCTATGGTTTCAAGAATAATGATAAGATTTTTTCTTCTTTTAATAATCTGCTTTGCTTTGCACACTATGAATAATTAATCTGGATACTAAACGACATGTCTCTTAAAGGTCTTTGAAGGTACCTCAGGGATAGACAACAAGTATACTACCGTGCAGTTTACTGGCGAGGTAGCATCTTATTCCAGCTTATTTGGTTTCTTTTTTTTGCTAATTTTATTTCTTGTTCTTTGTTCTTTTTCTTCTACTTAAGTTTCATATAATGTAGTCAAATGCCCAATTTCTTGACCTACCTTAATCTTGGTTTCGGCGGAGCATGAACCTGATTTCGCTTATGTGAATTATATGGAACCTGATATTGTAGAATTTGGGTATTGCAAACCCAATATTCCTGCTGAAAAGTCTAGTGTTGAGCTTAGGCTTTGTTGAGCTGTCTCAGTGTTATGACATATAGGCACATAACATTCTAAACTGAATGGAAGGGGTCCATCAGGCATTCAAAACCATCCATAGTTCTTTTTCCTATGTGCATTTCCTTAATACTTTGCCCCTTTACTTGCATGTTATGACGTGCCTTTTATTTTACAGGTTTTGAAAACTCCTGTCTCACTTGATATGCTTGGACGCATTTTTAATGGTTCTGGCAAACCCATTGATAATGGTCCCCCGATATTGCCTGAGGCTTACTTGGATATTTCTGGTGAGTTATTTTGCATTATGTATAAACCTTAGACTTTGAGAACTCTGTAGTGTGTATTTTAAAGGACACAAAGTCATTAATGGACTTGGTCATTAGAAGGATCTGAGGTGCTGAATCATCCATTTTTTTGGGAAACTTTCCTATTTACCATATGATAGACTTATAAGGTCTGATAATGTTTCAGGAAGTTCTATCAATCCCAGTGAGAGAACCTATCCAGAAGAGATGATTCAAACAGGAATATCCACCATTGATGTGATGAACTCAATAGCACGAGGGCAAAAGATTCCTCTCTTTTCTGCTGCTGGTCTTCCTCACAATGAAATTGCTGCTCAGATATGTCGTCAGGCTGGTCTTGTTAAAACTCTGGAGAAATCTGCCAAGCACAAGGAGGTAGAATATAAACTTAATAAGATGTTTTAAAAGAAGATATCACACTTCCAAAATAGTACATAAGTTACTGTTTGATGTTGCTACTTTATTTATTGGGCCTACATGTGGTTAGTGCTTACATATGCATGGCCTCAAACTTAGGTTCCTGATTTCAGCATCCTGTTCTTTTGAGCTGAACTTGCATCTATCTTGGTTGTGCTATTGTTGTATGTTCTGTTATTGAAAAATTTAACTTCTATGTGTTTCTAGCTTATCAAATAGATATCTGGAAATTTTGGGGAAAAAAAACTACTGAACAACACTAATGAGTTTAAAACTCTGGATTTTTGACATACTGTGACCGTGACAACCAAGTAACTAACCATGACCTGGTGAAGTTTAGTCTGTTTACTTGTTCTCCAAAATAGATTATTGATTCTATCTCCCATTTTGATTCTGGTTTACTTTACTTTCAGAGTAATGTTGAGGACAATTTTGCCATTGTGTTTGCTGCCATGGGAGTAAACATGGAAACAGCCCAATTTTTCAAGCGTGACTTTGAAGAAAATGGCTCAATGGAACGGGTCACCCTTTTTCTGAATCTGGTACCAAATTTATTGTTATATGGCAATCATTTGTTATTACACTGTAACAAATGAAATTTTGATTAGTTGATGTAGTATTAAAAAAAGCTGACTCTTGTTCTCTGTTCTCTTTATTGATTTACAGGCAAATGATCCCACTATTGAACGGATCATCACTCCTCGTATTGCTCTGACAACAGCAGAATATTTGGCATATGAATGTGGGAAACATGTTCTTGTCATTCTTACAGACATGAGTTCATATGCAGATGCGCTTCGTGAGGTATTGAATTTGCTGTGTATTACCATATTTTCTCATTTCTCATATATATATGAGCTATCAGTTTAATACTTATACTCTTTGAACTTATTCTAGAGTTACTTGGAGCAAATTCCATCTTGAAATTTTTTGGGTATGCAAATCAATGGAATTTTAATGTTAATTTTAATTATAAGTGAATGCCGCTTATATCCAGGTCTCAGCAGCACGAGAAGAGGTGCCTGGTAGGCGTGGTTATCCTGGGTATATGTATACTGATCTGGCAACCATATATGAGCGAGCTGGGCGTATTGAAGGAAGAAAAGGCTCAATTACTCAAATTCCCATTCTAACTATGCCTAATGATGGTAAGCCATGAAATGAAAGTAACTATAAATTTGCAGAGTTAGCATGAGCATAGTGTCTTGTGTCTTAGCAAGTAACACTCCTGCTCAGTGTTTCAAAGGCGACGCCTAGGTGTCGGCGCAAGCCTTGGGACAGTGGCACCTTGTTGCCTAGGCTCCGCCAAGGTGTCCAGGCAGACCCAGCACTCACCTGGACGCCTAGTCACCTTTTAAACACTGCTCCTGCTTGGATTGGCACGTCTGCTGCCACTGTGTAGTATATATATTTCCTCCTGGGAGGACTACTTAAATGTTGATTTGGTTGTAGCTTTTCTTTTCTCATCAACACTACTACCTGTACTTCCAAATTATAATACCACATCATTTGTTCTTTGGTGTTTTCTCAACAGATATCACACATCCAACTCCAGATCTTACTGGATACATTACTGAAGGGCAGATATACATTGATAGACAGCTCCATAATAGACAGGTTTATTTGCTTGTGTACTCTATTAATTGTAGAAGTAGCTGTGTCTTCTCTTATCCTTGCATTCTACTTCTCTTCTTACATTTCATGGCATTAACAAGATATATGATTTTCTGTTGTCTCTTAGATATATCCACCCATCAATGTCCTGCCATCTCTCTCACGGTTGATGAAGGTGCCAGTCATTGCAATCTTTTTATGCAGTTGTTTCTCTTAATGTGAATTTTCATGAGTAATAATGCCATAATTATTCACCTACAGAGTGCTATTGGTGAGGGTATGACACGTCGAGATCATTCAGACGTGTCTAATCAGGTACTTGTTTTGAGTCCTTCATTTCAGATTAGGATTCATTCTGCCTCCGATATTAATTAGGATTCATTCTGCCTCCAATATTTACATGACTTGATGTTCAGCTTTATGCAAACTATGCCATTGGGAAGGATGTTCAAGCTATGAAAGCAGTTGTTGGAGAGGAAGCACTTTCATCCGAGGATCTGGTCTGTCAATAGATTTCTAACTTGTGCTCAAATATTCTTTTTAAGCTTTTAAGTTTCATTAATTATGCCTTTTCTTTCTGTTGTTATACACAGCTCTATCTAGAATTCCTTGACAAGTTTGAGAGAAAGTTTGTAACACAAGGTGCGTATGACACCCGGAACATTTTCCAGTCACTTGACTTGGCATGGACATTGCTTCGTATATTCCCTCGTGAACTTCTCCACCGTATTCCAGCAAAGACCTTGGATCAATATTACAGCAGGGATGCCACCCATTGATCTGTTAATCCAGCACAGAAATTCAACTTGTATCACCGAATCATAGCTTCGTTGTTTGAATGAATAAAGAGGAGAGTGCATGGACTTGTATCTTTTTTGTTTTGATATATGTAGTCATCCTATTCTTTCAGTCTCAGGCGGCTTTTGTAATACTATATGCCTGTATACTTGAATCCGATGGTGGATCTCATTGTTGGATGCAACTTCGTAGGAGCACTGTAAAGCGGTATTGGCTTATCGAATGTGTTGGTTATATTTGTTTATCTCTTTGTAAATTATTATAATCAAACAATAAATGTCTTCATAATATTTCTCTCCTCAGTTATGTTGCTTATGTTGGTCATTGTACTGCACAATCCTTTTCCTTTTGTTTTTGATTTTGTTGAAGATAATTAATGAAAACATAAATGCAATCACAATATACGCTAAAGTGACGCTCGTTTACACCTCGGACTTAGAATTTGTCTTCCTGAGGTTCGTGTGTTTTTGGGGTAATAGAATTTGATTTTTTTTTTTTTTGCACGGTTCATCATCTTCCTTGCCCTTCTCGCCGCTTGGTGTGGCCGCGCTGGGTTTTCATCGGAGCTCTAGTAAAACCCTAACGTGGCTGTGATGGTTTCCTTTCCCTCCCTGATATCTTGCTTCCGTGATGAGCTTTGGCCATGGGTGCTCTCGCCCTGACTTGCCTTGACATTGCAACAATTTGTAGGAGTAGGGTGTGTATACGTGAGCCCCCTCTTCTAAGGTCGTCGGACTTGGAGAAGAATATGGGAAGAGAGGCCGGATCTGCAGGCACTGGTTGAGTCTCGATTGCCATATAACTTTACCGTTATTGCATTCCTTCTTCACAACAATTTATAGGAGTAGGGTGTGTATGTGTGAGTTAACAGGAGTAAGTATACGACGCGCGTACGAATGATTCAATATCTGTCTGCACTATGCGATTTGAAATATCCAACAATTTAAGATGTCGTGTACAGGTTTAACAAAGGAAACAAAACCTTGCAAAGTTGATTATACGTGTGCCGCCATTGAACTTGATCTAAATCCAACTCTGAAAGGATCTTGGCTAAGATTCTATATGGATGCGAAGTATTTTTTCAGTCTCGGAGAGTATACTATGGTTTTATAAAAGACTTCGTTATAAACCACAATTAAGTGTTTGGATGGTACAAACCTTACCATTTTGAAAACCATAGTAGTATTATTAAAAGTTTAGTCTTTATGGAGTTTTAAAAACTCTAATATACTCTTCTGTTTCCAAAACCATGAATTTAGATGCCTAGGGAGTCAAATTTGCAATTTCTTAATAGTATGGTTTCTGAATAGTACTCCATCCGTTTTAAATTATAGTTCATTTGACTTTTTTGACCTCAAATTTGATCATTCGTCTTATTTAAAAATTTATGTTAAATATTATTTCTTTTGTTGTGGCTTCCTTTATCAACAAAAGTTCTTCAAAAATGACTTAAATTTAACTATGTTACACAAATTTTTTGAATAAGATAAACGATCAAACTTGGGGTAAAAGAATCAAACAAGCTACAATTTGGAACATTTGCCTATAGATTTGACTGCTCTGAGTGTAAAATGACATGTATGCCCTGAATACGAGCTGAAACATTTATGGTACACAGTTTTTTCCCAATAACAAAAAAGTAATTATGCTAGTAGTTTTTTAGGTTGTTGAATAGAAAGTTTTCTATACAAATAAATAATGTATTTGAAACCATGAAATGAAGAAAAGCCTGGGAGCGAGCGGTTTGTCGGCCATGGGCACCTACCTCAGCTATGGACCCACTGAGCCTCGACGACATTGGAGGATTCGAGCGCCCTCTGAAACATCCTCAAATTTTTCACGAAGGAAAAATTCACAGAACGGATAATAATGTGAAATCATATGCGGTCATATTATTATACAACAGTTGATAATCAAATCCATACATCGAAACTAAATAAAAGAGTACTATATTAGGGCTTACATCATTTATTACATCGTCACTTGGCGTATCATCAGAGTACAATCAACTAGAACGGCTGCGAAAGTAGAAGAGCATTCGCGGAAGGATCTTCATCAACCATCTTGAGCGCAGGCACGAGACCTTCTAATCTTACATTTCCAACATCACTGTGAAGCAGGTAAATCTGCACACCGCCAGATGTGTGCAGGCCATGATCAGCACCGATGAGCTTTAGTAGAAAAGAAACAAAGGGATCTGGCGATCCTATAGTTTGGCTGTGGTTTTCCTATGCATGCAAGTAGTAATCAAGTTTATAATAAAGTCAAATTTTAACACATTTCCATCCCACACACACATATCCATCCACCAATCCATCCATCCCAGATCCATCACCACATCTCCACCATCACCATCAAGACTCACTCTCAGGTCGGCCAAGCCAACTCCCGCTCGGCTTGTCTCAGCGGCCCGCAGCCTTCAACCTGGCTCACGGCCGAAAACAACTCTCAGGGGAAGGTAGAACACTCTTCTCACTAGTCCGGTGCATCCTCCCTAGGAAAGGTCCATAGCCGACGAATCAGCATATGTATCGATCGATCAACCGTACACTCTGCAGAGGTTTCACAAATCCACCAGATAGCCATCATCGATGCACGTGCGCACCTAGGCAGATTCCGGGCGCCTACTACCATCCAGCTCTGGATCGCTGAAACTGTGAAGAGATCATGTATCCGCTCTCGTAGAGGATGCCATGCCATGTACCCGCTCCCGAAGAGGGTGCCATGATCGTCTTGGAAGGGTGTTAACTCCACCTTGTGCATATGCCTCCCTAACACTACTCGCCTAGCGGTAGTGGCATCGATCTATCCAACGGTTCGGCCGTCTCCCCCCATTGGAGAGCGAGTGGAAAGTAAGGGATTCCTAAGGTCCGGATACCAGCGCAACAGTTCCTAGGTGTGACCAAGCCAGGATATCTCCATCAGAGTTCACCTTTAACGTGCTACCACGGCACGCTCTTCCTGGTTTTCACCCCTCAGAGGCTTCCACCCAGGATTCTCCATCACATCCAAGTTAGCCTGCCACAGGCTCCTCTCGTGGGAATGTCCAGTTCCATTCCCCAGCAAGACTTGCTCCAAAAGCTCATCGTAGATCCCAACTCGATCGACTCAACCCTCACCCTACACCCTGCCGTAAGTTCGACCCCACCCAGATACAACGTCATCAGCTCACATACCCATCTGATCCATTAACTCACACAAAGCCTGGCATCCCCGCCAGACCCTCCCAGGGTTCATCACATCGCATCAAAATATAAGCGAGTGAAGTGTATATACATATAAATATAGCAGATAAGCACGTGGCTATCATAACAGCAGGTAAGCAGGTGATAGGTTATGACAAGGTAGGGGCCATCAAGTAAAATTCTACCATGCAATCCTATCTCAGGTATAAGCATTGCATAAAAGTAAAGCACTAGCAATTCTAGACATTAGGCATGTCTAATAGGATTTCTAAGAGAAGGTGCTGCCATGACAACTGCAATGTCGAGGTATTAGTGGTACGAGTCTTCCTTCATCAACGTAGTCATTCAGCGGGACCTCCTCGATCGTGATTGTAAACTCGTCCTCAGGTCGCTCCTCCAACGACTCCGAAATCGAAACTCAATAGTCAAATAAGCGACTCCTATAGAATCCATGAAGAATCAAATGAACATCAAAAAGATCCAAATACACTCAAACATAGCATAAATAGATAGTGTTTGATTTATAGAAAATTTGGACGCTTGTTTCATATTTTTCCGAGTTCGTATGAATAAGTTATGAATTTTTGAAGATTAACGTATATTCAAAAAAAGATAAAAGGTTGAATTACATAGACATGACACGTGTCAGCATCTGGTAGGTCCAAGGGTAAAGTGGGGTCGGCTGACATGGCGCTGACGTGGCAGATGACGTATGCATGACGTCATGCTGACGTCATCGGTGACCAAGTTAACGGTCAAAATCTAGGTGGGTCCGGGTGACGTCATGCTGATGTTATGATGACGTCAGCATTGACTGGGTCAACATGTAGGTCCAAAATGGGCCTTGCAGGGCCGGGCCATGGCTTGACGGGCGAAACTTGGGCCGGGCCAGCCTGCCATGTGTCAGTTCCTCCTTATGCCATGTCGTCATTTGGATCTCCACTAGGCTTTGTCCACAGGTCCATTCCTCCGGTCGGTTCACGCTGGACCGACGTACGTGGACTCCATCGACTATCTCATGATCCACATGGACCGAGTCACACAGATGTCATCAGGTCGGGGTGGTGCACGGGATCGGTCCACGGTGCTCCACCTCTTGCTGGGTCCACCTGCAGCGTCACGTGTCCATATGGACCGTGTCCATCCTCTCCATCTCGAAGCCATCCTCTTCCCCCCTTCTCTGTTCCTCGTCGGGAAGGCTCACCGGTGACAGAGAGCTCGTGTGACGGTGCCCTTCGGTGATCCTCCGTCTTCCTCCAGTGGTCCTCCGTCTTCATCAGCTAGCAAGACAGCTTTGGGAGCTCACAGCGATCACGGCCACGGCCTCAAAGATGGCAGCTGGCAGTCGGCGGGGTTGGCCACGGCGAATGGCGGCGCGGTTGCTGTGGTGGTGCTCTAACGACAGCATGGCCCCAGCTAGGGCGTGTCCGATGCTCGGCTTCCAGCTCCAGCGTGCGCACGGTGTGTTCGCGGTCGAGGTGACTTCGGATCGGGGCTTGATGGCATCCTTGGTCTAGCAGCTTTGCTGCGATGGCGGTTCGCCGTGGCTCTCTTGGCCAGGGCGGCGGCATGGTGGCTCGACCGTTCCAGCGTCCTCCTGACTCCGTGGGAAGCAAGGGGCTCGGCTGGTCGTGCGCGTGCGTGTGCGTGTGTCCAAGGGGCCGGTGATGGCGTCGATCTACGCGTCCCCGGTACGGGGCGCCATGGCCGGAAGCAGAGGCTGGCTGGGGGGTTGGAAGAGAAGATCATGGCGGCTCACCGATGCGGCAAGGGAAGAAGAGGTACCGCGGCGTTGGTGAAGCCGTGATGGAGCAGAGAAGATCATCGGGAGGCTCGACGTGGGCTCGCGGTTCAGGCATCAGGGCGGCACAGACGGCCTCGGCGTGACGATGTGCAGACTGGAGGTGCCACAGAGCATGAAGCAGAGGCCGATTGGCGTCGATCTGCGACATCGAGGTCGTGGGCGAGGCAGACGGCGGCTCCGGTCTTGGCGGTCGCGGCTCGAGGAGACGCGGAGCGGCAAGGACGACGACGTCGTGGCGAGGGCGGTTCGGCACTCACTGATAAAAGCGAAATTTTAGAAATTTCGGTGAAATTTTGCCGAAATTTTTTTCCCTGGTCTCGGTACAGTGCCTGGGTTGGCTCCGCTGCTTCGGCATGTCGGCAGCTCTGCAAGGACATGGCCTTGGCTCACGGTGGTTAGTGGTCGAGCTCGTTGGTCGAAAGTAAAGAGGCAGGCTTGGGCTACAGATGCCTTACCCTTGCTGCGTGAAGGCCAGGAACAAGGCCAAGGTAGAGTGCATCGGTGATGTGGTCGTGGACACATCCATGGCGATGCCGTTGCACGTGGCGAGGCTGAAGATGTAAGCGTACGGCTCCAGCAGCAGCAGGTCTCCGGCGATGGCGCGAAGCGATCGGTGCGGACGCGTGGTACTGCGTCGTGAGGCAGGCACACGGTTCAGGGGCTTGGAGCATCGTAGCGTCGTGGTCAATCGGGTTCCTGGTGGAGAGCGAGCTCGGCGGTGTGGACGGCGAGGTAGAGGCGTCGGGGTCGAAGCCGGTTGTGGCGAGCGTCGCAGACAACGAAGGCGTCGACGGGTGATGCGGCTCCGTGTACCAGCGTTGCAGATCGAGGAGGTGTGTCGTGGCTGCCGACGCGGTGCTTGCTGGGGGACGCTGCTCCGGCGTGGCTCCCATGTCCGACGGAGCGGGAAGCGAGAGCACGACGACGTGGTTGTAACACCTCTGGTGTTATCTTAACTAAAACATGCCATGTCATCATATGCATTGCAAAGCATTCATATTTAAGTCAACCTTAATGTGCATTAACTAAAAACAAGTTTACATTTCATAGGTTGATTGCGTTTATGGAATGTTTGGTCACATGAAACTTAGTTTATACTCTATGTACTTGAGGTGTAAACTGTGTTTACACTAGTGCCAAGCATAGTGTATAAGTCTAAGTCCAACCCTAAAAATGATTTCCATATTTGAAATTAAATTTGGATTCCCAAGCTTATTTCTAAGTCTGGCTATTCAAGTTTAAATTCAAATTGGAAATGCTATAAAAGGTTTTTCAAAAGTCAACTTGGTCAACCAAGGGTGTCATTGGGTCAATGACCTGAAAATGTCCTTGGATGATGTTTGTGATCACTAATAACCAACCAATTAAGTTAAAAACCAAATTGAGTTTAAATTCTATTTCAAAAACCCTTTATTTCAAAACCTAGTTTTATCCCCTTTTCTCTAATTCAAAATCTATAAGGAATTTGGAGATACTCTAAAAAGATAGTTTGTAGATATTGACAAGAGCTACAAAGTTTGTATATAAAGTTTTTCAAGTTTCCAAAAGGAATTTCAAATTAATTTGAAAATACAGTTTCTAGCATTTATCCCCTTTTGATTTTAAAACTATAATTCAAAAATTATGCATCATTTGAGAAAACCTTGTATATGAAGGATGTTTGGTTTGACAAGCTCAACATTTCATAGTTTTGAAGATTTTCTAGTTTTATTGAAAAATCAAAAGTAATTTCAAATGTTTGTTTCTAGGGTTTTATCCCCTTTTCAAATCTGAATTCAAATTTCAAAATCTAGATAGAATTTGAGGATGCCAGTTAAAGGAAAAGTGTAGCTCTTGAAAAGTTATGCAAATGATATTTTTGGAGATTTTCAAGTTCTTATGCAAATTTTGGAGTAATTTGTATTTTTAAACCGATGGCATTTCTGTAATTTCTGCGAACAGTAACTAACCCTATCGGCGAACGCCATGGCCGGCTTCTCATCGCGCGTCGCCGACCACCGCCGCACCTTCCCGGCCACCAGAGCGCTCTCGGACGCGAGAAACTTCACCGTCGTCGTGTCGCTCACTCAAGCATCGTCTTCATGTTATAAATAGCGGTCGGACGCCGTCGTTTTTCTTTCTTCTTCCTCCCGCCACCGTCGCCGACGACCTCGCTCTGCCGCCCGAATTCGCCATCGATGCTCCACTTCTGTCCAATTACTCTTGCCCAAAGCTCCGCCACTTCTTCACGGTCCGTTTGAGCCAGTTCGTGCTTGCTCTTATCACCCGAGTTGCCCACACGCCGCTTTCTTCTCCGCGGCCGGTCGGTCGCGCCGCCGTGCCATCGCCGCCGTTTGCCGCCGCTAAAGGTGAATATATTTTACCTTTAACCCTGCCATCGTGTTCTCTGTGTCATCTTGCACCTCATGCGCACCTTGGTTTGAGCAGCGCATCGCCGGAGACCGCCGTGACGCCGTCGTGCCATCGGAGCGCCGCCGCCGCCATCAGCGCCGCCGACCGCCGCTCAGCCCAGACGTTCCGAACCTTCATTAACGTGCGCATCAGCGCCGTGGTGAGCTCCTACATCTATCCGTGCCATTAATTTCATCAATCACGCATGCCGCTCCGCCGCGTGCGTTGCCGTTTGAGCCAGGGACATGGAGCGACTGCATGAAGTTGCCAAACTCGCTTGCCTGAGTGCCCTGCGTCTAACCGTAGCCTTACCATCACCGGAAATCGCTCCGGTGAGCGACGCCGTCGGGTCGCCGCTCCGTCGAGCCGCCATTGCCGCTGGCGTGGGTGCCGCCGCCACTTTCTCGCGTCGTTAGCTACCTAGTTCGACTCCTCGTGCCAAGATGAGTCCAACTGTAACGTCCCGCCTCCTCAAGGCCAGGCCCGCTTACATCCG
>CM041645.1:15666600-15681254 GCA_023333625.1 Bothriochloa decipiens
CCAGGCCAGGAACGTCCCCTCTTGGCCACGTCCGTGTGTCCAGTGCCAGCGCATGTGTCATGCTGTGTGACCACTCCGAATCCACACCAGCCATGCACACCATGCCTGCGCAACTGACACACGCGCCCGTGAAACCGCAAGGGTCGGCTCTGATACCAACTGTAACGTCCCGCCTCCTCAAGGCCAGGCCCGCTTACATCCGGCCGCTTATTTAGGACATAGACTGCCCTCACAGACCAACACTAGTCTTTTCTGCGTACTTTGTCCTCACTCGTGCGCACCCGGGAAGACTTTCCGGTCGGTCACCCATCCTTAAATTGCTCCAGGCCAAGCACGCTTAACCTTGGAGTTCTTTATTGATGGGCTTTCGGAAAAGAAGTTGCAACTTGTTTGTACGGGTATCCTATTAATCCTATTAAGCCCTGGGCCGAGGTGTTACACCAACGGACCAAGTTCGATCACCGAAGACCTCACCGACGGCGAGGAATCGCCGGTCAACTCCGGCGGGGTCGACTGTTGACCCGGGAGCACTGTGCCGAATTTCCTTTTTCTATTTTCAGAAAATGATTTAAATGCTATTTTCTTTAAAAATTCATAGTAATTCATATATAGTTTCAAAAATTCTAAAAATTTTTATGAATGTTCTTTATGATGTTATCTACCTAGAAAAAATATGAAATGCCAAATTTGAGTACTTTTTGCATATGTTAAAATTAGCCCTTTTAATTGAAAAATGGACCTTCAATGATTTTTAATAATTAAAATAATTGGTTTTAAATTTTGAAATTTGTTTTGCCATCTAATTAGGCTAAGAGCTTTCTAAAATAAAATTTTGGGCTTAATTTAATAACTTTAATTTTTATGCCTTTATTTAATGCTTTTAAATAATTAATTAACCCTCTAGTTAAACTTAATCATTAAAGGATTTGATTGACTTTGGGATTGATTGATGACCTTGGGTCATTAACCCTAATGACCTTTGGCACTTTAATTAATTGTTTACGCTTATCTTAATCATATCATTAGGGCTTAATTAACGTTATTTTATGTGTTTAATTAACCTGTTAAATGGCGTAGTTAACCCTAATGAGTTTTATAAGCAAAGTTTTGTTAATCTGCAACTTTATCGTGAAGAAAAGTTGTACTCGATCCCTTAATCTGATCATGCATCCATCGAGCATCATGTTTACTATTCCATCATGTAAAGCATATTAATTATCGAGTAGTTTCCGTTAACGGAGAGTTAACGTTGTTACCCAGACCCGAAGGACGAGCAGATTCAAGAATCGGGAGCTGATCCAGAGTTTGAGAACTTCTACCCCGAACATCAAGGCAAGCCCCGGATGCATTTAAACCCTATTCTATTTATAAAAGTTTTACCGCTTCAGCTTTGATATGTTGCATTAAGTAATAGGAGTTGAGTGAAAACCCACAAATTGCATTACCTGTCTTATTTCTTATTCCTTGTTGCCTACTGGGAAGATAAGTAGTTATGCTTAGCCCTGCTTATTTATTTAATTGTTTAACGGCAAAAGAATAAAAAAGATGAGATTGGTTTCTTGTTGGAATCTTGATATTAGTAATAAATCGAGTCCGGACAGTGAACTTGCACTGGGAATGGAGTCCCTCTGTAGTGTTCTCGTCTGTTGATGCCCTAGGTCCCGTCCGTTGGTGAACTGGTGATATCGAGAATTTAGAAATCCACATGCATGAAGTGGTATACGGATGGTTGGAGCCGTGTATGCCATGGAGTGACCTAGCGTGGGGCCAGAGATCTCATCTGTGTCATAGTGTGTTTTACTCTGGGGTTTAAGTTCCCACGTATCTCGGTACGCTGGGCCGCAGAGCTCACGTGTATCATGTGGTGATATACGGCTGAGGTTGTTATCTCGGTATATCGGTGCACCTGGGGTGCTTCGGAGTTAAAGTCTCCGGTATGCTAAGTCACCTAGGTCCCAGCTGGGTATGAAAATGGATTCGAATCGCCATTGCTTCTCGGAGAAGAAGACTCGATCGGTGTTCATCGTCGTAGTAACAACTTGAACAAAGATTAAAGTTCAATAATGAAGTTGGTTGATAAGGGGAGTTAGCCCCAGCAACTTCTCTTTCTGTAAAGCTTTTCTGCAAAAATTCTTATCTCTTACAAGCCTTACCTTGTCCCTCTAGCCTGCATCTCTTGAGTCTCTACCCTTCTTTTTCGTCGGGTCAGTCTTGTTGAGTACTCTTGTACTCAGGGTTTGTTTAACCCTTGTTGCAGGTGAGCCTCATGGGCAGGAATGTTTTGCATCCTGCTGCATGACAGTCGTCGAGGAAAGCGACGACGAGTAAAGATACTTAGCTCTTGGGCAGAGTTATTGTTAATATTGTAATCTACTGCTACTCCACTACTATTATGGTTTGTATAACCTAAACATATTGTTGTAAATATTTGAAACTCAGAGGTTTGTAAACTTATGTTATTATAAGTCTTCCGCTGTTTTACTCCGTGATATTCTATTTATATCAAACTGTTGTAATACTGCAATGTCTCTCTACAATGATTGATCCTGCTCGGAGAATTCGTGGATGATTCGGGATTTACCCGACATACTTTTTAAGTCGTATGGAACACAGTCATGGTTATTTGGAGTCTGTTTAGACAATAATCATGCGTGTGGGCCATATGATTTAGGAGGTTCTGCCACAGTGGTGCTCGGCGACGAGAGCGTTGCGCACCGGCGACGGGGCTAGTCGGCGGCTCTAGGGGCGCGATGGCGTCACGGATTCGGGACAGGGCGGCGCTGAGCAGGAGGACGAAGAGGGAACGGGTGCTGGGGTCGTGGCGGCGCTGGTGGGGATTAGAGAAGAAGGAGCGGCGGCTCGGGCTTCTTATAGCAGCGCGCTAGGGTTCCCAGAAAGGCTCTCGGTGTCTGGGCCGCTTGGTGGGACGGGCGCGCGACGTGGCGGCCATCCTGAGCGTGGGCAGGTGGACGTCGGGCGGTGGATGGAAAGCAGCGCGGCCGTGAGCGTACGGCGCGGTGTTGACGGAAGGAACGGCGGCTTCAGATTCCTCTCCTGGCGGCTGACAGCTGGGCCCCACGAAACGTACAGGAGCATGCACCATCTCGTGCGCGTGAGACTCACGCGAGGCGGAGGCAGCAAGCAGGCGGCTTCGTGCCTGTGGGTGCGTCGCACGTGAGGCAGAGGCAAACGTCCAGCTGCTCTTGGTGGGCCGGTTGCGTGCGTTGGGCCAAAGGAAGAGGGAGTAAGGGAAGTGGAGAGGTAGGCAGGCCGGCAGGTCTGGTTTGAGGTGGGGCCGAAATGGCATGTGATAAACGTTCTCTAATTCCTTTTCCATATTCCGATTTTGGGTGAATTACTTTTATACGTATGTGATGAAAATAGCAAGCAGTATATTGTTCCATGGTCGTCATATATTGGTCATAGGGCACGTTGCAGTATTATTCCCATATAGTATATATTTATTTATTATATAAATAAATATTGTTGGTATTTATTATTACTCATCACATAAATCCGAATAAAATCCAAATCACATTGTTGAATTAAAATGTAATATGAATGTATCATGTATGTTATGTGATGAAATAAATACAAGGTTGGAATAAGTGATACTTGTGCAAGGTCATCACTTAAGGATACGTATGTTTATAACTAATGAAACATTGATGGATGACTTAAACATCGTCAAGATATAACATATGAAACATAGATGGTAACATGAGGTGCATTGGATATATGACTCCGAGGTAAGAGGCTTGAGCATGATGAAGGGATTGGTGGAGCAGTATAGGTGATTTAGATAAGAGACAAGCTCATGAGTCTAGCCTCATCTAACATGAGTTCGAGGGTGTAACATAGGTGCTTGACTCATAAGACACTTGATGCTAGGTCAAGAGGTGCTTATCACATGTGTCTTAAGATTATGTTAAGACACATGTGATGATATTATGATGCAATGCTAGCATGTCAAGCATCAAACATAGGTTTATTTTGAAAAAATTTTGTTGGTTGTATTTTTTGGTGTTAAAATTTTTAGGGTTGTTACACCCTCCCTCCCTACCGTGGGCAAAAAAAAAGGATTTCAGCCCAATTGACCTTAAAATCAGCCCAAAAGCTCTTGTGAGCCAGAAATACAAGGAGATTTTAACCCAATTCGCCTTTCAATCTGCCCAAAAATTATCGTGGGCTAAAAATAGAAGGAAAATTTCAGTCCAACTCGCCTCTCTGGGTATTTAGCACCCTTGGGTCAATTTTGGATCCGCCACCGCGTGACGACGTAGCCTACCTCGCGCATGCGCTCTGCGACCTCACGTGCAAGCGGCATGGAGGTAGCGCATGCTGCGGATGCGAAAGGCAGGGGAAACAAGCGGAAAATGGCTCGTGATGGCTGCAACACGAGTGGGAGGTCGCCGTAACGCAGGATGTAGTGCAAGTTTGATTCTTTTCATCTCTCGATTCATGGACAATCTAAAAGAAATCAAGGGTGATCAAGTGGGATTCTCGTCTAACTCAATTCTAATTTTAAACGGTTACAAACACTCCCTAAATTGAGTCTATATAATATTTTCATAGTGTACCTCGTGGATTCACGTCAGCCAGGGAGCTTGTATAAAGCTCGATCTATATAACTTTTTTTTTGAGGAATGTCTTCTGAAATAATTCGACTGTGTATATCATTAGGCCGTTTATGTCACGCAGAGAAACAAATACTTACGTCGTTTTCATCGCGCTCACACAATGGCCGGAATTTTTCTGCCTTTCTCTTTCGTGGATGGAAATTTTGAGAATGGCGCTCTAAACATTTGCCTATTTCAGAAATCTCGCGCGTACGAGTTATGACTCGCGGCTGGTGGCAAGCAGCTCACCATTTTCTGGCCGTTGTGACTTTTTCACACACGCGCTATATATAATCCCTCCGGCAAATCTGTCCGTGTGGATTTATTTGTTTGCCGCGCTAGGAGTTTTCGTTTCTCGTTCGCTCGACATGATTCTTCATCACCCGAGATCGATCGATCGGCCTCCGATCCGGTTGAGCCTAGCTAGCTAGCCGTGAATTCTTGGGGTTTAACACTTCAGGCAGCGACGCTTGTCTTCGCGATCCGCACAACTTATTGAAGCATGTGTGTATCTACTATCCTTGCGTATGAGGATCATGGATCTGATCCAGTCCTGTTGTAGATGGTGGATGGCTTCTTAAGGGCGGAGCCAGGGACATGTGGGAGGGGGCCTCCTCATCTTCAGCCTTAGATCCGGTTGAGCAAGCTAGCTAAACGTGAATTCTTGGGGTTTAACACTCTGGCAGCGACACTGAAGGTTCGTGATCCGTAGTTTCCGTACAACTGACTGAAGCATGATCTAACTTGTGTATGTATCCATGTGCATGAGGATCATGGATCTGATCCGGTATTCCCGTCCCTGCTTTCATACTAACCCAGCATAAACAGCGAGCTCCCTATAGACCATGCATTCCTGTAGTAGGGCAGATAATGCAAACCCAGTACGGCTGATAGGAGTTCTGACAGTTGGATTGGGACAGCGTAGATCAATCGTAGTATATCTATGGGTTGATGCTAGCAAGGGTAGCCTTGGGCGAAGTTCATTGGTCATTTATTTGTTTAATTACCTCTAGAGTAGTCAGATTTTTAATACGAAAATGATTGATTCCTTCACTTGTCATATATATGTACCCGGCCTGTCGGATGTTTTTGATCTCTTGGGTGTTTAAATGTGGATTCTATAGCTGTGTTTAATTGATAGGTGTTGCAGTTCTCTTAATGTTGGTCGTTGATATTGTATGGTTTCTATCTTCAAGTTTTTAGTTGATCTTCCATATTATTCTCGAATATGAGGTGTTCAAGTACTTTTACACCGTAAACACAAAAACGCCATATATTCAATGTTTCATTTTTATGTGGGGGTTGGATGTGGGCTATATATCCACTATTTCATTCGACTCCATCAAGTACAAAAGGCGATGTTTTCCATTGAATTAGGTTTATGTGAAAGCACTACTTTAAATGCTTGTCTATATTATAGAGGGAATAGTTTACAGTCTTTTTTTGGTTGAAGTGCATACTGCCCCCATCATCTAGTGGTCCAGGATATTTCGATTTTTTGGGAAATTGAATTCATGTTTTCCATAATCAACCAACTTTCTTATTGTTCCTATGGTCAATATATTTGAGGTTTCTATTTATCCTTCGTGTAGTAGATAGAGCTTTTTGTATGCTTGTATTATATTATGCTCTGTTCTTTGCTCTCTGAATAAGTTGAAAGATGTGTTATCTCTTCACCTTTACCTCCGTTCTTTCCTTTTGAATTGAAAGCAACGGTTGCATCTTCTTCCTCTCTTTCATATCTATCGTTCGAACTTTTCTACCTTGCCTTGTTTCAAATTCTCTTGTTTTTGTGAACTATGCACTTTTTTCAACGTCTCCTTCATCTAAATACACTTCTCAATCTATTTACTCAAATAAAATTTTAGCTTTCTAATAAATCTCATATTATTTCTTAGGTTTTTGAAGGTGCCCATATTGTTGGCTACTGCTTGAAGGTACACTTCAGTCCTATTTATTTTTCCTTTTCTACATATAACTTCTTCATTGTCTCTGTTAACTTGATTCAGCTTATGCCTCTTTAATTTTGAACGATATATTTATCCACTATATATATTATTCGATGCCACCATGTATTAAGGGGTATTGTCTATTTTATTTGGTTTCTGCGGAAGTATACAAACACTACTTTAAATTGTTTGTCCAATATGTTAAAGAAAAATTATTTGCAATTTTTTTGTGGTAGAAGCACATACTAATCACTATGCATAATGAATTAATTTTTTTTGCCAAGTTTTGGGAAATGTTAACTCAAGTTTTCTATAAGAAAGCAATTTTCTCGTAGTCATAGTGAAGCAAGAATAATACATATGTATTAGAGGAGATGGTGGTTAGCCTTTGTTAGTTGTCACCTAGTGTGGTTCCTATAAACCGTCACAATATGACAAGCTTTGTTGTTCTGATTTTTGAATTTGAACTTTCATAGATTGATCATTGCTGGTAAGAACGCAAGAGCCCTAGCCCGCCTAGATTGCTCGCGATCTCGCCTACAAATGATGGCCTTTGCAAGTCGGTCTGTTACGTGGTTTTGTTTGCCGAGCTAGGAATTTTCGTTTCTTGATCATTCGACATGATCCATCGCCCTAGATTGCTTGCGATCTCTCGCCTCCTAAACAACACGCTTGGCCTTTGCACGCGCTATATATCCCTCCGGCAAGTCTCTCCGAGGATTTGTTTTTGCCGCGCTAGGAATTTTTGTTTCTTGTGAGATATGATGCGCTAGATCAAGATCGGCCTCCGATCCGATTCAACCTAGCTAGCTATAGCTAGACGTGAATTCTTTGGGTTTAACACTCCGGGCAGAGACGCTAGCTAGCTGGTCGTGAAATCGTGATCCATTCCACTGATTGAAGCATGTGTATGTATCCGTGCGTATAAGGATCATGGATCTGATCCAGTCCCGGTTCTAGTACTCTAGCTACCATTATTTCAGAGATGGTGGATGGGTTTTTATAGCTGTTACCCTAGCATGCTTCCTATAGAGACCATCCCAATACGCTAGACTGCTAGAGTGCCTCCAACTATGGCAGATACCAGGGGCGGAGTAAGGACATGTGTTGGAGGAGGCCTCCTATTCTCCTTCTTCCTTCATCTCCTCTTTCTCTTCTTCTTTCTCATCCTTCCTCTTCATCTGTGTTATGGCTACAAAATTTTGACAGGACTTCATGGGGTTCCATGGATAACATGGGGTATAGGAGGCTGGAGCCCCTCAGTGCCCATGTTGGATCTGCGGGTGAAGTTCCACTAACTTGTGAATCCGTGTGTATGAGAATCACGGATATGATCCTCCGGAGCTCTCTTGTACTACCACAATCATGATCTAAATTATTTCAAAGATGGTGAATGACTTTTATTTTATAGTCGTTACCCCAACATGCTCCCTATAGACCATCCATCCCAATAGGGCAGATAAGTGCATCCTAATACGACAGTCCGACCGCTGGATTTGGATGGTGTAGATTAACCATAGTATATCTAAGGATTGATGCGATGTGGTCTCTATGGGTGAAGTTCGCTGCTCATTTATTTTTTCTTTAGCTTTGGGGTTGTTGGTATTGAACATGTAGGGTTTTTTAATAGGGAAATGATTGTCAGATGGTGAAACTTTTATCGGATGTTTGTCTCTTGGGTGTTTGATGTTTTTTGCCAGATGTTTTCTCTTGGTGGTTTAACGTTTCTTTGGATTCTATAGCTTTGTTTAATTGATAGGTGTCACCGGTTCTCATAATGGTAGTTAATCATTGATATTTTATGGTTTCTATCTTTGAGGTTTTAGCTGACCTTTCTAATTTTGACCTTTTAGTTGACCTTCAATACTATTCGAGAATGTGAGGGCTTGCTCAATTACTTTTACATCGTAGACACAAAAATTCTACATATTCATGATTCGTTTTCTTTTTGGGGGTTGGATGCGGGATATATAGCCATTATTTCATTCAACGACATCAATGATTTCCATTGCATTTTAAAAGTTTGCAATTCTCTTTTGGTTGAAATACATACTAATCACTATTTGATTTGTTCTTCTGATAACCTAGTTTTGAGAAATTGAATTCATGCTTTCTACAATCAAGCAACTTTCATAGTGTTCCCTGTGGTCAATATATTTGAGGTTTCTATTTATCCTTCATGTACACAAAGTTCTTTATTTTCTTGTATTATTCTTTGTTCTTGGCTCTTTGAAGTTGACAATATGTGTTCTCTCTTCACTATTACCTCCCTTCTTTCCTTTTGACTTGCAAGCATGATTGGATCCTTCTTTCTATTTTGTGCACCTTTCTCCTCTCTTTCATATCTATCACTCTTCATACTTTTTCTACTTTGCCTTGTTTGAAATTGTCTCCTCCAATTATATATGCTATTGATGGTGGATGTGTGCAGGAAAAAAAGAGAAAGTTTTCACATGTTTAGAGAGAACATACAGATTTGCCCTCATTTTCCTATTACACTTAGCACCAATTTCTTTCTATTTTCTCTGATGATCAGCTGCTTACGTGGGTTTATATATGTGGCAGGTTATACATCATGGGACACACATAAGGCACGCAACTAGTTTCTTCAAGGACCAAAGGGAATATTTCATCTCAATCCGTGGAGAGTAAGGGTGCTGAAAAGAAGGCTATGCCAGAGCAAGAACGTAAACTATCTGTTACTTCATCTTTTAAAAAGAGATGTTTTGCTTGTCATGATACATCGCACAATTTGGAGCAGTGCAGAAAAAAGTACAAACATACCACTGTGGCTCATCAGTTTGGCTATGCTACAAAATATCCGTTTACCATGATTCAGCCTTCGAAGGAGACGGTTCAGAAAGAGAAATTCTACCAACACTGTGTTTTGATCACATCTAGTCTCAGTAACTTCAACCTAGGGATATTGAAATCTAAACTGCTAAAGTTTTGGAAGCTGTCCGGTGACTGGGAGCTAAGGAGAGAATGCAACAAGAGTTTCCTAGTCTCTTTGAGCTCTGAGGATGACCTAATAAGTTGTTTAGAGAATCCTAAGATGAAAACGATGCTAGATGGTAAGGTCGTAAACTTCACTGTAACAAGGTGGAATGAAAGAGATAATGGAAGTCTTGATTTGGATGAAGAGTGGTTTTTAGTGTCTGGTGTCCCAAGAATATATAGAAACTAGAAGGAGTTATATCAGGTTGCTTTTGCGTTTGGAGTGTTGATAGATGTGGATGTGGAAAGTTTGGAAGTTAGAGAAAAGGAGCCTATTAGGCTGAAGATAGCATCCGAAAGTTTTGATGGTGCTCCCCTCTCTTATTACTTCGCATTTGGGTGGTCTTCACAACTAGTAATGCTCATAGCAGTACAAGATAAAACAGAAGGTATGACACATAAAAATAAGGAGTTAGACAAGGAGCATAAAAAGGAACTGAACGCAACAAAAAGTATATTGCTGGAAGAGGCAAAAGGCATTAAAGAGTCAACTTCAAATAGAAAGCCCAAAGAAAACAAAATAAGTTCTCCAGCAGCTACAATAACAAATTCTGAGATAACAACAACAAAGAGCTCAAAACCTGCTAGGGCGCAATCTATAGCCCCAAGCCCACAAAGCATTATTGGAGAAGAGCACTTCAGAGGTGAAAAAGCTCTTGATGGTTTTCTTTGTAGGTTTATTCCTAATAAAAATATAAAAAGTAGGAGAATGTGTTCGGTGTTATACGACTAGCAATTTGGTCAATTTTTGTTTGTTTTCTGATATCATTTTTGTTGACACTTTCCTGAAGGTACACAAAAGCAAAAGGAGGAACTACATGCAGCAACAGTATATTGCTAGAAGAGTTGGGGGCATCAAAGAGTCAAGATCAAAGGGAAAGGTGGAAGGAAACAAAATAAATGCTCCAGCAGCCACACTAACAAACCCTAAGATAGCAACAACAGAGAGTTCAAAACCTGATTGCATGCAATCAATAGCCCCAATTCCACGAAGCATGATTGGAGAAGAGCACTTCAGAGGTGAAAAAGCTTGATGGTTTTCTTTGTAGGTTTTATTCCTAATAAAAATATATAAAAATATAGGGGAATGTGTTCGGTGTACATGACTAGGAATTGATCAATTTTTGTTATTTTTATGAAATCATTTTTGTTGAAACTTTCTTAAAGGTATACAAAAGCAAAAAAGGAACTAAATGCAGAAAAAAGCGTATTGTTGGAAGAGCTGAAGGGCATTCAAGATTCAAGCTCGAATGGAAAGGCCAAAGAAAACAATCCAGCAGCCACAATAACAAACTCTGAGAAAACAGCGAAACATGAAGGGGTGCAATCCATAGTCTCAATTCCACGAAACATGATTGGAGAAGTACACTTCAGAGGTAAAAAAGCACGATGATTTTATTATTTTAGGTTTTATTCCTAATATAAACATGTATAGGAGAATGTGTTTGGTGTTATATAGGTCAATCTTTTTTGTTTTCTGACATCATTTTTGTTGACACTTTCCTGAAGGTATACAAAAGCCTCCTTTCATACATGTATTCCAGAGGAGAGGTAAGAAGAAGCAAGTTACTGAAGCAATAAACAAGAGCCCAGCAAATAAAATGGATAAAGATGTGGCTCCACATAGCAGCAGTAATGCCACAAGGACTGGAGCTTCAATAACTGGGTGTGATATGCTGGAAAAAGATTGTTCAAAAATGGTACCACAGAGGGAACTAAGTATGGAAGAAATAACTCCAGTAGGGGAAGTAGAAAGGCCGAAAAGCTTGGAGCATGCAGAGATACTGAATACAATAATGTAGCTGCCCCTACAATTAACTCGAAGAAGACACAAATATTAGGAGACACATCAAGAACTCCAAGAGATGAGTTGATCACTAAACATACCAAAGGTGAGTAAGAATCCCTTCATAATCCATATAATATTATGTAACTCTTGTGAAGATGTTTTTTTTAACACTGATTTTCATATGATTAACAAGCGTATTAATCTCATATGTTTAATGCAATGTTTTGTTGATGTTTCATAGGAAATTTGGTGAACATACCATTTCTTATATTTTGTTTCATAAAATAATTTTTATTAGATATCTTTGTTTATACTTGTTTTTTGTTCCTTTGAAGGTGTTGGGATGGCTCAAATGGGATCAGGCCATCAAGTTCACCAAAAAGAAGATGCATCCAAAATATACACACGGTATGGGATCTACCATTTTATTGTTTGTGTATTTGCTTCAGCTTATTTGTTTACTCATTAGCCATGACATTCATATTCACATTAGCTGTCATATAAGAAATATTTAATTAATTTTCCTATATACGTGGTGTGATACAGGCTACTTCCAAATTCCGAGGAAGTGGGTATCTATGAAAGTTTCAGTGAGATGGGTCTTCAGGAGAATTTACTCAAGGGAATATATAAATGTTGTAATTATTCCTATATATATAGCAGCATTATTATTTGTGCATTTATTTCTGGCTGGAAACATTATTTGTGCATTTTTTAAGGTCTGGAGAAGCCTTCCCCGGTCCATCAAAGAGGAATCGTCCCTTTATGCAAGGGCTCTGGTGTTGTCCATCAATCTTTGTCCGGAACAACTGAGACAATTTGCACCGGTGTACTGCAGCGACTTGATTACGGATCTGCAGAATGCCAGGCTTTGATCCTTGTACCAACAGCCTACTTAGCACAAGAGACTGAGAAAGTTCTTGGAGCACTTGGTCAGTTCCTTGGTGTTACAGCACAAACTTGTACAGGGGGAACTAGTGCCGATGCAGACCAGAAAACTCTGTCAAGTAGAGTTCAGGTTTTAATTGGCACCCCTGATTGCATTCTTGATAGGCTGCAAAGGCATGCAATGTCTCCAGACCACATTAGAATGCTTTTTTTGGATGAAGCAGGTGAACTGCTCACTGGAGGTTCCAAGGACCAGGTTAGTTTTATTACCTACACCAGCTCCATTGTGGTAATCACAATGTATGCATGAGCCAAATATAACTATGCTCATCTTACAATCTGATGGCCCTGCCCATACTTCATACTTCATTGACTTATTATATATGACTGGCCATCTTTCTTGCAGATCAATAATATTATCCTGCATCTCCCAATGAAAATTCAGGTTGGGCTCTTTTCTGCTACTTATTCCAATGAAGCTATACAGACTAGCCGCAAATTCATGGATAAGCAAATGGCGGTCATTGTCCCAAGAGAAGAAGAGCTAAAGACTGTCAAGCAGTACTATCTGGAAATTGAGAAAGAAGAACTGAAGCTAGGAAAACTGTATGCTCTTTTCAAGGCTACAGGGATGGAACGACTTGTCATCTTTGTGAACACACGGGATAAGGCCGTGTCCCTGGCAAGAGATTTTAGCAAGCATTACGCTGTCTCAGTAAGCCATGATGGCATGAATCAGCACGCCAGGAACAAGGCCATCCAGAAGTTCAACTCTGTCAAATCATCCAGTATTCTCATCTCCACTGACAATCGAGGCACCAATGCAATGCCGGAGGTTCACTTTATCATCAACTATGATGTGCCAACAAAATCTATGCTATACGTCCGTCGTCTTCAGCAGCAAAACAGACAGTTCAGGCAGCCACGAACTGTGGTCATTAATTTGGTAACTCCTGATGAGAGACGCACCCAGCTCGCTCCCATCACGAGATTTTGCAAATGCTCCATCGGGGAGCTACCCCCCATGAAGTAGTAGAACTGGTCCAAAAGGTATCTGCACAAGTGTTCTTCCTGGCTGCAAGGAAGCTAGACTAGTGCTATTTATTTGCACGCCTAGAGAAAGTAAACTAGCTAGGCAGCATGTGCGTTTTTTCTTGAGACACTTTGTGCTTGTTGAAATTTGAAGAACCATCGCAACTTCAATTCCCTATATATCACTGGATGTCTGGATGTAATACCGTTCTTTTAACTGGATGTGGTCGTTGTGGCCGTTCAATGTTATATGATAATAACTTATCTTGTTTTTCTACCTTTTCTGGTAATTGTATAATAATATATTATGTAATAATAATTATTAAGTGATGGTACGGCAAGTTAGAAATGATGCATAGTTCCGCTGATGAGCAAAATTATGTACGCTCTACGGATGCTACTAGATTCCCCAGCTGATCAAATAGAGCGATGTAGAAATCAATCCCTGCGCCAAGTCCCTGTTAAAATATTATCTACCTGTTTTTTGACAGCACAATGATTTTATGTCTTATTTTCTACTTTGCGAAGATATATATCTTAAGGCTTTTTAATGATTCTGTATCAATAAATACATTTTTTCTAAGAGCAGTTAGGTAAATAAAAATATGTATTAGAGAAATATGTTCCTTGTGCTCATCGATCTACTCCTTGTCATGCATATGCGCAAGGTGTTATGGTGGGTAAGTATACAGAGAAGAAACCTTGGCTTTGGCTAAGGGGATATTCGGTTCGTGGCCGTAGCCAGCCATGCCAAACACCAAAGTCTGTGGCGGTGCCAGAGGCTGTGGTGGTAAACTCTTCCATTATACACACGTGGCGAGAACTCCTAAGATATGTGGCGTGCTAAAGTTGAATGAGCAACCTTCACTACAGTTTACTGTAGTGCGGCCGGTGGTGGTTCTGCCAACCGAACACCCTAAGTGTCGTGCAACAGGGGCCTAGCAGCTTTGGTGAGGCCTGTGGGCGGTCACCAAGGGGTGACGACCTGGACTTCCTGCTTCTTAGGAAAGGATCAAGATTAGTTTGTTAGATCTTTTAGACTTTGCGTGAGTTTGTTAGTTGATTATTAGTATAAATTTGGCTATAAGTATTGAACACTTGGTTAATCAAAAAGGGTTAGTTGGAGATTGATTACAATTTGTACCGCTAGCTCCTCTGTTACTCGCACTCGCGCCCTCTTCCAGCCTCGCGGCCGGGCGATTAAGCGATTATATGGATTTTTATAGGAGCATCTCACCAAATAACTATCTAAATAAGCCCATTGCTCCATATTAATGTAGCTAGTAGATAAAAAATAACCTCCAATATAATACCTACTTGACCCTAGATATAAATATAGATATAGATATAGATATAGATATAGATATAGATATAGATATA
>CM041645.1:15681264-15767380 GCA_023333625.1 Bothriochloa decipiens
ATATAGATATAGATATAGATATAGATATAGATATAGATATAGATATATGTTGTATCTCTAGTTGTAGAGTTTACATGCCATGAAACATGAATATGTTGTGCCATTGTCGGATGTAGACACCAGTTGTGAGGAGAATGAAATCAAAGCCATGTGCACAATTAGAACAAACTCAGAAAAATAGCTGAGCGCTTCTTTTGAGACGTGAGACAATCGAGCTTCTAATGCAACCAACCTCAAACATAATTGCAGTGGTGATGATGTCCTTGGCAAACTACATCTGCACGTGCTTGGATAAGAGCTTGTTTGGAACGGAGGAATAGAAATAGAGAAAATGAAGAAAAAAATGCAAGAATATAAAAATGAATGTAGGTAAAAACAAATAATTAGAAACACAAGAGTTTTATAGGAATGGATGCTTGGAACATAGGAATATAAGAGCATGTTTATTCCTCCATTCTAAGTGAAAGGACTTTCTCATCCCTCCATTCACATGTTGGAAAAATTTTGGAGAACTTGATGTGGATGTTTTATTTCCTCTATTTCATGAAGGAAAGTAAGCCCATAGGAAAGGAAAACTCCATTCCTCCATTCCAAACACCATGTGATGTTAAAAAAGGTAGGAATTGGATACCTTTGAAATTCTTACAAAAATACTCAAATCCAAACAAGCCCTAATGTTATTTCATTTCTAATACGATCTACTAGCTTTTTAGCTTAGAAAAGCGGGACAGAACTCACATGGTCATCAACATATCTTGCTATAGAGACCCTCTGTCTTTCTAGAGGAACTTAATATCACAAATAATGAAACTGTTACCACCATATTAGAATCATGATAAGTTGAGTTGAACATTGGTGTGGCCTATAGTTTAATCCTAAGTTCTTTTAAGAAGGTAATGGACAAACCACTACCATGTCAGGTTTTGATGCCCATGTGTACTACCTCCTGAAATATAAGGTATCTAAGTAATTGTAAAACATATTATGTGGTAAGAAAATGACGTATATAACCCTCCCTTCTTAGTTTTTAGGTTAGTGATGGACAATAATGGTAGCTAGGTATCCATGTGAATGTTGCCTTTTGAGTTTTTGTTCACTAAAAATCCATTATCATTTGGTACAAGTTTTGAACTCTGGATTCCTTAATTATATTACAGGACAATTAGAGTATATGATTCCATATCGGTCATCCTCGGTCAAGTGTGTAATCATCACCTGCCACGAGCATCCTCAGTCAGGCCACAATCGCCACTTTTTGGAGACCTATGTTGCATCACTGCTACCGCTTGCCCTTGGTGGGATCCAAGCCACCATCATAGTATGTGGCCTTGGTCGTGTCATCATCGTTGCTAGAGAGAGAGGAGGAGGAGGAGGGAGGAAGGGAGGGAGAGACATGAGGAGAGAGAGAGAGAGAGAGTCATAAAGGCTAGCTCTAGCCACCAAGAGAGGGAGTGACGTGAACAAGGATAATTCACAATGATAATGCCATGGGCAGCATGCAGGATTATTGCTATGTTTCATGGCTTTCTGGTAATATTTATGGTTTAAGCATGCATATGCTACATCCGTTGGACTTTCGAGCTAGGAGTTATATTAATTTTAGTTTCCACATCACTTGGCCAAAATTAAAGAGGACCTTTGGTATGGTGGTTAGCATCTAGATGAAGTGTCGACTTTTCACACACTTTTCATCATTGTTTAAATACATATGTAATCCTTCAATGTAAGAAAGTCTTTTTGGATTGGAAATACAATGTGTTTTTTTCTTCTCTTTTCATGGAGAGAATTTTTAGAAATCTTTGGTAAGGCATGAGTGCTTTGAAATTCTCATTCTTTCGGCTCCTAAGGAGGACATAGAACAACTTTGGTTCACCCTGTTTGTGCCTTCATGTCTATATGGCATGATTGTGTGGACTGGTTTTGTCGACGCATGGAAGGGTAGATGTCTTAGCATTTCTTCGTGGGCGCAAGATTTTGTGGTACGCTACCTCTCTCCATCAAGTCATGCAATGATAGTTATCAAGTTTATTTATGCTTCACCATGTAGACTAGGCGATACAAATTGCAGATGTGTGTTGCATACCACATTTGCACGTCAAGGAGGGGCAGTGAGGTGGAGGGATTGAGAAAATTTTATTGAAGTCGAGAAGTGCACTAAGATCTTTCTATAAAGAGAGAACTCAATTTTCATTAAAAGCCTAAAGTTTACTAGAGTAGGGCAGTGATCAATGTGAAGGAATTGAGAGTAACTAATAAAGCATGAACCTTGCTCATTGATAGCCAGAAATACCTCATCCAATGGCTCAAAAAATCATTTCAAACCTAGTGGCCATATAGTGATGGAGACCGTGGGCATAGTTCCTAGAGCGAGATGGTTGCGGCAGGCGGGAAAGAGTTGGTTAGGTGCCTCTTTTATATATTTGATACCGTTAACAGGCCAAGAGGGGCCCTATGTATGCTTATTATAGAGCTGGCCTCAATTAATAGGGGTAGGTCTCTTTCATTTTCATAGGTAGACACATTAAGAAGCCTATCTCATTTAATTGATTTATGTAATATCTCTTATTGGGTTCCATAAAAATGGTTTGTACGCCTCCAAAAATATTCATGAATTTTGAAAAAAAAAGCACACTTTATTACACTTCTTAAATATTGTTCATGTTCAGTGATATGCGTTTCAACTCTGTTCATTATGTTCATCTTCTGATGATGTTTATCCTTACTAGTTACTACATATGCAATCCATCCATGTGGATACAATACAAACCATGGAATACTCTTGTGGAAAAGCTACAATGTCACTGTGCACTTGAGCTTGGTAACATTTATTGCATTTAAAGAAAATTGAAGCCCATTTAGATGTATATAACTTCATCAAAAATGGAAAACAATGACATTTGTGACATAGTCATATGCTACGCTAGAAAATGGTATATATAAATTTTTGTTTGCAGTTTTATCTTTCTACTTTCTCTTGTTTTTTGTATTAAATTGTTGTTTGCAGTTTTTATCTTTCTACTTTCCCTTGTTTTTTGTATTACTATTTTTTACTTCGCCTTAAAAACTCGAATAAAGATTGAGGCTCTCATGTGCACGACAAAACTGCCCTTTGGGCCCTCATTTCTTTACTTGCTGATTTTGAAGCTCTCTTCATTTTAAATTATATAAGACATTTTAGCTTTTCGAGATTTATATAGCTTTTGCTATATACTATGATTTGATGCATAGGAAAAGCAATGTATCACTATGTTTAGATGTAGTATTATATTAGGAAAACATAAAGTAAAGTCTTACTTTGTGCTCATCACCCGTCATGGCTTTGCATCAGGGAGAGAGAAGCCCATCCGACCTTCGAATGTGTACATCAAATCACACCATAAACCCTAAACTAATCAAACATCCAAGACTGCCCCCGATCACGTTCATACTGTCGTGGAAGAGGTAAAATTGGAAGTTTGAGAATTCCAACGTGAATACTGCCAATTTTCAGAAATGTCGCGCCCTCGTTTTTGCAAGGCGACGAAGTGACCGAAATGCCCTCGCTGGCATATATATTAGCGCTAGTGAAACCGGCGTCCTTCATTTCAGCGACCTAAAATGGCAGCAACGACCATAGTTGCCCCGCCGTCGGTGAGATGCTGATCCTCTCTTTGCTGGCACTGTGTGGAACAGGCCTCCGACTGCCTCCCCGTTCACTGGAGCAATCGATCGAATCCTTGTCACCGTCGTCGTCCTCCGATCCGCCTCCTCCTCCCTTTGCTAGCTGCAGCAGACGCGCGCAGGGAGTGGACACACACTACTGCTGAAAAGAACTTCCGTGGCGGACCTTTTGCCTTTTTCACAGCGGGCAACGGCGTCCGCTATGGATGGAAGGTCACAGTTAATCGTGACCTCACCGTGGCAGGCGCCTGTGCCCACTGCGGAAAATCGATTTACCGCAGCGGGCGATATAACATGCCCGTTGCGGTAAATACTCATTAACCGCAGTGGACACTTATGTTGCCTGCCACGGTTATCAATTTTAGGAATTAAAAAAAAGCCCACCGAGCCCGGTATGGTGTGCCGCCGGGATCCACCTCTCCTGGCGCCGCCAGGGCTTCGAAGAGGCCTCGCTCCGCCTTTGGAGGAGGTTGTCGTCGTCGATCCGCCCATGAAGGAGGTTGTCATCGTCGATCTGCCACTGGGAGGCTTCGATCCACCGTCAGGACGCCTTGATCTGCCGCCAGAGAACCACCTGTGCACCTGCTCGAGCCCGCCGCCGCTCCGCACCACTGGATCGTGGCCAGATCCACTGGATCTTCGAGCCCCGAGGCCGGGTGCCACCGGATCTGCCCTCCATACGCAGTTTTCTCCACTGCAAAATGGAAAAGGGGAGAGAAGAGTGAGGGAGATGAACAGGGGAAGAGAGTGGGAGGAGGAGAGAGAAGGCACCTGCGCTTAGAGAGAGGGGGGTTCGCCGGGGCCGGATCCGACATCCATGGATCGCCGGCGGTGGGTCCGCCGCGGACCACACCGACGCGGCCTCACACCGTCGTCCAGCAGGAGCCCCACGTGCACTGCTCCATGTGAGGACCGCTGCTCCACGCCAGGACGTGGGGTTCCTCGCTAGGGCCGCTGCTCGGAGCGTCGGGGTGCTGCTCCTGGCCATGGTGCTCGACGTCGCGCTATGCAGAAGGAGTGTGGGGAGGGAGAGAGAGAGTGAAGAGAGATAGTGGAGAAGAGGCGTGGAGGGGACGAGGCGTGGTGCGGCTAGCGGAGAAGGAATTGTGCGGCGGCTGTGAGGTGTGCGGCTGTGAGGTCTGCCCAAACCCTAACACAAATTTATATATCCTGGTGAATAGTGGGCTGGGCTGGGCCTGATTTACAGTAATGGGCCTTAAAGGATGCCCGCTGCAGTAAATATCCTATTTATGCCCGCTGTCGTAAATCGATTTACCGCAGCGGACACCTTAAGATACCCGCTGCGGTAAATAGGGCATTTATCGCAGCGGGCATCTTAAGACGTCCGCTGCGGTAAATCGATTTACCGCAGCGGGCGCTTTAGGATGCCCGCTGCGGTAAATGCCTATTTACCGTAGCGGGCTCTTAATGTTGCCCGCTACGGTTAATGTTTAACCGCAGCGGGCGCGTCGGTGGCCGGCCGGGCGAGGCTGGCCACCGAATAACCGTGGCGGGCAAAAGGTGCGCCCGCCACGGAGTGAATAGTAGCGTCGTCACAGAAGTTCTTTTGTGTAGTAGTGACAGTGCAGAGTTTCGGCCGCACTTTGATTAAATCTGGTTTGCCGGTAAGGAAAGATCGAGCACTATCCTCCCGTGTATTGCGCTCTAGCCAGGAGTTCGATCGATCGTCCCCCGGTTGTTCCTTTCGGCCACTTGATCGATAGGCAGATTCATTTGCCGCGCTATAGCTAGCTAGTTAGGATCGTCTTTCTTCGTTTCTTGGTGTGGGCTAGGGCACACCGTACCCAACCAACATCGCCGGCCACCATCAGCAACTAGAGTCCTAGACGTGGATTCCTGGGGTTCTCGACACTGCTGGCAGCGAGCACGATGCTGGTCTTTGTAGTTTGTATGCTTATTAAATTGATTGACTGAAATTTTGTATATCTGCGTATAGGGACCATTGGATCTGTAGTCTGTTCCGTTCATGTCTTTTATGTACTGCGTTGGAGGGAGATCATGGCAGGGGGGTTCTGTAGTTGTTACCCTCATACAGTCTGCCATCCTTGCATGGAAGCTCGGTTGGTGCCCCGACCATTGGAATCGAATAGCGTGGTTTAACTCACCTACATCTAACGGTCAAGTCCTGACAGTAGGAATCGGATAGCGTGGTCTAGATCTAACGGCCAAATCCCAATCATTGGAATCAGACAGTGCAGAGATTAACCCGCCTAGGTCTAACAGCGGGAATCAGTCCTCTCGCGAGAGCATTTTTGTGCCGGTACAGAGTTGGAAGAGAATAGTGCAGACTAACCTGCCTAGATCTAATGGTCAAAGTTTGGATAGTGTGGATTATCCCGACTAGATCTAATGTTGGAAGATGCATATAGTCCTCGTGCGAGGGAGTTCTTCATGGGTGAAATTTGTTGTCCATTTTATTGTCTTGTTTTTAGTTTTGTCGATATCGAAGCTGCTATTTTAGAACAAAGAAACATTTTTTGATGATTCCTGGCATATTTCCACGCTTTGGTGTCTGCCACGTTGATACTTAATTCCTTTGCTTGGCATATTCCCACTCTTTGATGTCACCACGTGGATACTTAATGTTTTCTTATATTATACGTTAAAGGTGTTTTTGACTAAACAGGCGTTGCATGCTGTTCGGTTACCGAAATTCACATAGTTCAATCTGACAATAGAGTACAAAGGTGTTTGAGTAGTTTGTTGGAAATAAGAGCAATTTAGTGATGCATAAATTAATTTCGACAATGAGGAAAAGACCAACAGCATATACCACAGATATGTGATTTGATACTAGCAACAAAGAGAATGCGAGAACGAACGACGGAGAGAGAATTAATATTCTTACAGTGGGTTGCCGACGAAGGAAGACGTAGCAGACCGTCGACTGAGATCCGGATCAGCGACGTAGAGGGAAGAAGACGTCCAGCGAGCAGTCGCGATGGTGCTTCCCAAAAACCTAATACGCCCCCTACCCCGTGCAGGGACGCGAGGAGACGTAGGCTTCGGTGCCTGCTCTCCCGACACCGATGGCACATCGGCGACGGGATGAGAAGACGACGGCAGCGCAGCACTGTGGCGAGGAAGAGATGAATCTCTCGGTGCTGAGGACGACGTCTCGCCCCATATTTATACACGCGTCGCAGCAAATAGAAAAGTAATTAGCCGCTCAATCACAATATTACGGTAATTGACATGCCGTTTGTGCACTTACCATAATACGAGAATAATTGCTTACCAAATAGGCCAGCGTAATTTTCTGAGCATGCAGAAATTCGGAGTGGCAAAAGGAGACCACGCACCCATAAGGGTCGGAGCGGAAAATCGGCGGATCATTCACGCGCATGTCGTGCGTGTGCGCCCATTAGCCCCGCCCGGCGAGGCGAGGCGAGCACGCGTGGTTCTTCCTTTTCCTCTCCCCAATAGCTCCAACAAGATAGAGATAGCTCAACTATTTAAGTTGGCCTCACTCCTCTTGAAGTAGCAAGGTGGGACTAAAGTCTCCCATCTTTCTATATATACATGCATTAGTGAGTGGGCCTTTGGGATTTATTTGAAATTGTTTGGCCCATGGCCCAAAACATCTAATATAGTTTTGGCTGTTATATGTTTGAAGTGTGAAAGAGTTATAGGTTCCCTTTTTCAATGTATCTCACTGTTTTGTTAAGTAGTCAAGAGGAGGTTTGTGTGGAGTTTGATTTCTTTGAGAGCGCACAGAAATCTATTTGTTGATGAAAAACAATGTGCAGTTTAGTTTGAAACATATCCATCACTATGTTTATATGTTCTGCCAAGATTTCTAAATCCTGAAGCTCACACTTTCTATTATGAGATATTGTATTAAAGTGAAATCCAAGAAAAGATAATATAAGCTTTCATTTGTTACCTCTCCAATTATATATGCTACTGATGTGGATATATGTGTGCAGGAATAAAAAAGGAAGTTTTCACCTGTTTAGAGAATATACAGAATTTACCCTCGTTTTCTTTATTACAGATTAGCACTGATTTCTTTCCGCTTTCTCTGATCAACAGCTGCTTACGTGGGTTTAAATATGTGGTAGGTTATACAGACAAAAGGCATGCAACTGGTTGGAAAGTAAGGGTGCTGAAAAGAAGGCTATACCAGAGCGAGAACTATCTGTTACTTCATCAGTTAAAAAGAGGTGCTTTGCTTGTCATGATACATCACATAATTTGGAGCAATGCGGAACAAAATACAAACATACCACTGTGGCTCACCATTTTGGCTATGCTACAAAATATTCGTTTACCATGATCCTTCAGAGGAGACGGTTGATAATGAGAAATTCTACCATCATTGTGTTTTGATCACATCCAACCTTCGTAACTTGGACCAGGGGATATTGAAATATGAACTACAGAAGTTTTGGAAGCTGTCTGGTGACTTGGGAGCTAAGGAGGGAATGCAGCTAGAGTTTTCTGGCCTCTTTCGGCTCCGAGGATGACTTCATAAGTTGTTTAGAGCATCCTAGGACGATGGAAACACTACTGGATGATAAGGAGGTAAACTTAACTGTAACGAGGTGGAGAAAGCGAAGAGGGAAATCTTGACTTGATTGAAGAGTGGGTTTTAGTGCGCGGGGTTCAAAGAATATACAGAAATTGGAAGGATTTATATCAAGTTGCTTTCGCGTTTGGAGTGTTGATTGACGTGAATGAGGAAAGTTTGGAAGTTGGGGATAAGGAACCTATTAGGCTGAAGATTGCACTAAGAAGCCTTGATGGGTGCTCCCTTCTCTTACTACTTTGCTTTTGGACAGTTTTCCAGACTGATCATGCTCATAGTAGTAGTTCAAGAAAAAGCAGAAGATAATAAGGACTCAGGCAAGGAGCATAATAAGGAACTGAATGCAACACAAACTATATTTCTGGAGCAGCTAGAGTGCATTGAAGAGTCAAGGTTGGTAGGAGAGATCAAAGAAAACACAATAAGTGCTCCAGCAGCCACTACAGCCAACACCAAGAAAATAACAGTTGATGGTTCAAAACCTGAAGAGGTGCAACCTGTAGGTCGAAGTTCAACAAGCATGATTGGTGAAGAGTTTTTTAACTTGGAAGGTAAACAAGCATGAGTTTTTTCTAGGTTTTATCCTAATAAACGTCTTTGGGTGAATGTTTTGAGTACATATATACGAGGTAGGGTTGTTTGGTTCCTTTTATTATTATTCTTGACATCATTGTGTTGACATTTGCCTGTAGGTAAACCGAAGCTTCCTACCAAATATGTGTACAGAAGAGGTAAGCAGTAGCAAGTTACTGAAACTGAGGACATTGATATATATGACAGTTTCAGTGATATGGGTCTTCATAAAAATCTACTCAAGGGAATATATCAATATGGTAAGTCATACGTTATTATATTTGTTCTTTTGAGATACCAATACGTAACAATTATTTCAGTACTGGAAACATTTCCTAGACCTGCTTCTGTGCTTATCCACCGTTCCTGTGCAATTTTGTTTATGGTTTGGACAAGCCTTCCGTGGTCCATCAAAGAGGAATTGTCCCATTTTGCAATGGGCATAGTGTTATCCATGAGTCTTTGTCAGGAACAACAGTGACTCTTTGCACTGGAGTTCTTCAGCGACTTGATTATGAATCTGGAGGCTTTGATTATTGTACCAACTCGCGACTTAATGTATGAGACCGAGAAAGTTTTTAAAGCACTTGGTCAGTTCCTTGGTGTTAAGGCTTACACTTGTACCGGAGGAACGAGTTTCCGCATGAACCAGCAAACTCTGTCAAGCAGAGTTCAGGTTGTCATTGGAACTCCTGGACGCATTATTGACTTGCTGGCAAGCGATGCATTGTGTAAAGACCACATTAGAATGCTTGCTCTGGACGAAACAGATGAACTACTCACAGGAGGTTTCAAGGACCAGGTTAGTTTCAATTTATTTACCTATCTGCACTGTTGTGGTAATCACGATGAAATGACCACTATAAACCCATATACTAACATAGAACACATTGTCCATATATAAGCTCTTGCTATGCTCATGCTACATTATGAGGTTGTATATACGGTAGCTTCACTAAGAAAGCGGAATATAACATTTTTCTCCAACCAAATATGACCTAAAAATACTTCTTTTATGTAAGTACGTACGTCCTAAGCTTCTTCTACATATAAAATTCTCACTGTTGGGATATCTCCCCACAGTATTTTGGGGTAAAAAAACAAAATACATTTTTAGGGGAGACAACACATTACAAAAACACAAAAATCTTGATTTCAATTCATACATTATGTGCACCCTGCGGTCAAGGATTTTTTTCAATGTGGCCATTGTCTCGGAGGTCGGCAACGGAAAGAACACAATTTTCTGGACTGACAGGTGGTTGCATGGACAGAGCCTAGATCAATTGGTGCCTAATCTTTTTAGATTAGTCAACAGTAAAGCAAGAAAAAAGACAGTGTATGATGCCCTTACTGAGATGAAGTGGGTGCAGGATATACGAGGTGTCAGCACTACCGTACCTGTTTTGGCAGAATTTTTCAAGTTGTGGGATCTCCTTTCAGACTTTACATTGCAGCCTGAGGTTGATGATTCCCATTTGTAGCAATTCTCTAGTTCGGGAGTGTACTCTGCCAAATCTGCATATGAGGGATTTTTTATTGGGGCTGTACAGTTTGGGCCTTGCGAGAGAATCTGGAAGAGCTGGGCTTCAGACAAATGCAAATTCTTCATGTGATTAGTGGCACACAATAGGTGCTGGACTGCAGACCGTCTTGCTAAAAGAGGACTGCCCCACCTTGAACGTTGCCCGCTCTGTGATCAAGCTGAGGAAACAATTGATCATCTGCTGATCTCATGTGTCTTCTCTAGGCAAGTATGGTACAACATTCTACATAAGGTCAGCCTGCAGAACCTTTCCCCCTAGCCTGACAACAACTCCTTTGATGCATGGTGGGCAAGCACAAATTCTGGACTTGATGACCAGACTAAAAAGAGTCTCAATTCCATCATCATCCTAGGAGCTTGGTGCATTTGGAATCACCGTAATTGTTGTGTCTTTGATGGGATTCAACCGAGCCTAAGTAGTGTTCTTGCTTCGTTAAAAGATGAGTTAGTTTTGTGGAGTTTGGCCGGAGCTCGGGAATTATCCAATCTCCTTGCTCTAGAGCCGGTCAATTCATGAGCTCCTCTCTTATGGTCTCGGGTCAAGTTTTTGTAAAGGGAAGAGAGAGACAGCTTTAGATGTAAAAGTGTGTGGATGTGTGTGGGTGTGTGTGACTGTATGTGGTTTTTTAACCCACTTTTTTACTCTTTTTAATATAATGATACGCAGCTCTCCTGCGTGTTCGAGAAAAAAAACTTACTTAAGATTACCTATCTTTTCTACAAACATGTAACAATATCCAGTATCTCCCAAGTCCCAACCAAAATCCAGATCGGGCTTTTCTCTGTTGCCTTTTCCAGTGAAGCTCTAGAAACTAGCCATTGGTTCATGGATAAGCTTGTGACGATTAAAGTGCCAAGAGATGAAGAGCTAATGCATATCGGAATCAAGCAGTTCTATCACAAAGTGGAGAAGGAAGAGAAGCTGGGAGAGTTGTATGTGCTTTTCGAGGCTCTAGACTCCGCACGAATGGTCATCTTTGTGAACTCAAAGCAGGGTGTCAAGTCGCTCATAGAAGATGTCAGAGACAAAGGATACAGTGTCTCAGCAAGCCATGGAGGTATGAGCCAGCTTGGCAGGGACACAGCCATCCAGGAGTTCAGGGCTGGATCATCACGTATTCTCATCGCCACTGACCTTCGAGGCACCAATCTGGGGCAGGTTCCCATTGTCATCAACTATGATCTGCCAACACAACTGATGCATTATATCAGTCGTGTTCAGCAGCAAAGGAGATATTCTGAAACTGAAAGTGTGGTCATTAATTTTGTGACTCCTGCCGATGAACGCATTGTCTCTGATATCCAGAGGTTCTGCAACGGCCAGATGAGCAAGCTACCCTCCAATCCAACATTTGAACTCTTGGTGGGCTATGACGTTCAGAAATGTTCCTAAAGGTCTCTACACAGGTTCTTCCTGGCTACAAAAGGAAGCTTGAAAAAGACTCAATGTAACGATTTATTGTGATATGTCGTGGTGACTTGTGAGCTAGACTTTTAATGTTCTGTTTGGAAGACTAAACTGTGCAACATCTGTGTTTGTTTTTGGGATATTTTTCTGAGTTAAAAAAAGTCCATGGTAACTGTCATCTAAATCCGTACTTTGAGCTCCCCGGCCGTAATTATTTCGTTAATATCATGCCGTACGTCATTTGAACTAGATTTGGTGGTTGAAATGTTTAATTATCGCTTCTCTGGTGTTGATCTTTTTTTCTTGTCATATTTAAAATATTAATTATGAAGTGAAGTTCCAGCATGTTAGGAATGATGTAATGGACGACGATGTGCACGGCCACCACTGGGATGTGCTGTGATGCCTCCTCCGGTTCCACCAGGCCAACGGGACGCCTGCACTACCTCTTTTTGGCTGATGACCTGATGTATATATGGCATGGTGATGACTTTGCAGATCACTTCCCTGCACTCTTGAGTCACCGCAAAAGCTCTTGCTAGATTGGAAATTGTGGGTTGTACAGTTGAGTGTATCTGGTCTCTCGGCTCGCTACAAGTGTGCATAAAATTCTCGGCTACAATTTGGCAGGCCATGGAACGCCTAGACACCTTGTTTGGATGCATATGTATACATCTCAAACCACATGTATTGGAGTGGATTGAAGTGAAAGTTTAATTTCACTCCGATATGATCCACTCTAACAAAAGCCCTTATCTGGCTGCTTACCCACGAGCTTGTGCAGTGCCAAACTAGCCTATTGAAGAAACAGATCACCGAGTAATGTTAAACATGAAGTTTCTAAAGTGGTGATTGAGATTGTAACACACAACATATTTGAATGTCGACTTCCCTTGTCGAGTGTTGGCATCGCCATAGTTTTTCCAAAAGGATGATAAAAGCTTTGGTGCAATTTTATATTAGAAAAAAGATTTGATCCAATTTTCAAGGGAAAAAAAGACAACTAAACACACAATACTGCCTCATGACCATTGACCAACTAGCTTGGCACTGCCATGTCACTTAACCGTAGTCCACGGCTTTGTAAGAACAATTCCAATGGCCTCTCTAAATCCTTCCATTGCTAGGAGATTTTGACAAAAATATCCTCCAACATATTGTTTAATTGGTTATCCAAATATAACCCTATTCTATTTTGAAATTTTTATTGGCTAAAGATAATAAAGAAAGATATAAAAAAATGGTTGGAGAGTAGAAAGATATAGCAAGCGATTTTTATACAAATGACTAGAGAATGAGCTTTAGAAAGACTAATAAAGATGCTCTAACACCCCTCACCCAGTGACCCAAATCAAATTTCAAGTGCTCTTTTCAACAACCTACTAGTGATGTGTTGTTGACAATTATGGATGTGAAATGACAATAATCTTGTTTAGGGGTTGGAGAAAGAAAATATAGGACTCAGAAGTGTAAGGGAAGCTCTAAATCCAAAGTAGGGGGTCTAATCTTACGTAGGGTTTGAGTCTATCTAGTGAATAAATATGAGGTAGAGTTTGATTAGGTGCAAGACTATTTGGTTTTAGATATACCTATGATAACGTCGTCCCATAGTTTAGCCAATATATTAAAGGTTAGACTTTACAATCTTTGACCGCTAGTTTAGCCAATATTTTTTAGTTATTTTATTATAGGCTTAAATTCATAAGTTATTTAATAATAATAAATCTATAATCATAAATAAATAAACAATACAATATAAATAAAATAAATGGTCATAATTTAGTTTAATAAGTGTGTCCTATTATACTATGGTTCTATTTGGAGGGAGTATTCCCCTTAAAATCTAAGATAAACTCATCCCAAAATTGTCTCTTGCTTCTTTTTCGTTTCCACATTCGAAGGTGGAGCCGGCGGATACTCGGTGCTTGGCCTCGACGGACGGTAGCTTCACTAAGAAAGCGGAATATAACATTTTTCTCCAAACCAAATATGACCTAAAAATACTTCTTTTATGTAAGTACGTACGTCCTAAGCTTCTTCTAAATATAAAATTCCACTGTTGGGATATCTCCCCACAGTATTTTGGGGTAAAAAAACAAAATACTTTTTTTTAGGGGAGACAACACATTACAAAAGCACAAAAATCTTGATTTCAATTCATGGAAACGCAGCTTTCAAAAAAAATCATGGAAAAGCCCACCAATTCCTCAAAGAGCCCAGCGAGAAAGCCCAATTCTCAATCTTGCTAGGCACGCCTCCTACTTCCAATCCAAAATCCGCAGCCGCACATTCTGCAACGGCGAGCAAATCGCGTTTTTCCCGCCCGTTCCCACCCCCGAGATCCCCAAAATACGGCTGCAAATTTTTCCCCCAAATTTGGCTTGTCCGCTCATCCACCTCACAGTAGACGGCAATGGAGGCCGCCGCCGCCGACCTCGTCGCCGCCCTCTCGTCCGCGTCCTCCTACGCCGGCCTCCACTCTCGCTTCGCCGCCTACCTAAAACCCTTCGACCCCTACCTCCCGAGCTCAAACCCTAACCCCAAGCCACCGCAGAAGGGGGCGACGAAGCGCAACAAGCAGCCGCCGCCGCCTCCCGACGCGATCACCCTCCGCCCCCTCGCGAAGCGATTCCTCCCGTTTCTCAGCCGCGCGCTCCACCTCCTCCCGCCGCTCGTCCGCGCGAGTCCTGCCTCGGGCGACAAGGGCGGCGGCGGCGAGGCCGCCGCCGACGAGCTGCTCGAGATCTACGGCCTCCTATTGGACTGCCTACAGGCCATATCGCCCTGCCTCGTGGGGAAGCCCTACTCCGTGCTCCTCCAGCGCGGCCGCTTCGTCTGCTGCCTCGAGTCGCGCAGCCACCTCGCGCGCGCCAATGCGGAGGCTGCCGCGACCCTCGACGCCCTCCGCTCCGCGCTCTCTCCACCCACCACGAGCACCAAGTCGCGACGTGGCGCTGCGAGCGTCGATTCCGTCCTACTTCCGGACCCTGGCAGCGCTGGGGAGGCTGGCACGGATCCTGAAGTCGCCGTCCTCGCGGTGGAGATCATTGCGTGCCTTGCCAATTGTTCCAGCAAGGGCAAGGTGAAGGAATCTGCCCCGTACGAACGACTTCTCAGCCTCTTGAAACAGCTGAAACCATGGCTTCGGTGAGATTACCAATTTTGCGTTAGGATTCATCAAATAAGAGAGATACTGAGTGGGCTTATCAGGAATTTATGTTTGTGTTCAGTATTCTTACTAATGAAGTCAGGAGGAAGTATCTCCCGCTCCTTGTGAATGGCATGAGCCGGTGCACCTTTTTTCTTGTTTCTGAGTCTTCATTTTTCAGCACTAATCTAGTGCATGGATTCTGCCGTTACACACTGCAAGAGTGTGTGGAGGAGGGGATGGTCGAGCATTTACCAGCTGTATGTGTCATTATGAAATTGATTGCCTTATCGATGTTCTGCAAATTGGAGCCTTAGATTGTTCAGTTAATTTTAATATTGTTTTCCCCTGGCTGCAGATTGCTCGCAAGATTTGCTCTTCTGTAGATTTGAGTTGGGGAGGGAGCACACAGCTTTTGCTCCATGTGCTAGAAACTGTCATTGATTCTGTTGTACGTGTAAAGGTAATCTCCTTGTACTCGTGCTACTGGAAGTGTGTTGTAATTTCTCTACTATGCACCTTTCAATTGTTATGAGCGGCACTTTTATTCATTATACAAGGCTCTAGGGCTGAATATATACACGTAAAGGTCTATGCAATATACAGAAACCTCCTCCTTATACAACTAGGAAATACTAGACATGAAGATATAATTGGTCATTAAGGATATGCATTCATATGGACACTTAAAACATCTACAAATCCACCCAGTGAAAAATATTGAATTTGACCAAACTTCAGAAGCATGTTGCATCATTGCATCATGCTAAATTTAACATCTACAGTGATTAATGGAAGGTACCAAAAGAACATACAATGAATTGACAAAACTTAAACACAAATGATATATTGCTTGTGCAAAACTAGATGTGTAGGTCATTAGTTTCATAGTTTTGAATATAAGCACGGTTCAGTAGTTTTGGAGATGTGCAGATATTGTGGAATGTTCTGAAATTTTAGTTGAGCTTCTGCGTAGGTGCAATTTGCCAAATTGTAAACAATCTTAAGGACCCCTGTTTTTTCACCATCTTGTATACATTGGATTAGATTTCTCTGTATAGTTAGTAGTGGTAGGATTACTTTGTCAAATATACCATATTATAATACCATAATCTACTGTTAGAATATAATACTCATTTTTATAGTGTCGAGACTTAATTTGGCCTTCATGTACAAGGGTTGTTTAAGTAATCTTGATTTCCTTCTTTGTCTTATCATATTTTATGATTCTTAATTTCTGATGAGATAGGTCATTGTGTACAGACATAACTGAGTAATATGGTGTAGATTTCTGATGTGCTTATGCATCCCTTATATTAGTTTTATTGAGCTCACCATCTACTTACTGTTCTCTGCTCTTGATCCTGTCACAGTAAATAATGGGCTAATTGGTCTTTTTTATCATCAAGACATTATCACCTGCTCTAATGTAATGTAAACCATTTTCAGGCTGATTTACTGAAATATGTAAATGATCTTCTGGTATTTATTGCGTATTTTTGTCGGTTCATTCTTTCTGCCAATATGGATCTATCTGTTGGCGCTTCAGAACTACTGTATAAACTAGCTGGTTATTTCTCTGAGGTACATTGCTGTATTATCTTTTAAGCACTGAATTCCCATTAAGCATACCATGTTGGTGCACATTTGTTTTGATCCGTGTAATTTCATGTGATGCATAGATTTCCTCTCCTACCGCCTCAATGCTTCTTCTTTATGCGGTTGGTTTATACTTGAGTGCCCACCAAGCAGAAAGTGAAATGCCACCCTATCTATCTTTGGGTGTTCCCAAGGATCAACAGTACCTACATGCATTAGACAAAGGTCTTGGTACATTAGCACGATGGCCACATGATAATACATCTTCGGCCACATACTTGGACTCTTTGGAATTTATTAGCAAGGTATTATTGCAGCAAGTGGATATGCTTTGGAAGAAGTTCTCAGAAGGAAAACCAACTGATTATTCTGGAAACATGGACCATGTCTTGACAGCACTGCATCAGTTCATTGATTCCAGCTTCGTGGCTTTTAGGTATGTGTATGTCCATAAGATAAAGTATTGGCACTGTAATTAGTAAAATGCGAGAACCTTTGTTGATGATGTGTGCTTAGAAGTTATGGTTTTATTGTTTATGGAATAGACTATGATTCTTGATTTCACAAGCTGTTTTGTCATTTGTGCTGTAACAGCTGTACGCAAATGTCTCAAGGAGACAACGAGAGACGGCATGGACAACATGGAACCTTACTGACAGTCCTTGTATCCGCGATTAAATTTTCCTTTGTTACCAAGAAAGATGTTCAGGTATTCTAGTGTGTTTCCTCTGTTTATGTTAGACTGCTACATTGCTCCTAGTGCAATTACAAATACCAGTTGGTTATACCATGCTGTTAATATTTATGATGAGAATTATTATTTTGTTAAGATATAGTGATAGTAAATCTGCTTGGTTATATCCAGTTGCTAGTTGTTGAAAATGGCCATTGAGTTGCTTGTTGTTACTAGCTCTGTATCACCATCCTTATTGTCCATTAACACCTTTTTCTTGCACTTGCATTGTCCAGAAGAGCTTGGGTTTCATCGTCCGTGCCATTTCAAATGAATGGTTAGCGCCTGAGGAGCTCGAATTGTTGATACCTTCACTTAGCAACATTGGAGTGACCCTTCATAATACTGGACATGTTAAAGAGGTATTCCTTCTAAGTTTCCTTTTCTTCTTCTTTTCTTTTTGTGAGCCAACCCCTTCTGGTCTACCATTGAAGTGAATATTGTTGTCTCTCCTTCAGGCACCAAAGGCTCTAGAATTGTGCTGCCAAACAATATGGGTGCACGTAGGGCTTTCTTACCGTAGACTATCCTCAAGTCCAAGCATTTTGATGGATACCATTTTGGATGCATTTGCAAGGATTGTGAAGATAGTTGACACTCTACGCAGATGTGGCACAGAAATAGAAACAACACTTGAACTTGTTGCGAAGAGCTTGTCAGAATTGTTGTCTGACTGCGACAATTCTGAATATTTCAAAGGTTCTTTTATACTGATCAAGGCGTGGGTTAAGGTAGTGACTAAAAATAATTCTGCTTTTTAAACATTTATTATGTTAGTGTAACTTATATTCTGTTTCTTAAATTATAGGCTGTACACAAAGATTTTAGAGATAATAATGTGGATGGTGCTCCACTTCTCTATCCCTCTCTTTTGAAAAATCGGTCTCCATGGCCAATTAAGCTGATAGGCTTCATAGTAGAGCAGGTACCATATTTTATTTTGTTTGAATAAATTTGGTGTATCTGTAGTTTTCTACTGTTGGGGCTAACTACTCTGGGAAAACATTGTATTCTGCAGGAGTTGCTAGCATATGGATTATCTGAAGCCCAAAGCACGGAATTCTGCTCTAAAATGCAGATAAGGATCATAGATGTTCTGCTGCACAAAATTTACTGTTCGAAAGAACATTTTTTGGAGAGATCAAGGGTTTTTATTAGAAAGGCAGGTGCACTTCGTGCATTTGGAGTGGAAAACATAAAAAGCTGCCTGGAGTCTTTACATGAGGCCATATCTTTACTGGTGAGTTTGGATCCCATATTGCCTTCCCTTATATCTACAAAGAAAGGGATATATATAGATTAATGTTTGTTCATCTAACCAGCAAAAGATCTCACAGGATTCATCTCGTGCCAACACTACTGCGAACAATCAATTGGCCATTGCATATTGCTTGTATGCACTTTGCGCTCAGGAAGACAATCCTGGTGGGGAGGTAACCGCTTCAAATTCTAACCATTTTTGTGTTCATATAAGCAATACCAGCACTCTCATGTCTATGTTTAGTGTGACATGGTTATGCTTTATCTAATTATGTTTAGCGTCATGATTGTTATTTTGCATAGGTAATATTTGATAATGCCGAGAAAGCACTTAACTTATGGTTGGAGATGGACGTTTTTGATCATTCTTCTTCGGATATGGTCTTGCAACAGCCATCAAAAACTATTGTACCACTTATTTGTTTCCTGGTTGATTTGTTATCTATGAAGGTAGGGTCATGATATTTCTTCAGTTTATTAAGTTGAATGAGATGCAATTGCTTTCCTTTAGCAACATAATCATGTGTATTTATTCTGCCATCTCAGGGCTGTTTTGAGCTGCAGTTTAAGTTGTGCAAGGTTATGATAATGATATGGAAGCAAGAAAAAATACCCCTTGAAAAGCTCTTGTCCTTGCTGTTCACCAGTGGGCGCCTTAGTCACGCATGCTGTTACCTTCCACTGGATGAGCGATTTCTTTCTATTGCCAGAGAGCATCTTGGTGTATGTAGCCATCATATTGAATTTTGGATAAACTGTTTTGAAGGAGACCATCCTTCTCTCTGTATGTTTCTTCAGAGGATGCTGCCTAGTGCCCTATTTATTCCTCAATCATGTAAGCATCCCTTTGGAAGGCAGTTCAGTTTTGAAACGAGTGTTGATGAAGTCAGCAAAGTTGCCTCTTCTCTAGTATCTGAAGTAAGTTCTGTTGGTTGCAATATGTCAAATTTGTTAACCATGATCTCTTATTCTCTCTCAGTTATTGTATTGTATTTTGCAGGTTACTTCAAATGACCAATCAACCTTTCTTGCTGGCTGTTTATATTATGACTTATCAGAAAGAGTTTTTACATGCGGACAACTTTTCCAGGTAACTGCTCTCTTGCTTTCAACAATTAACTTTGTTGTTTAATTTCTTTAAAACATCGGTGCAAATCTTCAGTGGGCATGAACTATCTCTAGATTTTGTAGTTTTTTATAGAACTAAACACATCTAATGTTTGTTCTTACAGGCCTTTTCATATGGAAAAGAAGCCCTCCATTTGCGCAAAAAACTCCTAAAAAGGAAGTTCAAACTCAATTCAGGCATATCTGGATATATGGAAAGACAAAACTGTGGGCAGGACATTTCTCTTGAAGTGTGTGGCCCAACAATAGTTGAGATTTGGTCAAATTCCAACAGATCAATCGACATGAGAGATTCTTTCCTTACTCCATGGAATGTTCTTAGGTGCTATCTTGAGAGCACTTTACAGGTATTGTGATAGTGGAGCATAACACAAACAAAGATTATAGAAGTATGCTACTAGAACCAATTGAATGGGGGGCTGGAGTTGTTTATTACGTTCTTACCACAGCCATGGGCAGTAGGAATACCTTATGCATGAATTCTCACTACATTGTGCTGGCAGGTTGCTATGATGCATGAATTGATTGGCAATGATGCTGAAGCAGAAGCTCTCTTACGGACAGGAAAAGATATATCAAAATTCCATGGTTTATCTGTTTTCTGTATTGTATTTACATCATCTCTAGGTATATATATTTTTTTCCATGTTGTTTTTCATCATATTGTTGTTGTTGTTCATCTGTCCCTTCCGACTCACATTCCTTGGTTTTTGTTCAGGTCAACTGTACTGTAAGCGGCAGCTATGGGATGAAGCTGAGAGTGAGCTCAGCTATGCCCGAGATCTTGTGAAAAATGATGCAACAATTTCATGTAATCTCTGCAGTCTGACTTTGGGGCTATCAGTTGACATGCAAGTTGGTGATCTATCTTGGAGTCTATTTGGAAACAAAATCAAGAAACAGATGACAGCTGATTTATCTAATGCTTTAGGCATGTACCAATCTGCAATAGACAAATTGAATAGCACTGACTTGAAATATTGTAATGGGTCCTTTGATAGACATAAAACTGGTTATCGTGTGCAAGACTGTATACCGAACAAGTATGAAGCTTGTAATTTGGGGGAAGAACCCTTAACTTCAATGGATGGATTGTTATCTCCATGTAGTGTTTGCACGGTAATACAAGTTCAAAGGAAAAACTCACGGAATGCTGAAGCTGGTCCAAGTCCTCCATTAGATGCTAAAGCTAGGAGGCCATCCAGAAATTCATCACGTTTAGCTAAGATACAGAATGGAGAGACTCTTAGACATACTAGAACTCGCTCTAGTAAGCAAAATACAGGTATGAAAAGTGAAGCAGGTGCTTTAGTTTGTGGTGAAGCAGAGTGTCTTCCTGGTGGCATTGACCACAGCAAAGATGACCTATGCAATAAGTTTGGTTGCTGGAGCTGCCTTTTCATTAAATCTCTCAATTCGGGGTGCATTCAGAATATTTTGCAGCTGAAATTGGACTATGTTAACCGGCACTACCTTGTGTCACTTCTATTAAAAAAAGGTAATTTCTTCTTAGTTTATCTTTCTGTTTGCCTGAAGACGAGGCATGCAATCATTGGCTTGACATTAGTTATAAATAATAAATGTTTGCATAATAATTGTCATATTTAATGATTAGTGGTACCTTGAGACATTGTTGTTGTTGTTATGTCGGATACTTGCATGCGATGATGCTTAAGAAATTTGATCGAATTCCTGTAATTGAGCTATCTGTAGGCTCAGCTACGTTTTTACCTTTTTTGCAGCTAGAGCCTTGGGATCTCATAGCAATGGGGACCATGAAGTTCATAATGTCTATTGGAAGTGCATATCACTTCTGTTCTTCAGGTCCCTTCCACAGAATTGCCATAGGACCCATGGACCTTATTTAATTAGACTAATCATGGATAGGAGCATTGGTGTTTTTCTTCCTTTAGAGTGTGCAGAAATTCTATGGAATCTGAGCTTCTTCTTGTTGAAAAGCTCCCTTTATGAACAGCCAAGGTTTGTTTCATTAAGTTCCTGTTATGCAATGCAACATATGCATATGATGTTCTGGTTGTAGCAATTCATGATACTTGCTTAATTTATTTTGTTTCATCCTACTTTTCTGCAGGGACATCTGCTGTATCTTCTCTAGTGTAAAAATGGCTGATGTTGTTCACTGGTTGCTTAAAGCTTATATTCTATCCAGAGAGAGCCCCTCACTTGTTCGCAAGGTTTATTATGTCATGTTATCTTGTGCAATTGTAGTGTGGACCACTTATAATGCTTAGTGGATATTACTTATTCTATTTTTTATAACAGTCAGGCTACCATTTTCTTTCATCATTAGATATATTCTTGCTTTACTGCCTGTGGCTTCTGTCTTAAAATCCGAATTGCCAATTGCAGGTTTGCAAGTTACTTGCGTGCATATATTTGCTATCAACTACAGATTCCTCAATTCAACTGCCTTTGGGTTCTCATAAAGATTCTCTTTCTTTGAATCACTCGGCCGCATACTTCCATCAAGTTTCTGTGGGAACTTATCTCAGTTGTCATTGCTTTTCTAGCTTACAAGCATTGTCCGAGGAAAAGGTTCCGGAGGTTTGTATCTTAGCAAGTTAGGAGCTGGATAGAACAGTTCTGTATTCTGTATCTTTTATTCATATCTACTCACATTTTCAGGGCACCTATGAAGATTTCAGAAATGAGACGGATGACGATGTTTTGAAACTTCTCAGGTTTAGAATTTTATGTAGCAACTGAACTGGTGATCATATTGCATCTGCAAATGTGTAGTAAAATCTGATTTTTTTTTTATCAGGTTGTCATCAAGGGACACAGAACATATTGTGAAACATATGACAGAATTCTTCCAAAAACTTCCTGACATAACAATTCTGTGCATTAGTATGCTTGGAGGTGATTATGTTAATGCCCTTTTGAAATTCTGTTGCCATCCTCCGCTTTTTCCTGCTTGGATGTTGCTTTCAAGGTTTGATTCAACAAATGAACCTACTACATTGCTTCTTCCAGTGGATGCTATTTCAGGTGTGTGGATTACATACTGTGATTGCATGCAGCCATAACTAAATCTAATCTTGGATCTTTTTTACTTATTATTGGTTAACAGAAATGCAGTCTGAAGATTCCTGCATCAAAGATTTGGGCAATCCAACGGGAGTTTTAGATAAGAAGTGGCAGTGCCCTTGGGGCTACGGAATTACAGATTATGTGGCCCCAATTTTCAGAAATATACTTGAGGAGAATTTTATGTCCCTCTCCAGTGCACTTACGATTAATGATGTAAATGCAGATCATGTCAGGTGGTGGTCACATAGAATGAGGCTCAACAATTACCTTGCTAACATTCTGAAGTAAGATTACCTATGCATATTGAAGTTTAAATTGGTTCAGTTGTTGGAATTTGGTGGTGTCAACACAAGATAATGTTTCTTTTTCTGATCATTTTCATTCTTTTGAACAGAGACATTGAAGATTCTTGGTTTGGGCCCTGGAAATGCCTTCTTTTAGGCCATCGATTATCTGATGAACACATTGAGGCTGCCTCATCAAGCATTATCACTTATCTGCATAAAAAATTCAAATTTGAAGTCAGTCCAGTGCTCATCAAGGCTATCCTTAGTGGTTCTGTGTCAGTGGATGAAGTACACGAATGTTTTCTCCAACTCATTTTGTATAAAGGTTACTTTGGAAGGGGAAGGTTCTGTGGGAAAGATAGACTTAGAGCTTTCTCTTCCTTCCAAATGGATGAAGGAGATATGGAGACACTCAAACGTTTAATACCACATGCAGTATATAAGTTGCCTCAGCCACCTGATAGAGATCCAGTTATTTTAGTTATTGATGTCAACGTTCAGGTGAGCAACAAAATAACTTGACTGTTAGTTATGTGATTTAATAATTTACATGTTCTTGATTCTTTTCATCTGCATTATAAGTCTAGAACTCTGGATGGAATTATTATTTGACAGCATATTTTACTGGTAAGGGTGAATATCATAAATGCTGTTCTATATTTTTTTTTTTCTCGAACTATGCAGGAGAGCTTGCATGTCATTTCATTAAGAAAGAAGTGAACAAATACAAAAGATTAGGGGAGGCCACTCACCCCCCCACCCCTCCCCCCCAAAAGAAAATCCTTGCACACCAACACGCACGGAAAAAAAATCAGGTACGGATCGTCAGTATGCAGCCATGGTGTGGACTGTGTTACTGACGTGCGGGCCACAATATACACGGTACAGTTGCCCACCGTGTTGCTGTATCTTATGGGACCACGTACCAGCAAGTCATCCGCACCAAAGCAGGGTGGGGATGGTCCGTACCTGATTTTTTTCCAACATACACACACCAAGACAGAAAACCAAAAAAAACACAGACTTGACCAGTAGCCATGGCGCCTGAGTGCCCAGCACAAGCGACCTAGTGAGGAGCTCCTGGAATTATTGTCGCTAGCCTCGCTTTGTCCATTTCAGTTTCCTTTGGTGCTATCTGGTAGACAGTAGATGCTGTGATGTGGTCTATTTGGATGTCTACATTTTGCACTGTAAATGTCCCAGTCAATTGGCACCTTAGATTTCCCAGTCAAATTAGCACCTAGTGCTGCTAGGCAATTGTTAACTTATTGCTTTGCACTCTGGGATTTACTGTGCTGTTTATTTAGCACTATTATGTCAGTAACATCCTTGTATGAAGCATAGTATAGCCTTACTACATCTCCAGTGACCTCACCTGCTTCAATTATTAACTGCAGATGCTTCCTTGGGAGAACCTGCCTGTACTAAGGAATCAAGAAATTTATCGCATGCCATCAATGGGTAGCATCTTTTTAACATTATCTCGAATCAATAATGATTGCAAAGATGGCAGTTCTGAAGTTCCTCATTTTCCCGTCATCGATCCTTTCAATACATATTATCTGTTGAATCCTAGCGGTGACCTGAGCAGCACACAAGAAGAATTTGTTCAGTTATTCAGAAACTACAAGTGGAAGGTAAACACATGGCTTTTCAAAACTTAATTGTTAATCACATTAGAAAATTGGCTTCATTCTCTAAACTAATTATCTCTCTTGTCAAAATTTCCTTTACTGGATGCTTAGATGAGAGTTTGAAATGCAGAAGTTTTGTTCAAAAGAAAAGTTTTGAAATGTAATATAAGTTTCTTATAAAGTCCTGCGTTTTCGATAAAAAAAAGTTTCTTATAAAGTAAATATGTATATGGTGTATAGAAGTGGTTAGTAATATGTCTCAAAAAAAAGAGAAGTGGTTAGTAGTAACTTTTGTTAAAAATATGGTTTACTCATAGTTTTAGGTCACTTCCATGTCACTGTATCATCAGTTCAACATCAATCAGAAGTGAATTTAATCATAGGGATCTGTATCATACAAAATTTATTGCATGTCATTGTTAAGCCAATTATAGCCTTAATTGGAGGAATGATTCTGCACTTTACATACAGACAGTCCATATTTATATACAGATTCCTTGCATAGCTGTATATGGTGCCTGTACCTATATGTACCACTAGAATCAATGAAGAATGCATTGGGTTTTCTCTCCAATCCTTTTGCCTTAAAGTGAGGTCGTGAGGATAGTGATCCAAATCAGGAATGGGGATAGTAATTTTTCGTGCCACTGGTAGCCACCCCGCGCTAGTAAAATGCCAATTAAAAGATGTAAAATGACATACCGAATACCAATGGTGACATAGGGTAATATGCTTTAATGTGTTTTTGTCAAGGATCCATTTTCCTTTTCATTTGTGTCTTAGAAGGTAATTTACATTATGCTATCATAACTACAAACAATTAAATGATGTTGTACAGGGATTGGCTGGGAATTCTCCAAAGGCTGACGAGCTGCTCTTGGCCTTGAAAAATCATGACCTTTTCCTCTACTTTGGGCATGGAAGTGGTATGTTTAAATTTGGTTGGACATTTGACGTGGCAATTGTTTCTAGTTGTTTGAAGTTTCATTCCCTTATTAGTTGTAGGTGCAGCTGATGGTTCATCTTAGTTTAGAATTTTTTTTTTCTCGAACACGCAGGAGAGCTGCGTATCATTGTATTAATAGAAGAAAGAGTCATACATAGACCCAACACCCCACACACACGCAAACACTAATACATGGAGATTAAATCACCGGCTAACACAATAAAGGTCGACCCTATAGCAATAACAGACCATCAAGCTGCAGCTCCAGCAGAGAGCAGGGGGAGTCCCTTAGCTCCTGCAAGGCTCCAACACAAGGCTTCATCCCTTGCCAATCTAAGAGCCACATTTACGCTTGGCACAATACCATTAAAAACGCAATCATTTCTATGCCGCCAAATGGTCCAGGCTCCCAAAATGATCAGTGAATTCAGCCCCTTCTTCACATCTCCGCTAGCAGCTTCATCAGTTCTTCTCCACCAGTCTTCAAAGGACTGATCAGAGGGCTGCGGAGCAAGAGCAGCGACTCCAAAGTGTGATAATAGGAAGAACCAAAACTCTCTTGAGAACACACAGCCTATAAGAAGATGATGAATATTCTCCTCATGTTGGTCACAAAGAAGGCACTGCTCTGGATGAGGAAGACCCCTCCTTGCCAATCTGTCTGCCGTCCAACATCTGTTATGAGCAGCAAGCCACATGAAAAATTTGCATTTGGGTGGTGCCCAGGATTTCCAGATTCTCTCAAAAGGCTCAAAGGAGATTGCTCCCTGGAAAAGAGTATCATAAGCGCTTTTTGCCGTATATTGTCCGTAAGAAGTAAACCTCCAGATATGTCTATCGGGGATATCCTCATTCAACTGAACCGAAATCAAGATGTCCCAGAGGTCCAGGTATTGAATCAGGGCTGCCATATCAATTTCTCCTTCAGGTATGTCCTCAACCCATTTCTCCTCGTTAAGGGCCTCCAACACAGTACGCTTATTTAAAATCCTCTTAGGGACCATTTCAGCAACAAGAGGTGCAATATCCTCGACTCCCTTGCCATCCAACCATTTGTCCTTCCAAAAATACGTATGAGCTCCATTTCCCACCTCCGTTATCATTGCAACAGAGATGAGGCCAGCCACCTCTTTACTGACTTGGATAGGCAGATTAGCTCAAGGCTTGTTGGGCGCACTTCGCTGTAGCCACGGCCATCTTGCTCTCAAGGCAATACCCAACGAGTTTAGGTCTGCAATCCCAAGACCACCCAGTTCCCGGGCACGGCAAACTTTAGGCCAGGCAATGAGACAGTGACCCCCTTTTGCCTCCTTTCGGCCTTTCCAAAGGAATGCCCTTTTGATCTTATCAATGGCTTTGATAGCACAATGAGGAAGATCAGTTGCCATAGTGACATAGATCAGGGTTCCAGTGAGCACAAATTGCACTTGAATCACCCTGCCCGCACGTGTCATCAGATCAGCCTTCCATCTAGGTAGCTGATCAGCCACCCTGTCAATGATAGGTTGGACCTGCTTCTTAGACAACTTTTTAATAGACAATGGCAGGCCCAAATATTTGCAAGGAAAATGCAGCACTTCACAGGGCAATAAATTCTGAACGAGAGCCATATCTTCCTCGGCGCAATGGATGGGCAGCACATTACTTTTTTGGACATTGGTCTTGAGGCCTGAAGCTTCCCCGAATAATTGCAATAGCTGTAAAGACAAATTAATATCAGCTGCCTTGGGCTGGAGAAAGAGGGCTACATCATCAGCATACAAGGAGATTCTATGTTGGATTGGCCTTCTGGATAAGGGCTGCAGCAGCCCAGCTTCTGAAGCGCGTGTGAATAGCCAATTTAAGGCGTCCATAACCAGGATGAAAAGCATAGGAGACAAGGGGTCTCCTTGCCTCAGACCCCTCCTGGGTTTTATGCTTTCTCCTGGAATACCATTAAGCAGTACCTGGGTGGATGAGGTTGCCAAGAGGCCACAGATTAAATCGCACCAACGAGATCCAAATCCCAATTTGCTAAGGACCTCCAGAAGGAAAGCCCAAGATACAGAGTCGAAAGCCTTGTTGATGTCTAGCTTCAGGAGAATTCTGGGCTGTTTTTGAGAATGTAGGAATTTTACCGTCTGCTGGACCATCATGAAGTTGTCCTAGATAAACCTTTTTTTAATGAAAGCACTCTGATTAGGGGACACCATCTCGTCAAGCCGATCAGCAAGCCTGTTAGCCAAGATTTTGGTCACTAGTGCTGTGCACCAAGCTAATTGGCCGAAAATCTTTTACATGAATAGCATCTGGCTTCTTTGGAATCAGAGTGATATAAGCACAATTCAATTTCCCGAGATTCCTGAAATTTCTACTCCATAGAGAGTGAACTGCTGCCATCACATCATTTTTGATAATTGTCCAACAGCTTTTGTAAAATCTGCCGGTGAACCCATCAGGACCGGGAGCCTTATCAGATGGAAGTTCCTTAATGGTATTCCAAACTTCTTCAGAGAATGGAACCTCCAAATTTTGCAGATCAAAGCTTGGGCTGTCAAGAATGTCCAGATTAATAGTTCTTTCTCTATCCCACTCAGTCCCAAAGAGTTTGTCATAGAAATCCAGGACAACAGCCGCCTTGTCCCCATGACTTGTGATGATCCAATCTCCTTCCTGCAGTTTAGGAATGAAATTTTTCTTCTTCCTATATCTTGCGTGCTGATGAAACAACCTTGAATTGGCGTCTCCCTCTTTTAACCAGTTAATCCTTGACCTGAGTCTGGCAATAGTTCTCAGCAGGGATGCTAGAGCCAGAGTGTTTTTTAAGACTGTTACGCAGCCACAATTCATTAGGTTGAAGAGGCCTGGATTCCTGTGCAATTTCAAATTGATGGATGATTTCTTTTGCCAACAGCAGCTGGGACCTGATGTGTCCGCACTTTCTCTGACTCCAGCTCTGTAATCCTCTGGCTGTTGCCTTGAGTTTCAGAGCCAAGGTTTGGATTGGGCAAAGACCGGGCTGCACACTATCCCAAGCCTCCCTCACGGCATCCTGGAATCCCTCAAGAGAAGGCCAAAAAGCTTCGAAGTGGAATCTTTTTTTGCCGGCAATAATATCCCGCAGCCCAAGAATTAGAGGGCAATGATCTGAATCAAATGAGGCATGACTCTGTAGGAGACAACCCGGGAACTTCTCCCAATCCAGCGAGCAAAACATTCTGTCCAACCTAACAAGTGTCGGGGAAGCACTAGTGAAGGAGCTGATCCATGTATATTTACGACCGTGGAGTGGAATTTCCGTGACCTCCATATCATCAATCCATTTTCTGAACCTTCCCATCATTGCCCTATTTAGATTAGAGTTATTTTTGTCCTCCTTATAGATAAGGTTAAAATCTCCAATCACCAGCCAAGGCCCAGTGCACTGAGCTCTAGTATCTCTGAGTTCCTGGAGGAATTGCACCTTGTCTTGATTTTGTTGCGGCCCATACACACAGGTTAGCCACCATGGACAACCATTTGAAGGACATAATTGGATCGAGGCACTGTGAGCATCCACCCTGGTAGCTCCAACAGTACCCAATCGAAATCGCCACGCAACCAAAATTCCACCACTGGCTCCTTCCGAGGGTAAATAGATGAAGTTATTATCAAACTCACTTCCCAGCATAGACAGGATCAATCCTCTGAAGATATTACTTAGCTTAGTCTCCTGCAGGCATACAACATCAATTTTGGAGGCCTCCACCAACACTCTAACTGCGTCCTGTCTAGCCTTTGAGTTTAAACCCCTTACATTCCAATTCAGAATATGTGCAGGATCCATAAAGATGAAAAGGAGAAATCGACCCACAAGCACATTTAAAAGCTGCACTCCACTGGTTCCGCTGCAGGCTCAGGGAGAACCCAGGCGAAGAGAGCAGCAAGGGCCTTAGTGTGTGAGGAGGTCAGGGGATGTTTGAATAGCCGTGTATAGTCATCAAGGGCCTGCTGACTAATTTGTTCCCTTTCCTCATCCACATTCACATCGAGCGCCCTCATCACTTGTTTCTTCAGGTGTGTGGGGCATTCCTCTGCAGAATCCGCGGGTAAGCCAGCGATACGGCGGCTTCGGCGAGGTTCCCTGCTAGGTGGCTGTAGCATCTTCTTTCTCCGTTTGTTGATGTGGGGGATCGGCAAGAGTCTCCCCGGAGTCTTTGACAGAGCCTTGACGAATTCCGTGGCCGGGCTAGGAGGTGCAGGGGCGGAGGCATGAGCGGCAGCAGCGGATGACGCTGCCCCCCTCCCACCTCTGCCAGCACGGCAGCGAGAATAGACCTTCAGGCTCTGTTGAGGAACCGCTGTCGCCTGCCGAGATGCTGCTGGAGTAGGCCTGAACCGGCGGGGGAGAGGTCCATGGGGGGTGAAGAGCAGCCGGCGACCTTGAGGGATTTCCTTCAGCGGCCAAGTCTGAGGTGAGGTGCAGAGGCAAGCATGATGAGGCCGGCAGGACTAGGGGATTCCCTTCAGTTGCCTCATCCCCAGCAATTGGGCCTTGGGCTTCATCAGGTGCAGGACCAGCCCCCTCCATCGGCCCAGGATGAGTAACGTTCGCCGGGCTGGGCTGAACAAGTTCGACAGCCACAGACTCCTTCGTCGATGGAGTCAACTCGTCCCAGGTTTCCAGCTTGTCGATTGGCCGCGAAGCTTCTTCATTAAGGCGCAACCGGCGGTCAGTATCCGTTGGCACGCAGTCCTCGGGCGTCGAGGCCAACCCAGAGCCTTCAGTCAATGGCACGTCGCGCACGTCGTTGTGCTCCCGCGAGTTAATACGCGGCTCCACTGTTCCGACGGCTGGAGAGGTGGCTGGTGGCGAAGGTGCAGCTTCCACGGAGGCGTTGCGAGAAGCCGTGGGGCCCAATCGAACCCAGACCGGCCGGCGGCCCGAACCGCCGCAGAAAGCCGCAGCATCGCTCGCCGGACCCGATCCCGATTGCGGATAAAGAGCCTGGACACGGCGCGCCACCGCGGCCCCGTCAGGGAGGATTAGCAGGAAGCTAGCCGGGGAGGCGCGACGGAGGTCATCTTCGGGCTATATTCCTCTATTAGACCGTTTAGATTGAGGCTTTGGGCTATATGACATGCTGGCTATAACTAGCCTACTGGCAGACATGTTAACTGGGAACAATCTGCTATTCTAATCTTCTATTCTGCTTGTGCTCGCCAAGAACTTCTTTTTAAGTGTCTAATGTCATTGAGGACCAGTCTTTTATGCAACTATTGATGAATATGAACCAGCACAAGTAATTCCTATGGCCTTGTTTGGCAGCACCCAAATCCACCTCAATCCACATGTATTGGGTTGGATTGCGGTGGAAAACTAACTAATTTCCACCACAATTGACCACAACACGCATGGATTGAGATGGATACGAGTGCGTTCAAACAAGCCCGAAGTGTGTATTGTTCATGTACTCCTTATGCAATGCACGATGACAACAATGGCTGATTGAATCAACATAACAAGTATGTGATCTAACTAACCTGTAAATTGCTGCAGGAACTCAGTATATTTCTAGTAAGGAAATTGAGAAGATAGATAACTGTGCAGCTGCTCTTCTTATGGGATGTAGCAGTGGAACACTTCATTGCAAAGGGAGTTATGCTCCTCGAGGGGCTCCGTTATCATATTTATTTGCTGGTTCCCCTGCTATCGTTGCAAATCTCTGGGATGTTTCAGATAAGGATATTGATCGGTTTAGTAAAGCTTTGCTCAATTTGTGGTTGCATGATAATTCTGTAGATGGCAACAATTGTTCAAAATGTTGCCAGCTAACAATGGAATTTGAGTCCATGAGTATAGCTTCCAAAGAAAAAGGTAAAGCAAGACGACAAGGCACACGAGGAAAGAAGGAACAACAGATAAATAATAGTACCAAGTGCTGCAGCTGCAGGCAGAGGCGAATAGCTTCATATCTAAGTGAAGCTAGGTGGGCTTGCAGGCTTCCACTTCTGATAGGTGCAGCTCCTGTGTGTTACGGTGTCCCTACAATCATTAGGAAGAAAGTAATGACGGATTCTGCCACAAGATGAGAGATGACCTAAAGTGTGGTAGTATCTGCATGGTATTGGCCACTACTGATAATGTGATCTATGGTGTTGATGGAGGTGGCACTACAGAGTTACATGGTATTGCCCTCGCTTTTCTTTCAAGCTTAGCACCGATTTTTCTTTCTGTTTTATCTGAACTTCAGCTGCTTACATGGGTTATATATGTGGTAGGTTACAACATGGATAGACAGAAGGCATGCAATTGGTTTCGTCAAGGACTGAAGCGCATATGTCATGTCATCACAAGTTGTGGAAAGTAAGGGTGCTGAAAAGAAGGCTATGCCAGAGCAAGAACTGTCTGTTACTTCATGAGATAAAAAAGAGGTGCTTTGCTTGTCATGATACATAGATTGCTCAAAGCAGAAGGTATACAACAGCACAATAAGGAATCAGACAAGGAGCATAGTAAGGAACTGGATGCAGCACAAAATATAGTATATTTCTGGAAGAACCAGAGTGCATTGAAGAGTCAAGGTTCGGAGAAGAGATCAAAGAAAACAAAAGAAGTGATCCAGCAGCCACTACAGCCAACACCAAGAAAACAACACTGGACAGTTCAAAACCAGGTCGAAGCTCAACAAGCATGATTGGAGAGGTCCAGAGGCGGCGATGCAAGGCAAACAAGAACAGCTGCACCTGGGGTGGTGCTTAGTGGAGCCGGCGAAGAATGCTCTGTATGTCGATAACACTGAATACATTTCCAAACGAAGCAGTCCGACTACAATGGCTGCAACACCACAGTGCGCAACACCTCCCAGGCGCGCACACATACTGTGTTGTCTCGTGCCCATCTGTTGTTCTGAAGCGCCTTCCGCAGCGTGCGCTTCTGGCCAGCCCTGGACACCGTGGTGAACAGTGCCGGAGCAAAGAGGTAAAGAGGATCAACAGTGGTCCAGTTGTCCGTCCATAGCCCCGTCACCGACCACGACCAACAAGTTTTCTGTTCATATTATATGGCTGAAATGGATCTCTCGGACCGCGATGGCTCAGCCCTGGCCTGGGTAGCCACTCCAACGGAAGCCTCAGAGGAAGGCCCCACGGCGCTTGCCTATTTGCTTGATGGGTCCATTCAGACAATGAGACAAGCAGCATTCAAGGCTTGCTCCGGGATAGCAGATAGCGTCACTTTGGTGAGAAACGGCCTACCGGCGTTGGTCAGCAGCCCCGACTTCAAAGTTGGAATTCTTTACGCGACAAGTGGCTGCTCATCAGCCCAGCTCACACCACGCATGGGAACACCTGCGGTCGAGTGAAAACATGCACCGGTCAATACAAAATATTTTGATATCAAATGAAACCAATTACATATCATACCGGTCGTGATGAATGAAATATGTAGTCATTTTAGTGTTGTCGTACTGCCAATCTATTATACGTACTGTACTTATGTTTGTCAGGGAGTATGTACGGCCTTTCAATTATGTTAACCACATACGGACGAGAGCAGATGCTAGTAAATGACGCGACCCAATAACCAGATCCAGACTAAGAGCATCTCCGACCGGAAGCCCCAAATCAAGGCCCCCATATCAAATTTGGATGCTCATCTCTATTTTTTGTTGGCCCAAATTTATGCTTTACTTCAGCCCTAGCACCCAAATGAAGTCCTCAAATTTCTTCTCATAGGCACTGACAAATGGGCCCGAATGAGTTCATTGTTATTGTCTTCAAGCTATTACTTCCTCAGTTACAAATTACAAAAAATTTTGACTTATACATACATAGTGTATATCTAAGTAAATATGAAACGCCAAAACGTCTTACAATTAGAAATAGTGAAAATATTAGAGTAACCCTATTTTTGGGTATGGTTGTTGCTCTCACGTAATGCCAGTTTGGTTGTTCAGTTGAGCATAGATTAACCATTTGTTTCTTTTAACTCAAGGAAGTACTACAATTCTCTTGTCAACGGAAACAGGTAGTACTGTTATTTCACGTAACAAGTCTCGCGTCAACGGAAGTCAATCTAACAATCGAACAACAACATCGTGGGAAAACTGCAGGATAAAATGAAAAACAGGGTTCAAACCTGCAAACTCTGTACGACTGTACGTCGCTCCTGATCCCTTGTTCTTTCTCGACTCATCGTTTAAGCTCGTACTTCGTAGTAGCTTGCGGTATCGGATTTCGGCAAAGTTGTAGCGGTCAGGGCTTCTGGCATTAGGCATGAGCAGACAACAGGTAACTGATAAGTACGTGATGACTAATTTATATGCATGTCAGGTGTCTCGGTCGGTCGTTTTTCTTATCCTTGCCTTATTGCCTCTTGGACTAGAATTACTATTTTTTTTTACATTGATTGCTGCACCTTTTTTTTTTGAAAGAAACCCTTGCTGCATCTTTGTATCAAGGTTATATTATTACGAGTTTTTTATAAAAATCATTAAATAAATAAAAGCAATGTCTTATTTTGTGTTTCGCATCAGGGCCTTTAAATTCTCAGATAAGAGCCAAGAAGATTCGCAGCCTCACGAGTCACGAGTGTGAATCTCGCGACCGCGCGCACACACACATTGGGCTCGAACATGATTACATGAATAGTCTCATCTATAAAGAGTTGTGACACCAAATGAAACAGTCTCATCTACGATGGTTCCTTTGACATTAGAAAAAGCTATGCAAGACACCCTTATATAATCTAAAAGATAAGGCAATTCAAGTTATGCAAGATATCCTTAATCTAAAAGCCAATGCAATTTTTACTTGGTTTCCCTGGGTAAAAAAGCTATGTGCGGTTTACTTGGTTTCCGTGGGTAAAAAAGCTGTGATTCGTTTCCCACGTAAGTAGCCAGATTGAACCTAGAGCTGCAGAGGTGGAGTATAAGAGTGCATAAAACTCAAGGTTTGGCCAAACTGTGGCTATGCTTGCTTTGAGAACAATGGCAAGATTGTAAGATACAGGCTGGGCAGTGACCCAGATGGGGCTCGATCGTGGACACTGAACAGCAATTGAGAACCGACACATGAGCCAGACATACGAATAATAATAACATTTTCTTCTAATGATATAAAAAGAAAGAATAATATTCTTGTGACAAAAAAGAGAATAATGTTGCAAGTTGCAACATAATACGAATTCCCATGCACAGAACTGCAAGCACAAATGTTCAACACTTTACGTCACAGCACATGCCCGAGTTTTCCTTCATTTCCATTTGCAGAATGTAAATCAGCAGTCATGAGATGTAACCAAATCCTTTAATGGATTCCTAGTTATAATCACCACATGTGGCAACAGTTGAATCTTGCGACGGCAATGTTACAGCACAGAATATAGTTCTACCGCACCAAGTACCGTTCCTACCATAAAATGCTTGTTCTCAGGGTTCTAGACTCTGCATGCCAAACTAAAGAATACAACACAGGTTTCAAGTGTAACTTGTACAGCAAACAAAAGCAGGCGGGCAGGCTCAGCAGCTGCAATTATACAGTTGTTCTACCGGTGACTTGAGTTTAACCCAACTATGTTCCAATGGCACTGTTTAGGTGGACAAGGCATGAAAACTGAACTTCTAGGAGACCAGAGGAACTCGCTGAAACCCAGAAAATTTGATTAAACTTGTCTCTTATTTTCCATACGGATGATACCTGCCAGAACCCCGAGCACCTGCACTCCCACCACCCGCACCGCCACCTGCTCCACCTGCTCCGCCATAACTGCCGTATCCGCCAGCGCCATAACCACCTGGGGCGCCTCCATAGGCGCCACCTCCATATGCACCACCTCCATAGGCACCCCCTCCGTAGGCGCCACCACCGTAGGCCCCATATGCACCATATGCACCTCCATACATGGACCCGCCATAACCACCGCCAAAACCAGACCCAAAGCCAGCATTACCTCCATAGCCATACCCTCTACCATAGCCATATCCTGCTGCTCCTGCGCCGCCATCATACCCATAACCCGCTGCTGCAGCAGATCGATAAGCACCACCATACCCATAACCACCGCCACCACTGGCGCTGCTGCCACTACCAGCTCCACCACCACTACGGTAAGAACTGCGGTAACCTCCACCTCCATGGCTTGATCTCCCATTACTGCTGTGGTCAGATCCATGTTTCTTTGGTTCAGCCTTCTTTATTTCAACCTGGAAACAGAAACCATACAAAATATAGCTGACATGACTAAAACATATGTGACTGAAATATCAGGAAAACTTTTTATATATAAAAAAAGGAAAACCACTTCAAATTAAACAATAGCAAACACTCTTATGTTATTCAGCACAAACATCTTAAATCAAATTCCAATTCTATGACTCATCAAGAAAATGAGTAATGCCATACATTAAATAACTAAACATGGTTAAGATCACAAGGTGGGAGCAATACCAATAAATGTGAATTTAGAAGGGAAAGAAAACCACTGCCCTTTTTTTCTTACAGATAGAAGAGCTATAGAGTTCCATCCAGAATTAAGCACCAATTATGCCCTGAACCTTCTTTTAGATTAATTATAAAATGACACTGTGGGGATCTCCCCCACAGTCTGTAAAAAAAATAGTGGTCACATGTCAGGACTCAGGACCCAAGTCGGATTCTAGAATTTCAATATCCCTTGACTCCAGTAGCATATGAAGTAATGAACATTTCTAAGTCAATTTGGTTTTCTTTTTCTACACCACTATTAAGTGAAACATACAAGTTTATTTATAACAAAACAAATTTAAAAATCTAACCTGCTTCCCACCAAGATCACGCATTCTCCCCTCTGATATGACCCTTTCAACAGAATCTTCACTTTCGAAAGTGACAAAACCAAACCCTCTAGAACGCCCAGTGCTATGATCAAGCATTATCTGATGTTCAACCACCTTACCATAGGATGAAAAGTGATCCTTCAACTCATCTGAAATTTTGTACCTTTTTAGTATCATAAACAAAATGGGTTCAAGATTTCTTTGTTGATAGCAAACACCTACCTTCAGTAAGAGATGGTGGTAGCCCACCAATGAAGATCTTTCTTGTCTTAGGGCCGTCTTTGGTGGTCATCTCTTCCCTCGGGACTGTCCTCTTGACTTCAACCTGAATAAACAAGAAGTTGAGGGGGGTCGAGAGAAGCTAAACGTCAACTAAATTGCATAGGTTTGCATAGCTGCAAACTGAGGTCCCTCTTACGGCCGATCTAAATTAGATGTCCTACCGTTCTGCCATCTATAACGTGATCATCTTCCAAAACCTTGTCTATAACGGATGGATCAGAAAATGTAACAAATCCAAATCCACGAGGCATCTTAGTATGCTTGTCCTTCATAATTACAGAATCAGTTATTGCCCCATACTTCTCAAAATGCTTGGAGAATGATTCTACATACAAACAAATAAACCATACAGATTTGTCAATTTGGAAAAAAGAACAGAATCACATAAGTAGCAAACCAAGATTGGAGATGAATGAAAAGATATGTCACATAGAAGCAGACCTAGAACATCATTTGAGAAACCAATCAACAAACGCAAATCTAAAAGGTAACCTACATCACAAATGACGTCCCCTTCTTTTATTAAGCAGAATCATATTGATTTTCCTGCATAACCCATATTGGTGTATGTATCCCAGCAAAAGAACATATGAATTTGAAAGTAGTTCATAATTATGTGTAAGCAATCTCATTACTTGTCAGCACTTGTACCTTAGATTAGTTAATTCAGGCGACATATCTAAGCATTATGCACTTAACTACATACAGAACAGAAATATCAATTTTACAATTTATGCATTGTGGAACAAAGACTCATTAATAATAGAACAAAACAGAGTAACAGGAGTTAGAAAAGATGGAACAGCTCCTTGCTGGTGTATCCTTTACTCAAATACCAAGTCGGTTATAAATCAATACAAATACAAATGCACTACAATGAGTAAAAGCAAATCTGAACATGATGCAGGTATTCACAATTTTGCTGTATCCCACATATATATTGAAAAAATGTTTAAAGGCTAAGCATCAAAAATATGCTCAGCAGCACAGAACATGCAAAGAAACATGTATCTATCAAGTGCATCATCAACCATGCACATTATTTTTATGACTAGTCACCCAAGTATATCATTCATTTGTCCTATTCTGATTAGAAGTTGCAAAAAAAATCACAAACTTGATTAAAAACATGGGAATTCATGAGACAATAAATCAGCAAGTCAACCAACCAAATGACAAATAACACCACGGGCAAGAAAAAAGATGCAAGAAAACACTTGAAAAACGTTACACCATCATAGCGAAAAAAAAAAGCAGAGGCAAACAAGGAAAACAGCCCCGTCGTAGTAACCTGTGAGACATGTGACGGAAGCACGCTAACGCAAACACTGCTTTGCACAATAACAAAAGCTACATCAACCCCTTGAACCCGCTGCACATATAGTTCGTGTTTCCACTTTTTTATCTTAGCATTCAAAACATCTACAGAAAACGAACTAGACAAACCCAACTCCGGTAGCACCTTTATTTTACTAGCATTCAAAACATCTTAAGAACCGGACTAGACAAAGCAAACTCCAGGTGCACTCAATCCAGTAAATTGTACCTTCAGTTGTCTCCCAAGCAACGCCTCCGACAAAAATCTTCCTGCAAACAAAAAAAAGGCAAAAGCATTAGCTCTCCCGCCGACCCACATCCTTCAATATCACAAGCCCTAGGGCCCAGATCGCTCACCCCGACGAGTCGCCGCCCGCGCCACGCCCATCCTCTCCGCCGGCGTCGCCGTACCCAGAGGCCCCGCCATCCCGGCCGCCTCCGCGCCTCCCGGGGTGGCCCTCCTCCTCGTCGACCTCCTCGCCGTACCCGTTCAACGCGTGCTGGTTGTCCTCCGGGTACCCCGCCATGCCGCCCAAATTTCCGCCCGCCTGAGATCGAAACAACGGAATCTGAGCCCACACCCAGAAACCCTAGCTCGAGCCCTCGGAAGAGGGCGCGGGGCAACAGCGGATTACCTCGGTAGGATTCGGAGCAGTCGGAAGGTGCGGGGTCGGTGCCTGAGCAAACCCTAGCGGCGCTGCTGCGGGCGCGGGTTTAGGGAGAGGGCAAGGTGAGATTGCAGGAGGAAGGAGATTGAGAGAGGGAAACGGAGGAGGCGGCGGCGAGGTTCTGGTTTGAGTCCAAGGCGCAGGCGGCTCCGGGGGATTTTATATGAGCCGTGCGCCACGGTGCGGGTTGGAGAGGGTTTTGGACCCCAACGAAGTTGACTGGAAGTCTAGGACCAGGACAAATTTCTACGCACCCGTGCTGTCAAGAAACTTGTTTAAAAGAGTTCGAAAAAAGAAACTTGTTTAGTTTATAAAAAACTAATAAACTATAATTTAAGTAATATACTATGGTATTTTTAAAACTATAACATGTTCCATTTCCATCTATCCAAACTATTAAAGGAGAAAAAAAGATCTCTATCCTTTTTTGTCGATATCTCTCGACTATTCAGATAGCAAGAGTTTTTTTTGTCTTTTTTTTCTTTTCTAAACCACATTTACACGCCCCCTTATCTCGTATGTGACTCGGACTCGCAATACATAAACACATAGTTAGCATAGCTCGTTGTCTAGCGATGACTAATACAGAGCCCGATTTCAATACGTTGTGATCATGACTCATGATTTGCGTTTATACGAGTTAAAATAATTTACATCTAGCGATGACATAGAGTCTAATTCCTATATGTATTGGGTTCCATCGTAACGGATGACCATGTTTGCTAGTTGTTACAAAACTCAAAAAATATTTTACATTTAAACAGGGACTTAGATTTAGATCACGAACAAAATAATTCCATCGCTACCGTTAGATTTTAAAAATGAAAAAAAGTCTAAATACCCCCCTGAAGTATCAGCAACGGTGCACATAATCCCTTCAAGTACAAAACCGTCTGTTTTAACCCTTAAATATTGCTTACGGTCTAAATGACCCCCTAAGTGGTATGGGACGGTGGTTTTGCCCACCTGGCATGCCGACGTGGCAAGCCGCGGCCAGCTAGTCATGGCCGCGTGGCCGGGCCCGCCTGACAGGCGCCCCCTGGGATGAAATACGCCAACGGCCCCTGCCTTTCCCACATCCCCCATTCTCCTCTGTCTCTGGTCATCCTCTTTGGGTCCGGCGGTTAGGGTTAGGCGATGGCGGCGTTGGGTACGGCGCGGCGGCGGTGGGTGCGACGCAGCGGCGATTGGTGCGACGCGGCTGGGTGCGGCACGGTTGATGACCTCGTCAAGCTCTCCTAGTGCTCGGTGCTCCGCTGCAGGCGGCATCGAGGGCGGTGGCTACGACGGGCTGGGCTCGCCAGTGCCCTACCGTGTAGGGCCGCTAGCCTACCCGGGAGATCAGCAATGCCACCACAAGGTGAAGGCTTGCAGGTGGATCTCGTGGAGCTTGGCGCACCCAGGGCGCAGGTACTACCGATGCAGGCATGCTCGGGTAAGTTAGTCTCTGTTTTCTCAAATTCAATGGAACAAGGATGTGTTATGAACCTGGTCAATTTTGCAGTCCAAGCCACTAGACTGTGGTTTCTTCAAATGGGTCGATGATCCTGCGCCAGAGTGGTATTCAGAGTTGTTGGGAGACCTGCATGATATGGTTTGGAAGCTGAAGAAGGAGGCAAAGCAGGGTGTTGCTGGTCAGGGACCTGCAATGGTTGATGAGTTGAATCAGTTCCTACATGATGAGCTGATGATGAAGGATGCTGCTCTGGAAGCCAAGGACAAGGAGTTGGAGGACAAGGACAAGGAGTTGGAGGCCAAGGTTCAGGAGGTGGAAGCACTTAAAGCAATGATCAAGAAGCAGAATGGATGGCCAAGGTTTCTTTGTTGCCTTGGTTTTTATGAATAAGATGGAATGATGTGTTTGTAGTAGTTTGTTTAGGAAGCTAGAAGTAGTTAACCTGGCAATGTAAGATGCAGTGTGTGATGGTTGAAAGATGACAGACCTTGTTGTTATTTTGGTTTGTAATGTATGTTCCAGGAACTAATGTATGACAATGTTTCAATGGTTGCTTTCATTGTGGAATCCCTGTCATTGTTATCATTGTGACCAGATGACTGCAACAATTTGATTGAAAAAAACTGGACAAAATGCATCAGTTCACACACTACATAAGGTCATTACTGCATAGATGAAAATGAACAGCTAAAGGACAGCTAAACTGCATCAGTTCACAAAGTGCATCAGTTTACACCCTTACTTTCTATTTTACATCCACCAGAAAAGGCACCCAGGCCACATGTCTATCAGTTTAGCAACATGCATCGACCAAAAAAGAAAAGAAAGGCACCTAGGCCATATGTCTAATAGTTCAACAACATGCATCCACCAGAAAAGAAAACAAAAGGCACCCATGCCACATGTCTTTTTACAAACAGAAGTTAGGTACTTTCTGCCCAAAAGATGCCAATTTTGGATTCCTCTTAGATGTTATCTCCAAAGATGAGATGAGCCAGTCTACCCTTCCTGTATGAAGCCTGCCCCCTTCTTGCACCAGCTCTTGTTGCCCTTGCACTGGTGATTGGTGCCCTTGCACTAGTGCTTGGTGCCCTTCCACTGGTGCTTGGTGCCCTTGCACTGGTGCTTAGTGCCCTGGCACTAGAGCTTGCTGCTGTTGCTCTGGTGCTTGTTGCCCCTCCTCTAGTACTTGGTCCCCTTCCTTGGCTCCCCCTTGCAACTGCTACTCCTGCCCTTGGCACTTGGCTAGCTTGAGGCTGGCTTGGCACTTGGCTGGCTTGAGGCTGGCTTAGCCCAAGGCTTACATTACTCTGACTAGCAGTAACTTGGGTGGTGTCCTTGGTGTAACACTCTGGTGTTAAGCATGCATAATCAATCGCATTCTTAAGCATAAGCATCATTATGCATAGCATTGATGAAAAGAGTGGTTGTCATTTCATGTATCATGTGTGATTATTCAAATTTTGCTTGCCTTTCACAAATAGTGCATATGTGGTATGAGTGTTTGGTGTTGGATGACCTCTAAGGTAACCTAGACATGTTTAGGACACCAAATTAACCTAGGTTTATGTTCATGGTTTTGGTTAATTAAGCTTTGTTGTCATGGTTGACCAAGGTGGACCATTAGAGTAGTTTTGTTTGACTGAATTGGAAGTGATAGCTAGAGTCCTTGCATGTGTGTGCACCCTAAATGAAGTTTGTAGAGAATTTTATAAGGAACAAAAGTTGTTTTTACCACTTTTCATGAAAATGCTTGGAAGGTGTTCAAAAATGTTGAAAAAGGGCAAAATTGGGGGCTGTTTTTCCATTTTTGGAATTTTTCAAAGGTATTTTATTTGGATTTTTGTAATTAAAAATCTAGGCAGAATCTGGTAAAACTTATTTAATATGAAATGTTCTACTCTTCAAAATCTACATTTCATCTATTTTGAGTTTTTGCTAATTCGGCTTAGTTTATGAGTTATTAAGCAGCAAAGTTGGTTCTGAATTAGTGAAAATAGCTTTTCGGTGACGGTTGGTTCCTGGCCGTCAGGGAAATCCCCGACCAGGAAAACGCCGTGGCCGCCCGCGGCAGCATGCGTCGGCCGCGTGGCGCTCGGGGTCTGCCGAGGCCGGGCTGTTTTGGCCGCGTGGGGCGTCGTCCGAACGCGGTCACTCCTTCACCCGCCCGAGCCCTCGCTCTCTCTCCCTCGGCCCCTCTCATTTTTCTTCTCTGCCCGCCGCCGCGTCGCCCGAGCCCGCCTCGCCGCCACCCAGAAATTCATCGCCGTCGGCCGTGCATTCTCTCGATTGACCCCGCAATCGAACGCGCCCGAGCCCGCTCCACCTTCCTCCACCCTTGCCTCGGCCCATCCCGTCAAGGTTCGCTCGAATCGCTTCATTTTCTCCCCGGCCGCCATTGCCGCACCTCGGCCTCACCGTGGTCCCGCCGCTCTGGCCATCCTCCCTCGCCATTAGGGTGCTCATCAGACGCGTCGTGGTAGATAGCTGCTAGGACGATGCTCAAAGACCTCGATTAGGGTTTCATGGGGTCGGTTTCCGTCGGGCCGCCGCTCGGAGTGCCGCCGCTCCGCCACGCTCGAGCTCCGACCACCTCCAGCCGCTCCCTCCCGTCTTTAGTACCCTCGATGGATGCGCGCTGCTCTCCTCTCTCTTCTCCGCCGGTTGGTGACGCCGGAGCGCCGCCGGGACGGCCGGCCGAACCTCACCGCCGACGAGGACCTTCGGGTTAGAATTGAGGAAACCCTAAGGTTCTCGGTGTAAATCTGCCAGACACAGCGATTTACTTAATAGGGCTTGGTTAGTTTCTAGAAATGTCAGGGTCCCCGGTGTAAAGTGGTTTTTCCTTTTTCTTTTTCAGAATAGATTTCAGATTTCAGTTTAAACTTTAAAAATTCATAACTTGCTCATTTTTCATCCAAATGAGTTGGTTCAACTTGCAGTATTTTTCTTATGAGATGATCTATGCATGAAAAATATGAAATATGGAATTTGTGAAACTTTTCTGTATAGCTTTATTTATCTCTATTAATTGTATTTATCTTAGGAAATGCATAACTAATTCTCTGTTGCTCAGAAAAATGTGAGACCAAGTTTGTTAGTCTTCTTATGTCATGCTCTATCTATGAAAAATGTTGTTAGGCTATGTCATATGTAAATTTTTCTATGTCTAGTTATGGTGCCTATTTTCATGTGAAGATAAATAATTCATAATAAATAATGTATAGGGAATTTGTGCATGAAACTTTTTGGAGAGTGTTTTTATATCAATCTAGAGCTAATTATGTTCTGAGATCTGTTGTTTGATATACTTTTATGTACAAAGTATTTTATGTCCCTGAAATTGTGCTGCCTTGTCATTTTTGTGCAGGATAAAGTACTTACTGTTTTGACTTGAAATTTTTATGGTAGTCTTTGTTTGGTATGATTAAGCTTCTGTAATTTTTACAGAATTTTTCTGAGTAGTCTAAAGCCATGTTGTAGTTATACCCTGATTTCTTTCGTTTATAAATAATGCTTTAGAGTTATCATTTCATGTGTGTAAAAATGCTTTTTATGTTATTCATGAGATGTATGATCTTCTGTTGGTTGTGGTTCAGTAGAGTATAGTGTGCGAATAAATTGTAATGTGAGTCCTTATTGGAAATTTATCGGTAGAAGAGAATGCAGATGACATGTGCTTATCATACATGTTTTCAATATATCATATCATTCATCTTAGCTGAGCATTCATTTACCATCACCATCAGCATTATATTTATATGTATGCACGGTATTCATACGCATTATGCATCATACAGGATCGTCAGAGCTCGCGACAGTAGTTCCCGGAGCACCAGGAGAGGAAGGCCAACAGGAAGCTTTGGTTCGGGAAGCAGCAACCGAAGAGGATCCCGAAGCTGATCTTCCGGAGTGTCCCGACCACCAGCCAAGCGCTTTCCTGAAAGGCAAGCCCCGGAGCATTCTCCCTGTGGTTTGCAAAATATCTAACTTGAGTCTTTTACTTGTTTGCTGCATTAAGTTATAGGCGTTGTTTTATACCGTTGCTGCATTACTTATATTCCTTGCTACTATTTATACTTCCACCCTGTTAGGTTCAGGTACGATTATATGCTTAGCCCTGCTTAACTAGATCGGTAGAAGTCGGGTGATTTCCTGTCATCCGCGAGTTATAGGTGGTAACTCGGAATGGTTGAATACATTGTTATCTTGGATAACCATGTGGAGATAATAAATCGAGACCGGGCGGGATTGGAGTTGAGAATGAACTGGAGGTTCAATGTGGTTTATCCCGTCTGTGTCGAACTAGGACCCCGTCCGTTGTACGTCCTCAAGTCATATTGAATTTATGCCTCACATTTAGCTGGAAGGATAAGTCGTTCCGACCGCGAAGCCTAATTTTGATTTGGGCCGGGAGTCGACCTGCTGTACGCATCGCATTGGTGAAGATGGGGGACCACGGGTTACGCGGTTGTAAGGCCTGAATATAGCATGGTGCGCCCTGCTGGCAGCCGGACGATGCCCGGATGTGATGGTACCTGTTGATCTCGCGTTTTTCCTGAATTGGATGTCGGTGACCTGTAGCTCACCGTGGCTGGTGAGTGTGGTTTGTGTGAGGAGTACCCGCCAGCTGGTTAGTAATCGATTATAATCGCCATCGTTCCTGGACAGTGAACACTTGACTTGAGCAGCGGCATCGTAGTAATAACTTGAACAAGAGGTGAGATGGTTGAGCTGATGAGATGGAAAGATACTCAACCGAAAATGGTTACTTGCTGTTGAATAATTATTACCATGCTTGTTTAGTACATGTGCTAATATAGCATGATAAGGATAATCAGATTAAAATACATTGCTAGAAGGTTCTTATTAAATGTTTTTTAATGCAAGCTTTTCCGCAATTTAAATGAGTCAGCTATCCTACTTATACAGCCTTGCATACTCCTTGGAGTCTCTTTATTTTAGTTTATGACGGGTAAGTCTAGCTGAGTACATCCTCGTACTCAGGGTTTTATTTCTCATGTTTTTGCAGATGGTGAGATGCTTTATGGTTATTGTCAGAACTGTTTCTATCCCGCCTTGGGCGATGACTAGACCTTGGGCATGGTCACTCTTCTCTACTTGATGCTTTTGCTGGATGTGGACAAAGGACCTGGCACTGTATTTCAAATGTGTGTGTGTGGTATTTGAACTAAATCGCTTCCGCTTTTATTTGAAACTGAATTGGTTTGTAATAACTCTATTTCGTACTCCGATGATGTTTTAAACTATGTGCGAACTGTGTACTTGTGAATGGAATCGCTAAACTATTACGATCTTGGTCGTGCCGAAAAAGTTTGAAATCCTTCGAGATTTCATGGACTACCGGGTTTATTAGGTCTCAATCATATGATTTGCTGAATTAATGGCGGATTATGTGCTTGTGCTCTAATAAATTGGTCGGTTCTGTTACACTTGGTCTACAAAAAGTGGTAAATAGCAAACAATATTTAAGATCAAGCATGGGTACTAATATGCAATTAGAAGATGAAGAGAAGGAAGTCTAACCCTTTTAGCTTGGTGCTTAGTGGAAGAAGTCTCTGCAGCTTTTCTCTTTTTGTTCTTTTCTCTGATGATTGCTGCATGTTGCTTGCTCTGGTCATTTTTATTCATGGGATACCTTCTGATGTTGTGGTCAGTTTTTCCACACCTACTGCAGCTCATCCTTAGCCCAACCCTGCTGAGTTTGTTTCCCTTAGGTTCTTCACCCTGCTCCCTCTTTCTTGTTGTCTTGGGTCTACCAGGCATTTTGACATAGCCAGGTGGGGCTGGTTTAGGCATGGAGGAAGTTGGCCAATTCTCTGGACCATCAACTGGATACAACACATGCTGGTATGTTGCATTGTAAGCTTCTATGCTGTAACAGGGTGCAATGTAGTCCTTAATTTTCCCACTTACTTTGTAGATAGCACTAATTGCAAGATGGCATGGCAAGCCAGATAGTTGCCAGTACCTGCAACTGCACTCTCTCTCCTGCAACTTAACTAAGTACTTTCTTTCCTCATTCTCTTGGACTTCAAAGCCATCTTCTCCATTCCACAACACATAGCACCTGCCTAACAACTCTATGTTCAGTTTAGGCTTCCTAAAAATGTTGGGGCACACATAACCAGTCCACTTAGCAGCTCTAGTCCTATTCTCTTGAATCCTGACCATGATCTTGAAAGCTCCATGTTTGGTTTTGGATAATTAATGACAACCTAGGACTAACCTTTGTGCTAAGTGGTTAAACTAGACAAGGTGGTCCTATCCAAGTGATGAAGCTAGTTGATGCATCATGATGGATGGAGATGGTCCAAAAGATTCATCAAGTGCTCATGCTTGGAAAAGAAATAGTGAAAGCGAAAATTGGCTCAAGGAAAAGGTATAAAACCATAAGGCCATTTTCGGTTGACACTCAAGACACCATAGAGGGTGTGAGTGATTTAGGTTCGATAACCGTACTATTAAGAGGGGAGTATTATAATTGCTCTACTCATCTAGTGCCACTAAATTGAATTTCTTTTGCATATGCATTGGGGTTTAGTGGTTGGATGAGATGGTTGAGAATTCCATTGAAAATCCTTGGAGAAGAGCTATCTCAAGTACTAAAGTGATTTGATATTATTTGGATGAGATAGCACTTGATTTGGGATGAGATTTGTTGAAAATTTGGAAGAAAAATGAGAAGATGTGCTCCTGGTCTTGATTTGTGGTCTGTTGTTGGTCTTCTAGAGCTACTGCTGTCCGGCTGGGCCTCTCTGGCCGCGCGGGGGCTCCCAGGCAGGCCGGCCCGTCGACCAGACACTGCTGGGCCACTGTCGCCCACTGGGCCATGCTGCCGCTGGCGTCGCCCCTGTTGGGCCACGCGCGCCATGCTGGGCCGCTGGCCGTAGCAGCTGGGTCGCTCCTGGCGCTTGCGCTTGGCCTGCTGCGGCTAGTGGAAGCAGGCCGACCCGTCTTGGAGCTTCTCGCGAGCCGCCGCTGCTGGGCCGCCAAGCCGCTGCTGCCAGCTTTGCTGCTGCTTTGGGCCGCCGTGGCATTTTCTGCTGTCAGCACATTGCTGAGATGCTGCTTGCTTGCTTGCTTGCACTGCCAGAGCGTTGATGTGTGTTTCCGTTGTAGTTGGGCCCCATGGAGGAGCGTGGGGAGGCCGCTCCCACCCGTTGGTGGCAGCCAGAGGGTTAAGGCCACGGGCGGCTGCTGGCTTGCTGCTCCCTCTGTCCATTCGATTCCCAACAGAAAAATAGAGAAAGCTTCTTCCTCCTCTCTTGTTCTTCCTCACAACTCAAACCCTAAAACAAGAAGAGCTCTTGATCTCCTTTCTCTCTCACTCCCAAGCTTTGGTGCTCCATTCAAGTGATAGAGCAAGATCTAGTGATTGATTTGAGAGCTCCAAGAGGATCTCCTCCCTCTCCTCTCTCTTTCCACGGTTGGTGCTTTTTCATGAGAGGAGGTGGAAACCCTAGTGCATTGCATTTGTGATTCAATCTTTGTGGCACTAGGTGGTGATTGCAATTGTGATATTCTTGTTACTCTTGGTGATTGCCGTCACCTAGACGGTTGGCGTTGGATTGATTGGTGAGAGGAATTGGTGATTGTGTCCGCCCCAATCAAGGTGATATTTGTGAGGGGTTGTTGTGGTTCCCTGGCGGAGTGCCAAATTCTAACTCTAGTGGATTGCTCGTGTCATTGAGTTACCGCACTTGTGTGTGGGTTCTTGCGGTGCCTTGCGAGGCATTGGCTTGAGGGCCTCCAACCGAGGAACCACCAAGGTATTGGTCGACACAATGGGGACTAGCTTGCTGGCAAGCAAGTGAACCTTGGGAGAAAAAATATTCATGTCATCTCTTGTCTCCCGATGAATTGGATTGATTGATATATATATTGTTGGAATTAATTATTTGGTGATTGGCAACATCCTCTACTCTCCACCATCGGTATAAAAGTCAAAATCCCTTCTCTTTCATTCTTGCAATATATCTTGTGATAGAGTAGCAAGTAGAGTAATATATTTATCATTTTAGCTCTCTAATTAGTTAGAGTAGAGACATAGCCATTTGAGTGCATAGAGATAATATTTACTAGAATTACAATAGGTGGCTTGCCTAACAATTAGAGCTAGAGCAAACCGCATTTTGAGCCATTTGTGTTACTAACAATTTGCTCTAGTGTTTTGAAGATTTTTTTAATAGGATATTCACCCCCCTCTAGCCATGTAGGACCTTACAGATCTTCTTTCTGATTAGCTCTGTCATGGTGATCACTGGACAGAACCTGGCCTCCATAATGCTGTTGTTGAAGCTCTCGCACATGTTGTTGTCCACTGAATCACATAAAGATCCAAGCCTAAAAAAGGTTCTGCTCCAGTGCTCAGGTGTTGTCTTCATCATATCTTGTGCTCTTCTGGTGTTTCTTGAGCAAGACAGGCTCTGTACAGGTTGAACAAAGGCCTTGATGATGCCTTTGCACACCTCCACCACTTCTTCTGCAACTTCTTGTCTATGTACTTATTTCTCCAGTTGGCATAAATGTGTCTTGCACACATTCTATGCTCTACATTAGGAATCAATTTTTTGACTGACTTCAGCAGGCCCTAAATGGAACAAATAGAAATATTATGAAACAACAGACATAAAGCAAATGCAAGTAGATACAATAAGCACTAACTTAGAAATCACCTTTTGTTGGTCTGAGATGAGTACACATTCTTCACCTCCATTGCTGATGTCGAGATCTTTCTGGAGCAGTGATAAGAACCAATACCAAGTGTCATAATTCTCAATTGGCATTGCTGCCCAAGCAATTGGGTACATCTAGCTGTTCGCATCTCTTCCAATGGCACAGAGCAGGTTACCATTATTGGCACCCTTGAACCAACAACCATCTAATCCTATGACCTTTTTGCAACCAGCCAAGAAGCCATTCCTTAACCCAGCAAAGCATACATAGAACCTTTCAAAAACTACCTCATCCTCCCTGTCAGGGTCTAAGCAAACTATTACAGTGCTGCCAGGAATGAATCTCAGTAGCTTTATCTGGTAGTCATATATCCTGTTTGTGGCAGAACCTCCTAAATTCTATGGCACACACACATGATTATTGTCTAAACAGACTCCAAATAACCATGAATGTGTTCCATAAAACTTAAAAGGTCTGTCGGGTAAATCCCGAATCATCCACGATTCTTCGAGCAGGATCAATCATTACAAAGAGACATTGTAGTATTACAACAGTTTTATACAAATAATACACATCAGAGTAAAATAGCGAAAGGATTGCAATAACATAAGTTTACAAACCATTTACAAACCATAAGTTGGATTATTACAAACCATATAGCAGTGGAATAACGATATAACTTATTACATCAACCTTGATTATATGCTCTGCCCAAGAGCGAGATGTCCTATTCGTCGTCACTTTCCTCGATGACGGTCATGCAGTAGGATGCGAAGCATTCCTGCCCATGAGGCTCACCTGCAACAAGGGTTCAACAAACCCTGAGTACAAAAGTACTCGACAAGACTGACCCGACGAAAAAGAGGGGTGAAGACTCAGGAAATGCAGGCTAGAGGGACAAGGTAGGGCTTGCAGGAGATAAAAAATTTTGCAGAAAAGCTTGAAAGAAAGAAAAGCTGTCTTGCTCAAGATCAAAATTATCAACCAACTTCCTTTATGAACCTTACTCATTATTCAAGTTGTTACTACGATGATGAACACCGATTGAGTCTTCTTCTCCGAGAAGCAATGGTGATTCGAATCCATTTTCATATACCCAGCTGGGACCTAGGTCACTGATATACAGGAGACTCTAACTCCTAAGCATATCAGATGAACCGATATACCGAGATAACAACCACAGTCATATATCACCACATGATACACGTGAGCACTTCGACCTAGTGTACCGATATACATGGGAACTTAAACCCACAGTATAACACACTATGACATATGTGGGGACTCTGGCCCACTATAAGTCACTCCATGACATACGTGGGGACTCTGGCCCACCGTATACCACTTCATGCATGTGGATTTTCTAGTTTCTCGATATCACCAGTTCACCATCGACACGAGACCTAGGGCATCAACAGACGGAAACACTACAGAGGGACTCCGTTCCCAATGCAAGTTAGCCGTCCGAACTCGATTTATTAACTAAAAGCATGATTCCAACAGATAAAACCAATCTCGTCTTTTTCATTCTTTTACTTTTGAATACTTAATTAATTAAGCAGGGCTAAGCATTACTACACATTTTCTAAAACAGGTAACAAGGAATATGGAAGTAAGATAGGTAATGCAGTTGGTGGGTTTTCACTCAACTCCTATTACTTAATGCAACATATCATAACTGAAGCGATAAAACTTTTATAAAATAGAATAGGGTTTGAATGCATTCGGGGCTTGCCTTGGTGGTCGGGTTAGACGGTCTCGAGTTTCGGATCAACTCCCAACTCCCGAGTCTGCTCTTCCTTCGGATCTAGGGCGACAACGTTAAACTCTCCGTTATCGGAAACTATACGATACAATGATATGCTTCAACATGATTGAATAGTAAACATGATGCTCGATGGATGTACAACCAGATTAAAGGCTTGAGTACAACTTTTCTTCATGATAAAGTTGCAAGCCAACCAAAACATACTTACTAAGTTCATTAGGGTTAACTACATTATTTAAGAAAGTTATTAAACACATGAAATAACGTTGATTAAGCCCTAATGACATGATCCAGGTAAGCGCAAATAATTAATTAAAGTGCCAAAGGTCATTAAGGTTAATGACCCAAGGTCATCAATCAATCCCAAAGTCAAACAAATCCTATAATGATTAACTTAATTAAACGGGATTAATTAATTATTTAAAAGCATAAAATAAAGGCAAAAAAATTAAAGTTGTCTAATTAAGCTCAAAATTTTATTTTGAAAAGCTCTTAGTCTAACTAGATGGCAAAACAAATTTCAGAATTAAAAGCCAATTATTTTATTTATTAAAAATCATTGAAGGTCTATTTTTCAATTAAAAGAGCTAATTTTAACTTATGCAAAAAGTTACTCAATTTTGGCATTTCATATTTTTTCTAGGTATATGACATCATAAAGAACATACACAAAAATTTTCAGAATTTTTGGAGCTATACATGAATTATTATGAATTTCTAAAGAAAATAGCATTTAAATCATTTTCTAGAAAAAGAAAAAGAAAATCCTTTTTCTCTCCCCGCGTTGACCCGACGGCGACGGCGCTTGACCGGCGGCTATCTCGCCGGTGGCGAGGTCTCCGGTGTCGGGGTTTGGTCCTACGGGCTCAGCACAACAAGACAAAGCTCCTGGGCTAGCTAATGGAGCGGCGGGACGACGGCGGCACCCACGCTGGTGGCCATGGCGGCGCGGCGGTAACGCCCACCGGAGTGATTTTCGACGACGGTGAGTGCACGGGCAAGTGCAGGACATCAACTAGAATGCGTTGGGCCAGAAGATGAAGTTATTCCTAGCCCCTAGCTCAAACAGCTACGCGCGCGGCGGCGCTGGCAAAGCCATGCCGGTGGCGAGCTACGGCGGCCGGATCCTACGGCGCAAGAAAGGTGAAATTAAGGGCATGGAGGGACGTAGGAGCTCACCACGGGTCTAGCACACTCGCTAATGAAGGCTCGGAGTGGCTGAGTCGAGCTGTGGACGGCGGCGCTGATGGCGGCGGCGGCGCTCCAGTGGCAAGGACGGCGTCACGGCGTGTCCTGTGTACCAGAGAGCGAACCATGGTGCACATGAGGAGCAGGATAGCACGGAGAGCATGATGAGAGGGTTAAAGGAAATATGTTTTCCACCTTGGCAGCGGTGGACGGTGAGGAAGCTCACGACGGCTCGGCGACCGGTCGCAAGGAAGACAACGTCGTGCGGGCAGCTCAGACGGCGAGAGCGGGCACAAACTGGCACAGAGGAAGCACAAGGAGAAGGCAGAGCTTATGACAAGAGCAATTGAGCAACGGTGGAGCGACGGCGGTGAATTGAAGCGGCGGAGCGGGGTCGTCGGCGGCGGCGGCAGGGAGAAAAGAAGAAGAAAAGAGGCGGCGGCCGACCTATTTACAGGGCAAGGGCGAGGTATGGATGGGCGACACGGCGATGGCGAAGCTTCGCGCGTCCAGGAGCACGCTGGCGGCCGTGGCATGTGCGGCGGTGGACGGCGGCGCGGCTTGAGAAGCCGGCGATGGCGGCCGACGATAGGTCTCGGTGTTGTTCAAGAAAATTACAGAATTGCCACTCGTTTATAAATTACTCCAAAATTTATATAAGAACTTGAAAATCTCCAAAAATATCATTTGCATAACTTTTTAAGAGCTACACTTTTAATTTAACTAGCATCCTCAAATTCTGTTTGGATTTTGAAATATGAATTCAAATTCAAAAGGGGAATAAAACCCTAGAAACAATCATTTGAAATTACTTTTGATTTTTCAATAAAATTTGAAAATCTTCAAAACTATGAAATGTTTAAATTTTCAAACCAAACCTTTTTAATATACAAAGTTTTCTCAAATTATGCATAATTTTTGAATTATGGTTTTAAAATCAAAAGGGGTCAAATGCTAGAAAACTATATTTTTAAATTTATTTCAAATTCTTTGTGGAAACTTGAAAAACTTTATAAACCAACTTTGTAGATCTTGTCAAGATATACAAACTATCTTTTTAGAGTATCCCTAAATTCCTTATAAATTTTGAATTACAGAAAAGGGGATAAAACTAAGTTTTGAAATAAAGGGTTTTTGAAATCGAATTTAAACTCGATTTGGTTTCTAAGTTAATTGGTTGGTTATTAGTGATCACATACATCATCCAAGGACATTTTTAGGTCAATGACCTAATAGTACCCTTGGTTGACCAGGTTGACTTTCGAAAATCATTTTTATAGCATTCCAATTTGAATTTAAATTTGAATTGCAAGACTTGGGAATAAGCTTTGAAATCCAAATTCAACTTCAAAAATGGAAATCATTTTTAGGGTTGGACTTAGATTTATACACTATGCTTGACACTAGTGTAAACATGGTTTACACCTCAAGTACATAGAATATAAACTAAGTATTTGAGATGACATTCGAAAGTAGGGTTTTATTATTTCATGTGACAACACATTTCCAGAAACACAATCAACCTATGAAATGTAAACTGGTTTTAGTTAATGCACATCAAGATTGACCTAATCATGAATGCTTTGTAGTGCATATGATGACATGGCAGGTTTTAGTTAATATAACACCAGAGGTGTTACAGCCTTTCCCCCTTAAAGCAATCTCGTCCGGAGATTTAAAGATGTAGGTAAAGTAATGGAAAAGGAAATGTGTCAAGAAAACACACTTCAACTAATTACATAAGAGAAAAGGGTCTTTTCAACTCACACTAATGAAGTTACAACTCATAGAGGACATTATAACTTAGATAGAAGCATAGAATTCTGGAAAGTTCTCCAACAGGTAATCTTCCGATTCCCACGTAGCTTCTTCTTCTGAATGCTAATCCCATTGTATCTTGTACCACTTAATGGTTCTGCTTCTTATGACACGGTTTTTCTGATCCAATACTCGAATTGGATACTCAGAGTAAGTCAAATCAGGCTCAAGTTCAATTCCTTCCACATCAACAACCTTATCCGGCACTCGAAGACACCTCTTAAGTTGGGACACATAGAACACATTGTGTACAGCTGACAATTGTTCAGGCAGTTGCAGACGATATGATACCTTTCCAATTTATGCCAAGATCTGAAACGGTCCAATGTAACGAGGTGCTAACTTGCCTTTAACTCCAAATCGAGTAACTCCCTTCATGGGTGAGACCTTTAGATACACATAATCTCCCTTATTGAACCACAATGGTCGACGCCTTTTGTCGGCATAACTCTTTTGACGAGACTGTGCCACTTTCAAGTTTTGTTGTATCTGTTTAACCCTTTCTTTCATTTCTTTCACCAGATCAACTCCGAAGAATCTTCTTTCTCTAAGTTCAGACCAACTTAACGGAGTTTTACATCTGTGATCATATAGCACTTCAAATGGTGCCATTTTGATACTTTCTTGATAACTATTGTTATAAGAAAACTCTGCTAAAGGCAAACACTCATCCTATTTTTCTAAAAAATTAAGAACACATGCTCTCAACATATCTTCAAGTATTTGGTTCACTCTTTCAGTCTGACCTCCTGTTTGTGGATGGTAAGCTGTACTGTACAAAAGATCAGTACCTAATGAATTATGCAATCGTTTCCAGAATTTATTGATGAACTGTGTGCCTCGGTCCGACACAATAGTCTTCGGTACACCATGAAGATTAATGATACGCTCAAAATACAATTTGGCATATTGCGAGGCTAAATTTGTACTTCGAACTGGAAGAAAATGTGCGGACTTTGTGAGTCGATCCACTATGACCCAAATGAAATCGAAGCCTCTTGCTGTCCTAGGTAGACCCACTATAAAGTTCATACTAATATCTTTCCACTTCCAAGCTGGAATAGACAATGGCTGAAGTTCTCCTATTGTCTTCAAATATACAGCTTTAACTTTTTGACAGGTATCACATTGAGCCAAGTGGGCAAAACCACCGTCCCATACCACTTAGGGGGTCATTTAGACCGGTAAGCAATCTTTAAGGGGCAAAACAGACGATTTTGTACTTGGAGGGATTATGTGCACCGTTGCTGATACTTCAGGGGGGTATTTAGATTTTTTTCCTTTTAAAAATAATACAACATGCTCTCTCCGTTCTAAAAATCACGAACATAAAAAACTATGTATTTAGACGGTGTATAGCTAGATGTATAACAAACACTAAATAATACCTAAATATCTATGATGACTAATGTTTTGAAATGGACAGAGTAACTGAGCAAAAGGACATGAAATATCATATTTTCCTATAACTACAATGTAGATTAGGTAGAAAGCATCTTTCTCTGGCTACAATGTAAATTAGGTAAAAAAATAAGGGTTGTTTGGTTCTTAACATTATCTAGCCCCATCATGGTTTTGGGTGGTTAATGACACACGGTAAAATGAATAATATGTTGATAGATTACTTGAGAACTTTTAAGTATACGAAATGAAGTATTTAGTGAATGGCGATCCCCAAATTTATTTGATGAGTTGCGGCAAATGAAGTTTCATTGAAGATTTGAATCCTTTTATTATGCTAAATTTGAGATGAGTTGCTCACGATCTATGATTAAGAACCGAGAATTTTGTAGTGCCCCCAACAATTCTAACTAGAATGTGAAATGTTTCAAGCTCGACCTTTGTGATTAGTTTGACAAGGGGGTGTAGTGTTAAAAGAGATCTAAGTCATTGTGGCTTCCACAACAATGAGGATGTAGGCATTCCTTTATGGTCGGGTCGAACTACAGTTAAATCGTCTCTTGTGTTCTTATGTTCATCATTTTTACGAATTTGTACATAATTTGTGCGATCTTTGTTAGAGTATCTTTGAGTGCAGAATCTCAAGAGAGACATTTCTATGCATCTTCTATAAGCTAAATACTTTCACCTATAATCTGAACATTGGGGGATAGATCTTGTTTCTTCCTCTTATCGGTTTGGTTTGATGACTTCACTTGTGCTCTACATTCATATCTATTGCTTGTGTATGGTACTTTCTTGTAGTTGTAGTTCTTTAGCTTATTAGTTATAGTTTTAGTTAGTTGAGTAGCTAGTTTAATGGCTCCTCTTGTTTATCTAGCTAGAGAAGCGTTTGTTTAGTTGCTAGCATTGTGTTTGTTGAGTGAGATATAGATCAATTAATAATAGAAATTGTGTAGGGGTTTGTATTGGGTGACATAGAGCTAGGTAATGTTGTCTATTATGCTTTGTTATTTTACTAATATTTGCTCTAGTAATTGTTTATAGAATTTTTTTTATAGGCTATCCACCTCCTTCTAACCATTTAGGTTCTTTCACCTAGTCCGCTCATACCATCTTACTAGTTTGAAAAGCTAATAGGAGAAGAACCATTCCCCTAGTTGCCAACAACCAACGAAATAGAACAAGACTAGTGGTCTGATCACTAACTCTTAATAGAACCCTTAGCAACCGGCCTAACAACGGTAGGTAAAAGGAGTCACGCTCTTCTTAGACCATGAGGGGCTCACAAAACCTATCGGAAGAATTTAAAAGCTCTTATACGAGGTCTTTGTTGGAGTTGCTCGAAACCAGAGCTCATCTTATGTAGCACCATTAACCAGCATGCGGTCTCATAAAATGTGGCCCTTGTGTGATGGCAGTGTTTGGTAAAGATTGCCGGCCAACTCTCCAAGCTATTGTGTGCATAATTTAACCAAACAGCTAAAAAGGCAAATCATTTTACCATTGAAGTCGGAGGAAATTCATGACAAACCAATGGCGCACCGATGGCGACGGATGAAGCTGAAAAGAGTAATTTCTATAAGCTCCATATTAACCCTAATATAATTTAAAACACTATTTTTGAAATATTTTTCAATGCAGCTTCAACTATAATAGTGAATTTCCCCTAAAAATGACTCTAACAGTGAATTTTACTTTTTTTTACTCTACTGGTAAAGTTGTTTCGGATGTGCGGGTGAAGTAGAGTTGGAGGGGCCTTAGAGCAACTCCAGCAGTACTACCAAAAACACACATCCTACTTTTATTTTTAGCTTGCTACCAATTTTTATTCTACCTAAATTTTTCTATCCGCTCCAGCAGTACAACCTAAAACTAGCTCTCCAAATCCATCCTGGCAGAGGATGACGCGTGGGATCTACATCTCATTCTCCCCATCTTCAGAGGTCGCGTTGGGGTGGGCTCGCCACGCCGGCGAGGGGCGCCGCCGGCCCCGCGCCCTCGCCGGCACAACAGAGCAGGCCGCGACGAGGAGTAGCAGGGCGCAGCAGCACCGCCGGGATCCACCATTGGGAGGCCGCCACGCTGGGATTCGCCGTTGGCCAGGGAGCGGGGGCGGCCGCGCACACCGGGGAGAGGGGGCGGCCGCGCTCGACGGCGGGAGCAAGCGCGGCCGGGGAGCTCCGCCGCCGGGGAGCCTATCCGCCGAGGAGGGCCAGCGCCACAGTATGGAGGCCGTGCACCGGTCGGGGAGGCTGCGCTCGTCGGGGAAGCTCCGCGGCCGCCGGACAGCAGCGCCGGCGAGTAGGGCGGGAGAGCAGCATCGGCGAGCGGCGCGTGTGTGTGCCTGCGTGGAGAGAGAAAGGTGCGAGGAAGAGAGAGAAAAAATAGCTGCCAACTTCTCTTGGGCCAACAGGAATTGGTAGTGGAGGGGAGGATTTAGGAAGACAATAAAAATTAATAGTTAAATAGATAGCCTGCTGGACTTGTTTTTCTTCGTCGTAGTCTGTTTAGGTGCCCTGGACGTTCAGCTGAGAGTGGACTATAACTGTGACCTCCCCACCTCTCAAAAGAAAAGCACGAAAAAAGAAAACAAAGAGCCGGAGCTGCGACTCATTGGCCATGGCGAAGCCGCCGGCGACGGCAGCGGCGAGGAAGCCCTCTGCGGCGTCGACCGTCGCACTGACACTGGCTCTGGCCCTGGCCTCGGCTGGCCTGCTCTTCCTCCTACTCCGTCTCTCTCCCTCCTCCCCGTCCCCCACCGCGCACCCGCACCGGCGCCTCCGCCTCCGCGCCCGCGCGCACGCGCACCACCACCAGATCCCATTCGACCCCGTCGTCGCGGACATCGAGCGCCGCCTCGAGGACCGCGAGTGGGAGCGCCTCGCCGCCGCGGGGCTGCACGCCCCGGGCATGGAGGCGGCGCCGGTCCCCGAGGATCTCACCGACGGCGAGGCAGACGCCGACGAGGACTACATCAACGATGCCGCGCGCTTCAACGTCACGCTCCGCGTTGAGGCGCTGTTCCCGAAGATCGACGTCGACCCTGCCGATGGCGCCGTCACGGGCGCCGAGCTGGCCGCGTGGAACCTCGCGAATGCGCGCCGGGAGGTGCTGCACCGCACCGCCCGGGAGCTCGAGCTGCACGACAGCGATCACGACGGCCGCGTCGCCTTCGGCGAGTTCCAGCGGCCCAGCTGGGCCTGGCGTTTCGACGGTACGTAGTACGTACGATTCCAGCTGTTTATGTCTGATTCTTGAGTGATGTCTGGATCCTTGCACTAAATTTGGAAGTTTGTTGGATACTCGTAATCCAGCAACGACAGCTGGTAGTTAAGCTCTGAATCTTGGTGCCAAGATTTGGGGATTTGGGGATACATGTGCTGTTGGATTTAGGGATTCATATGCTGATTCTTAGGCTACATTGTGATGTTAAGTCATTTTACATAATGGAAATGTGGTTATGTAAATAATTTGTCTTTGCTAGTCAATTTGCAATGCTTACTTGGGCCACCTTGAGGACAAGCAATTACGCTTTCATGTTACAAACTTTCTATAAGTGATGTTTTAGCAAGGTATCCTGGAAATCCTTTCACTGAAATTTTGCTTACATGTAAGGCTTCGAATTGACCTCAAATGAGATGATTGAGGTCTGATGACTGTAGTTCTATGAAATGTGGATCCTTTTTGAAGGCCCCTATGCCTTGTGTCCCTAATCTTAAATTGGGAGCTACAAAATGTGTGGCAACTGGGAACCCTTGATCCCTTAGTCTCCAGTGATGTGAACATGCATTTGTCAGTAGTGTTTTTCTTTGAAACTGTAATTATGATTTGTATGCCCATATGAATATTACTCCAGATCAGTGTCTATGTAGTGGCATGACATAAGCTGCAAGTGATATTGCTACCAAGCTGGGAGTTTTGATAATTTTTCAATATACCTGAATTGTGCATTTTACATGTGTTCCCAGTGTCATCTAATAGACGTTGAACAAAGATTCAGTAAATACATAACAGTTTGAATAGTTGTCGACTCGTCACATGGATTAACTTAGTGTTGTACATTACATGGGGATGAAAAAAGTTTAGATATGCATGCCTACCAATCTCATGGAAAATAGTCCCATTTTATGTGCTGATCATGACTGAAATAGAAATGATATGGGATTGTGGAAAGAATTCAATAGATCGCGACCTGCAATGACTAAATCATCATATACACTGCCTTAGTGATTTGAGCACTAAACCTCGTCTATGTCCAGATCATAACTCAACCAATGATGGAGTGGGATGGTGGAAGGAGGAGCATTTTAGTGCTGCAGATATGGATGGTGATGGCTTTCTAAATCTTACCGAGTTTAATGAGTATAACTTCTTCTCTGACCACACATTTTCTAAACGCCTTATTTTGTTATCCAACATTTATTAGTTTGCCTCTCCGCCTGCAGCTTTTTACATCCAGCTGATACAACAAACCCAAAGCTAATACATTGGTTGTGCAAAGAAGAAGTCAGGTACATGCCTTCCCTCTAAATTTTTACTTACATGTTTGTATTCAGGACCATTGTTTCGCCTTATTTTAGCAGTATTCTTTCAGTTCTGTGCAAGAACAACAATGATGGAAAAGTTCATTTTTCCTGAATTTCAATGGAACTAAACTAGATATTCCCTTACCAAAAATAGAGTTCGTAGCAACATTATAAATATATGAATACTAGAATATTATTTCTGGGGTGCTTACCAGTTGCCACACATGGTTTATTCCATGATTGTAAATTATGTGTGACAAATTAATTGACTAGCCAGTCACCACAGGCAACTAAGGAAGAAACAGAGCTGCCTAAGCAATTCATGTGAGGTTTAGCACGGATACTATAAGCATCCACAAATTTAGGGTAATTAACTGTGATTGAGCTTATCCTTTTGCCCTTTTGGTTGATAACCAGATGTATTAACAACAAATCGCTTCGTATGCTATTCTATGTTTACAAAAAGAAACTTAAAGTCAAATCAAATTCTACATGGTAGTATGGTACATATAATCAAGTAATTAATATTTTGGATTTTCTTTGACTACTGCCCATTTCTCCTATTGTGCTGCTGATATTACATAAGCATGTATTGGCTGCCACGTCACATAGTGTTTAGTGGAGCACACAGCCCGATCAGATTATGGCTACATATTTGAAATATTTTATGGCATTGTTGAAATCTTAAATTTTTATATTCATTTTGTCAACTATGTCAAATGGCTGCCTAGTGCCATGAGCTTTATTTGGAAATTCCTGGTAGTCATACTAGGCTCTAGTGCTTCATTGGATGATATCCTTTTGAGGGATCTGTGCTGTTTCTTACTGGGTTCCATGCCATTTTTGGATGTAAATGCAATAAGTATAACATTCCTGAAGATGTGGTTGATATCTTTTTTTTTTATTAAGAACCATAAATTCCACCAAGCGTCCAAGCAACACTGGTATCCAATCAAAATCAAGCTAACCTTATGCGTCAGTTTTGGACTGTCCAAATTATTTGCAATGGCATACCATCTAGTACCAATACAGATTAATCTGATTGAGATGGATGGTTTTGTTATTCTGCTAGAATTATGTTGCTGTTTGAGCCGCACAGCTGACCATTCTAAGATATCATTTTAAGATGAATTTTGTCGACTATTTAGGGAAAGAGATAAGGACAATGATGGAAAGCTCAATTTCCAAGAGTTCTTCAGTGGATTATTTTATTCAATTCGACACTATGATGATGAAGGCATAACAGATGACACAGGGGGCTCTGAGGCGCCAGCTAAAAAGTCATTTTCACACCTTGATCTGGATAATGATGGGTAAATATTACAATTTTCAGTGTTTTATAAGTTGTTTCTATGCATTTAAGGAAGATCCTCTCTGACTGATATAGGAGGCTTTTCCCATTTTGAAGGCTCTTATCAGCAGATGAGCTAAAGCCTATAATCGGTAATCTCCATCCGGCAGAACACTTCTATGCTAAGCAACAAGCTGACTATGTAATATCTCAGGTAACAACCGGCTGCATCTTGCTTTACTTATAGGATACGTTGATATTCCTTCGTCTCTAGTCATCTGGGCTTAAATTTTTTTTCTAGTGTTTGGGAACAGCTTGATCTTATTTATCATGATAAGCTTCACTTTGTGCTGAAAATTAGATCTTCTAGCATATTATGATTTTCCTGGTAGTTGTTAATGACCCTTTTCTACAACTATGTAGGCTGACTCAAACAAAGATGGACAGTTGAGCATGAACGAGATGATCGAGAACCCCTATGTCTTTTACAACGCTTTATTCACAGAAGATGATTATGGCTTTCATGACGAGCTCCGTTAGTTCCTTAGTCAAGTAAGGGCACAAACTTGTACTCTGTTCTGCTTTCTGCATTTGCCTGCTTTCATTTGTTCACAACTTTGCATACTGTAGCAGCACGAAGCTGTATGGAATCACCACTGTAGGAAGTCGGAAGACTGATCATTTCCATGGCCTGTCTGAATTCATCCACCATTTGATGGTACATCACTTGACCTACCTCTTAGATTTAAGCCTTGGATATTTGCAAGTTATAACCTGGTGATTTTTGTTTCCTGGCAGGTGATTCCATGTAAAAACAAGCATGTTTTTAGATGCACTTGTTCTAGAAGCTTATGTATTCTTTTGTAGCCTTTAGCCCTTTTTCTAGTTTGTTGTTTTAATCATATATGTACGGTGATGATGTGAGTGAGTTTTGTTCTTTCATTTTTTGATAGAAGAAGCTATCTATTCCAGAATCACAATTTGTAAACCATACAAAACCAGGAAGGTGTTACTGTGAGCCATGAATTGCCCACCCTGAACTTTTAATCTGTAAAGATTCCTCAAATCTGCCAAACTCATGTTTCGTCCATACAACATGCAAATTCTACTGCAGTTATATCTGCAATACACCAACACCTCTATCGGCTGTTCAATACGTGCAATCTTCTTCATCTATTTGTATATATATCCTATACTCCTATATACTTAATGTATATGCTAATTATATGAATATATAGAAGTATAGTACAAACTACAGACAAGAAGACACGCCGTGGTACCATCACGGATGCAGTTCGACACGTGACCCCAAGCCAAGCCAGTGGCAGTCTCAGTCGTCCCTCCTGATGGCCCTGAGCTTGACGCCGTGGCGGAAGGCAAGGACGAGGTCGAAGTCGAACTGGATAGGCGACTCCATGGCCGGCGAGTGTCGGAACGTGTACCGGTGGTAGAGCTCGACCACGGCGAGCTTCACCTGCTGCAGCGCGAACTTGTGCCCGATGCACGCCCTCGGACCGACGCCGAAGGGGATGTGAGCATACGGGTGGCGCGCCCGCTCCTCCTCCGCCTCCGGCGCGAACCGCTCCGGCCGGAACTCCTCCGGGTCCCGGAACTGCGCCGCGTCCCGGGCCAGCACCCCCGGCGCCAGCCACACGTACGCGCCCTGCAGTGCAAAACCAAAGCCTTCGTTACGTTTCTTTGCGAAAGCGATCCAACTGGCTGACAGCATGCAGCTTGATCAGATCGCCGGCGGGCGCCGCCGCGCCGGGCGTTACCTTTGGGAGGACGTAGCCGCCGATCTCCACGCGCTCGGACGTCTGCCTGGCGATGAGCGGCGAGACGAGGTGGAACCGCATGGCCTCCTTGATGACCTGGTCCAGGTAGGGGAACCTGCTCTGGAGCTCGTCGGCGTCCGGCGCGCGTCCGTCGCGCGGCGCGAAGGCGTCCACCTCCCGAAGCAGCTTCTCCTCCACGCGCGGGTGGCACGACACCAGGTACACCACCGACGACAGCGTGAACGCCGTCGTCTTGGTGCCGGCGATGAGGTGCTCGAACGCCAGCGCGCGGACGTGCTTGTCCGCCAGCGCGAAGTCCTTGGCGCCGCCGCCGTTCTCCATCGCGTCCAACAGCGCCGCGATGAAGTCAAGCGGGGCGGAGCCGTCGCCGTCACCGTCAGTGCAACGCCGGCGCATGGCCCGGTCTCGCCGCCGCCCGGCTATGATCGCGTCGATGCGGGAGCACAGCCGGCGCTCGTTCTCGTTCATCTTGTAGTCCGCCGTGCCAGGCACCCGCCGTAGCAGCCGCTTGCACGGCGTCTGGACGCACGGGAGGAAGAGCCCAAGGATGGTGGACAGCGAGCTCGACAGGTCCATCTTGACGAACTCCATGGACAGCTTGTACTCCTTGAGGAACTCCCTGACGTTGTCGTCGCCCTCGCCCTCGCCGCCTTCGGTCTCGCCGCCGCCTGCGGCATTCTTTGACAGGCCGAACTCGATACCGAAGGCCGTCTTGCCGATGATGTCGATGGCCATCCGGAGCGAGAGCTGGCAGAAGGGGATGCAGTCCTGGTCTGGGCAGCCGGCGATGTTGGCCACCAGTATGTCCACATACGACTGCATCACTGGAATGAGCCCGGCGAGCCGCGCCGGCTGGTAGAGCGGGACCACTGTGCTCCTCATCGCCGACCACGTTGAGTCCCTGACATCATATGAGTAAGCGCACTGCCTCAATCAACAAAATTCATGCTTTTCAGACAATAATGTTTTTCCATGCCTTCTCTATCTGAACATTCCGGTCTGATGTTTCTAACTTCCAAACTACTAGTCAGTTCATTCGGTTCAACAGCAACTAGCAGCACCTGGTGAGGAAGAGGGCGTCCTGGTGCAGGGAACCAATTGACGGCGGCGGGGTGCTCCGGTTGCGGATGTCCTTGAACTTCTTGATGCCAACCTCCTTGCACAGCTCAGCATTGGCGACAATCACCAGTGGCTGCCTGCCCATATGAAACCTGCGCATGGCGACCATGGTTGCTTCTCTTTCTACGCATACTGTAAATCTGCAGTGCCTTAATGTCACGAGGGTTACCTGAAGATTGGACCATACTCCTTCGCAATGGCACGGAAAACGTCTGGCCCGTTCTTGGCAAGAAGATGAAGATGTCCTATGGGGAATCTAGTTGGAGGCCCTGGGACCTTCCTCACACTCCACAAGGGTGCATAGAAGTATATCAGAAATGCGCTGAACAGGGACAGAAAAGATACCAACACCAGAACAGGTATGCTTTGGTAAGAAACAGCGTCAACTGTGAGTGCAGCATCAGAGCTGGTTGCAATCTCCATGAGAGAAGCTTGGACACTGGCAAGTGTGGAAGAGAGGAGCTGCCTAATTGCTCCGAGTTTTGGTGTCCCACTGATGCTTCTCGGGCCAATTTATAGAGGGTGAGGAGAATAGCTTCCGATGTTGTCCTCATGTTTGTAGTCATCGGGTCATGCTGTTCCAGTCGATCTGCGCCATACGATCAATTGTATCAGAGGAATCACATGCTGCATATGACAACACATCAGCAGTTACCAATCCAGAGGTTTTTGTCACAACATGTCAATCAACGTTATTGTCGTCTGATTTTTCATTCCTGTGGACAATCAGTAGTGCATTATCAACCACGGATTGTTTAAAGCAATTATTTACATACGGTGGCTATTTTACTCCTGATTTACTGTGTTTTTTCTGTCTTTGCCAATGCTTGATTAATTAACCTTTTTTCATATATACACAATTCCGTTGCATAATCAAAGTTCTAAACATTGCAGGGAATTAAAAACATGGATTTTACTGCACGCACTGTTGGTCTGAAAGGGTCACAGGAGCAACTGCAGCTATTTAGGCCACCCGATGAACCTGGTCACAAATTTTATTGCATTTATAACCTAAGAAATAGTAAAAGACTTGTGCGCAAAAAAAAAAAAAGAAAAAAAGTAATAGCATATGCACAGACAGTACAAACAGAAGAAAGCACTAAGTTCTGGAGTTCTCCTCACATCATTTTCTCATGGAAATTGGGTCTGGTAATGGATTAGTCACTTCAGACACATTGTAAAGCACATGTCGCAATGGCATCGGACACGCAACGGCGACAGTAACGAATCGCATTGAAAGGAAGAATCGAATTGACCAGAATGATGCACTGTTTCAGTCGGCGCCAGAATTCACACCATCTATTTCATGTATTGGCCAATTGATAATAGCCAGTATATGAACTTTTTTTTTCGAATATGCAGGAGGACTGCATATCATTGCATTAAGAGAAGAAAAGTTAGGCTAAAATAGTCGTATACAGAATACAAGCACACACAAGCACACCCACCCACACATGCCTACATCACTTTGCCCGTGAACACTGAGCAATAATCAGTATATGAATGGAATAAACTTTTGCTATTATTGACACTATGATTCATTGATTCTGACAAAACAGAATTGACACCACCATACTAGACTGGCAGGTACTTTCAATCTTCTTTTTCTCGCTATGAGTTTGTACCCTGTTTAAAATCGTGGGCTATAGAATTTAGCAGGAGCTTGACCAAAACACTATAGCGGCGCTATTTCGACGCTATTTAGCGTTATAGCGTGCTAATGAGCATTACGATAGCTGCTTCTGGACTATTTTCTTCAATGGTTTGTACATGACAGAGCTCCCAATCCATCAGCTGAACAAAACAACAGATGTAAAATTGAAATTAACGGGTTGTCCATGGATCATGTCATGATAAATTTCCTATTTTTACTAAAAAGTCAAAACTATGCCAGATGACATACGTTCTATTCGGCTTCAAAAATCACCCTGGTGATTATAATGATAGATAATAATATAACAATAGAACTATTAAATTAGGTGAATCTAATATCAAATTTCTTCACTGTGGCCTACAATTTCAAAAAGGATCATCCGCATTCTTTGGATATTTGTTGCAGGGTTGACATTATTTCTCTTTTTTTGAACCGGAAATGCAGCAGGGGAGGCCACCACTGTAGAGTTTATTAAAAGCAAAACTAACCACTGTACAAAAGGGAAAACTGTACAATAAAGACAGCAGAAAGAGAGGAGGCCCGAGTGGGATCAAGGAGCAAACTAGCCAAAGAGGTCTTAAAGGAAATATGAAGTCTATGACCTTAGAACCTGGCTTCATTTAAGAAGTCTTGCCTCCAAGAGCTAAAGGAAGGGCACCCATGATCGAAGATAAAGACCTTTCATAAGTTGCTACATCCTTCTCATTTCTCGAGGTAATTATCAACCACAGAAACTTCATATGACACACTGGTGATTATGTTTGTCACTATAATTTCACCCTTGTTTAATTTTAAAAACAGATGGCATGCATCAGTTACTGCTGATGAATACTTACTGGAAAGCCTGACAGAAGATATTTCTTAGGGCGTAGGCTGATAGGCTGTACCAATATCCTCGAATATTCTTAGACCTGCCAAAGTCAGAAATGACCCCCAGCTACACAGTTTATTCCATTCGAAAATGTGACTGAATGATACACGGACCACCAAAAGTGACTGAAGACCTGTCACTTTTTTGGGCCAACTTGCAAACGCACCACAATGACAATGATAATCATATATATTGCACATAGAGCTAAGTCATAGGGTCTTGTGAGCACCTCCTGATCGTGTACTACTAGTGTGTCAAATTATGCTGGTTGCCGTGGCGTGATACCTGGTTTCAGAACTGAGCGGAGTTGGTGATTCACAATTATTGAGATCAAGTTCACACGACTAAATGTTGCAGTGCACTACTTCTGGAAGAGCCTTTCTGATTGTGTAGTGATTTCAACAAATGTACTGCACCAGCACAATATAACAACAACAACCAAGCCTGTCAGTCCCAAGTAAGTTGGGTTAGGCTAGATTTGAGACCCAACAAACCACCCTCGGTCACGGTTTAGGCACGTCGATAGCCAATTTCCAAGCACTCCTATTCAGACACAGATCTTTAGGTATATCCCATTCTTTCAAATCTCTTTTTATTGCCTCCTCCCATGTCAACTTTGGCCTTCCTCTGCCTCTCCTCACATTATTATCTTGACTTAGAACTCCATAATGCACTGGTGTCTCTGGAGGTCTCCTTTGGACATGGCCAAACCACCTCAACCGATGCTGGACAAGCTTCTCTTTGATAGGTGCTACCCCTAGACGATCACGAATATCATCATTCCGCACTCGGTCCATCCTCGTGTGACCACAAATCCAATGCAACATACGCATTTCTGAAACACTCAGTTGTTGAACATGTCTTCTCTTTATGGACCAGCATTCTGCTCCGTACAGCATAGCGGGTCTAATCGCTGTTCTATAAAACTTGCCTTTTAGCTTTTGTGGTATCCTCTTGTCACAGAGAATGCCAGAAGCTTGGCGCCACTTTATCCACCCAGCTTGGATTCTATGGCTGACGTCCGTATCAATATCTCCATCCCTCTATAGCATCGATCCCAGATACCGAAAGGTATCTTTCCTAGGCACTACTTGACCTCTCAGACTCACGTCTCCCTCCTCCTGTGCAGCAGTGCCAAAGTCGCATCTCATGTATTCGGTTTTAGTTCTGCTTACTCTAAAACTTTTAGACTCAAGGGTCTGCCGCCACAACTCTAGTTTCCTATTTACCCCCGCTCGGCTTTCATCAACTAACACTACATCATCGGCGAACAGCATACACCAAAGGATATCCCCTTGGATGTCCCTTGTAACCTCGTCCATTACTAAGGCAAAGAGATATGGGCTCAAGACAGACCCTTGATGAAGCCCAATCTTAATCGGGAAGTAGTCTGTGTTACCATCATTTGTTCGAACACTAGTTACAGCATTGTTATACATGTCCTTGATGAGGGTAACATACTTTGCTGGGACTTTATGCTTATCCAAAGCCCACCACATAACATTCCTTGGTATCTTGTCGTAAGCCTTTTCCAAATCAATAAAAACCATGTGTAGGTCCTTCTTCTGTTCTCTAAACCGCTCCATAACTTGTCTTATTAAGAAGATTACTTCTATGGTTGACCTTCCAGGCATGAAACCAAATTGGTTCATGGATATCCGCGTTGTTCCTCGCAAGCGACGCTCTATGACTCTCTCCCATAGCTTCATGGTGTGGCTCATCAACTTGATTCCCCGATAATTAGTACAACTTTGGATGTCTCCCTTGTTCTTGTAGATTGGTACCAATATGCTTCTTCTCCACTCCTCAGGCATCTTGTTCGATCGGAAAATATTGTTGAACACCTTGGTTAGCCATACTATAGCTATATCCCCGAGACATCTCCACACCTTGATTGGAATACCATCAGGGCCCATTGCTTTACCCCCTTTCATCCTTTTTAGGGCTTCTCTGATCTCCGATTCTTGGATCCGCCGCACGAAGCGCCTATTGGTGTCATCAAACGAGTCGTCCAACTGGACGGTGGTGTTCTCACTCTCACCATTGAAAAGCTTATCGAAATACTCTCGCCATCTATGTCTAATCTCATCCTCCTTCACCAAGAGCTGCTCCCTCTCATCCTTAATGCACTTGACTTGGTTGAAGTCTCTTGTCTTCCTATCACGAGCCCTAGCCATCCTATAGATGTCCTTCTCTCCTTCCTTCGTACTCAAACGTTGGTATAGACCCTCGTATGCCTGTCCCTTTGCTTCGCTCACTGCTCGTTTTGCAGCCTTTTTTGCCACCTTGTACTTCTCTATGTTGTCGGCACACCTGTCATGGTACAAGCGCTTATAGCATTCCTTCTTTTTCTTAATAGTCTTTTACACATCTTCATTCCACCACCAAGTGTCTTTTGGATCGCCTCTACCCCCTTTGGTCACTCCAAGCACCTCTGAAGCAACCTTCCTAACGCAAGTTGCCATCTTCTCCCACATGTCGTTTGCATCCCCTTCATCCTGCCAAGGGCCCTCTTCAATAACTCTTTCCTTGAAGACCTTTGCTGTCTCACCTTCTAATTTCTACCACTTTGTTCTTGCAATCTTAGGTTGTTTAACCCTACAGGCTTGCACTAGAAAGCGAAAATCAGCCACCAACAACTTGTGTTGAGATACTACGCACTCTCCAGGTAACACCTTACAATCGAAGCATGCCCGTTTATCCCTCCTCCTTGTAAGGTCAAAGTCGATCTGGCTAGAGTGATGGCCACTACTAAAGGTCACTAAATGAGACTGCTTCTTCCTAAAGAAAGTGTTGGCTAACATGAGATCAAAGGCTATAGCAAAGTCAAAGACTTCCTCTCCTTCCTGGTTCCTACTGCCAAAACCGAAACCTTCATGAACTGCCTCATAACCTACCCTTGACGTACCTACATGACCATTAAGATCCCCTCCTATAAAGAGCTTCTCGCTATTAGGTACAGCTCTAACCAAGCCATCTAAATCTTCCCAGAAAAGCCTTTTAGCGCTCTCATCCTGACCTACTTGGGGGGCATACGCACTAATTACGTTTAAGACCATATCGCTAATGATGAGCTTAACTAAGATGATCCTATCCCCTTGTCTTCTCACCTTCACCACACCATCCTTAAGGCTCTTATCAATCAAAACTCCTACTCTATTTCTATTGAAAGATGTCCATGTGTACCAAAGCTTGAAGCCGGTGTTGTCCACCTCCTTCGCCTTCTGCCCCTTCCATTTAGTCTCTTGGACACACAAGATATTTACTCGCCTCCTAACCGCTGTATCAACTAACTCTCTTAACTTACCCGTGAGGGACCCTACGTTCCAGCTACCTATACGAATCCTAGTGGGTTCGACTAGCTTCCTTACCCTTCGCACCCGTCGCTGATGCGAAGACCCTTGCTCATTTTTCACCACATCCGGGCGCCGATGTGGCGCGCCACTAAGGATGCGACGTCCCGATCCTTGCTCTCTTGACACCGTGCCCAGATCACGACACGGCGCGTCACGGGGGTGACGACCCAGCCCTTGCTCATTTGTCACCATACCCGGGATCCGGCATGGCGCATCGCTAAGAGGGTTACGCCCCAACGGAAGTCTATTTGGTCTCATCTCCATAAGAAAGGCTGGTTTTGATGTCTGGCTCGCCACACCTAAACACAACCCTCCTCCTTTTGCATGGTGTTTGGTCTTTGGTGTATTTTGCTCCTGAATTATGCCTCTCCTTTTTTTTTTCTGACAGTGATGTGCAAAAAGCCAAGAAGGACGTGCAACTTGATTGTTCAGTGTTTGGAGATGGTTGGTTGGGCCGGCTCAGCCTATATAGGATGAGTAAAATGGTACATTTCAGTAGGAAGGTAGCTGGTGGGTTTGTACAGGTTATGTGGATGCCAAGGACTGAAAGTGAAACGCTCTCATTTGTGTGACACATTCACATCAGACATCTGTTTGGGCAGTCTTGAATTGTTGTTTACCATCAGGTATTGAAGTGTGTAGATTCAGATTCAGGAAGTGAAAGTGATGCTGAGGAATAATTGTTGGAGTCAACCATTTGGGGCCTTCTCGGAATTTTGCAAGGAACAGAAAAATCTCTCCAAATCCCACAAGAATGCTCCATTCTAAAAGCGTAACTGGGCCATCTGATCAGCAATTGCACAGTCCGGAACGAGACAATGAGCTATGAGCCTATGACAATCAGTTACCTTTCAATAATAGTATCTAGTGGGAGAACAATGCCTCATGCCCCATTTGGATCGGAAAATTGGAATACTACATGAACCCAAAGTCTCCTAATCTATAGATAGCATAGAATCTCCTATCTTAACAGAACGTTCAACAGGTAAAATCTAACAGGCTCATAGCCAATAGGTGTTCTAAAGTTGCCCCACCATTCCTGTGCATCAATCTGGCAAGAGTACTTTCCTTTGGCTCTATTCATACTTTACATGGCAGGTACTCGTGCACATGAGGCCTCCTTATGCTACTAAAAGATCCTTTTTGGTCTTTGGATTTTTCCCTTCTCCTAATTATTCTCTTGTTCGAAGGGTGTCAGTGACAGGCATTAACAGACAAAGGTCACAGGAGAACGACTGCATCATGTCAAAATGCTAATGATCTAGGTCCTCACAAAGTGGTGGTGCCCGTATCCTAGCTACCTGTGCAGACTCAAGTGCTTGATCTGACTACCATGCACAGTGTCTCTCTTATTCAAGTTCTAGTTTATCATAGATGAATTAGATGCTGCCTCTGTCCCCAAAAGAAATGCAATTTAGTTTTATTCTTAGTCAAACTGTTTTATGTTTGACCAAATTTATAGAAAAGAGCATCATATTTATGACTTCAAATAGGCATATTATGAAAATATACCTCATATTTATTCGGTATTACCATTACTTTCCACTAACCAAACAAACAAGTACTAAGTTAGAAGACGTTGTATTAACTCGATCTCAAACCAAACACTCTATTAGTTAAAATTAAGCCCGTCAACTATGCTAAATTGCATTTGTCTTCCCAAAATGGAGGTAATAAATTTGTGTCAGGAATAGTAAACTTCAAGCAACGTCAGAGTGTATGAAACTATGAATTTAAGAGAAAAAGCTGAATATAAACTCTCTGATCAGAATTTGTTCCTTATTATGGGACTCTTATGTTCCGGCCAAGGTTTTCAGAGCACGCCTGGAAGCTGACAAATTGAGCATGATGCATCTGATGCATCGGTTGCCACCCAAAAGGAACCGAACGACAACGTGTAATCGTGTAATGAAAAGGAGAGGGATTCAAACCAAAACACTCACGATTGGATCCACATTGTGCTTATGATGCATGATGCATTTGTTGAGAGAACCAAACAACATTGTAATGAAAAGGAGAGGGATTGAAAGTCGAAACCGAGGCACTCACGATTGGATCCGCATTGCAGTACAATGCGGCAGCAAATGTACGGCATCGGCAGTGACGACGACGGCGGTCCGCCTTCACGGAATGTAGCCGATGGTACCGCCGACACGAGGCAACGCCCGCGGCGGACGAGGTAGAAACCGGCGTCGCCGGCGAACCGGGACTCCGGAGCCGGAGGAAGCGACGGCGTTGATGGAGGAGGGAGGAACAGAGAGGGGCCCTTTCTCAAAAAAAAAAAAGGAACAGAGGGGTAAAACGGGAAAGCGACTCATCCCTGCCATGAGGGCCCACTCGTCAGGGTCCTGATGTTCTCCTGCTGCGGTCCAGTTGCTTTCCTTCCACCCTCAACTCCGGCGGCGGTTCCTCCGCAATCCGCATCCCTAGCCGCGATGACTCCTCCATCGCCAGCGAATGCCTGACTCTCCGCTCTGGCTGCTCCGACGAGTCCGACCGTACGTCCGCGATGCACTTCGAAATCTCCATTGTTTCATTTTGTCTTGGGTGTTTATTTATGCCTTCAATTCAAAGAACCTTGCTTGGGATAAAGACTCAGATGCAAATGGACGGTTCAACAGTGGATGATCATCAACTATCAGTGGACGGTTTACCAGAAGGAAGCCCAATGGGATTCCAAACCCAAAGCCCCACAGGTATCAACTATCAAGAGTTCTTGCTTTACTGATACCCACACCATTTTTTTTTTTGGAAAGATCCGAACATTGCTGGCATGTATTACTGAACAATATTATGGTGCTTAGACGCACAGATAAGTTCTGATTTCTGAACCAGTAGGGCAGTAAGAATCTGATCATGTGGAGCATCATCCAGCGATGGCTCCCATCAATTTGGCATACCCATACCATTTGATGTTCTTGCTGATAATACCCACACCATTTGTGTTTTTGTGTGCCATCTAGCTACATGTCCATGATACAATTCAAATTGCACGTACCTCATTTCCGAGAATTTCACAGCAATTGCTCTGAATCTGGAGTACTCCAGTATTTGTTGCAGGTTGTGTCAAACTGACAGTGACAGTATTCCTTCTTCTTCTTCTTCTTTTTTTTTTTTTTGATCCTGACAATGTTCCTTCTCTTCATCTAAAGAGTTGCTTGCACACCAAGTAGCAATCACTTTTAAGAAATTCTGCGGTCTGAAGTTCCGGTCAAATAGGGGCTTCTATAGCTGACTCAATTTCCCTTTCATGACGTACTACAAATTGTCTTATATGCCAACATGTTTGTTTATTTTTTCAATAGCATCACATGTCAACAAAGTTTCGAGATTGGTTGAAGGGAAGCTTCTTGGATACCGCCCTGGCCTCCTATCTGAGATATGTATAAATAAACAGCAACATTGGAGCCTCTCCACTTCTACCATTGATTTGTTCAAGAGATTTGAAGTTCCCAGTTCTTGCTGGCGTTGTTGTAATTTGCAAATCAAGCAGCACAAACATGGAGGTGCAGGAGCAGGAAGGAAGGAAAGGGATACCATCGTTGCTCTCCTCGCAGGGGGAGTGCATTGCATCGAACATTACACAGGTGGCTGTTGTATTCCCTTTCTTTGTTTCGCATCATTTCTTCCTAGGAATACATGAGAGTGTTGTGAAGTCTTCTATTTTTAGCTGTTGATGCTTGTTGAAAACCTGCAATTAGTTATGAGTAAATCTCTTACTTTCAGCTAATTGGTTGGACACCGCTGATAGAACTGAAAAATATTGCCAAGAGGGATGGCATAGATGCCCGGCTGATTGGGAAAATTGAGCCGTACCAGCCCCTTTCTTCTGTCAAGGATCGAAGTGCTCTCAGGTGACTGCTGTACTTCTTGAAGTGACATAACATATTTCTCACCAAGCAATTCAGATACAAAATGGTAAAGCTATCTTAGCATAGAAGTGTGAGTGTGCTATAACACTCTTGTGAACTGTGATCAAAAGGTTGTAGCATTTGTCTCACTGATACAACATATAGTCTTCAACTCTTCATTGTTTTTTTTGACCGTAATCAACTCTTCATTGTGAGCAAGGGTTTTTTTAAATATATTTCAATTAGCAGAAAAATGCTGATCATATGAAATGATTGGAAATTACACATGACTTTAAATCGTACACAAGAGAGGCTTCATTCCTTCTTTAATGTAATTTTCTTTTCTTCCAAATAACATACAAGTTTGTGATACAATTCAAATCGTTAAATTGTTTTCCTGAAAATTTGGGAATTCTACATCTGCAGATTGATTGAAGATGCGGAGGAGAAAAGCCTAATCTCACCTGGCATAACAACACTAGTGGCACTCACAAGTGGTAATCTTGGTATTGGTCTGGCATTTGTTGCGGCTCAGAAAGGCTACAGATTCCTTGCTGTCATGCCAGCAAAAATTGCAATAGATAAGCAGATACTGTTGAGATATTTTGGCGTCGAAGTGATATTAGTTGGTAAGAATCTATGCACCATCATGTCCAATCGTCCATTATACCAATTGAGTACCTACTCGTCTCTTGCAGATGCTACAATTAATGGATTCAAGGGGCTACTTGATAGAGTGGAACAGCTTAAGAACGAAATGGAAAATGTTTATGTTATAGACCAGTTCACTAATCCTGCAAATCCTGATGCACACTTCAGATGGACTGGTAACTTGATCTCTTCAATGTAAATTTAATGTTGTAGTAGTATTATTGGAACTATGTTAGATGTTTGATTCTTCCTGGAGCTCTTAAAATATTTTGTCCCACAGTCAATTGCATCCTAGAGTTGCACCATGAAAACATGAACTAAGCACTTGCAGTATTTTGTCCTATAGTCAGTTGCATCTTAGAGTTGCTCAATTGCAGTATTTTGTCCTATAGTCAGTTGCATCTTAGAGTTGCTCAATGCAAACATGAACTAAGCATAACTTCTGGAATAAAGCATTCTGCACAATTTACTCTTTCATGGAGTCAAGGCCGTGCTGACTTGTACACAAATACAGAATACACATTTCCCTGAAAGTGCCTACGAAGGACTATGCTTTCTTGATAATGGAAGACTTGCCTCCTAGCCTTTGGTTAATAAGAAGCACACAGCCTAAAAAATAAAAGAGATCATACTCACTCTAGTGGCTATCAATCCATAGCAGTGTGTTAAATAGCTGGCTAAGGCATTTAGCTTTCTATGTCTCAAAACATGCTATAGCCGGCTATATCGGGCTCTAGCGGCAGCGAAGAGCTAACTTGTACATGAAAAAACTTAGCTAAATCCTTCTCAAACAGCTATAGCCAGAAATAGTGGAGGCTACAGCCGGAGATTTAAAACCTTGATCCATATACTAGATCGCACCCGTGCCCAAAAAATAGTGCATGGCCTTTTTTTTTTCTTGAACACGCATGAGAGCTGCATATCTTTGTATTAAGAAAAAAACAAAAAAACTTGAAGCCGCAACAACTAAATCTTGCAAAGTCTAGGTTTTGAAGGAGCCACCCATATACAGAGCCAATGGATAACCGCAACGATAACCAACAAATAAAAAGTTTCTTTTTTCTTTTCAGAAACCGAAACATTTATGTTTAACTAACCAAATGTACTAACATATAGTTGCAGCACCTTGCAACAATAGTAGTTTCACATCTTTGGCTAAACCTGTTAGCCAACTACCTAACAATAGTAGTTTCACATCTTTTGACCAGGGATGAACACTAGTATATTATTACTATATTCCTGAGATTTCTTTTGAAGGGCGGCCCTGGTGCAAGCGGTAGAGCTTTACCGCCTGTGACCAAGAGGTCCAGGGTTCAAGCCCCAGCCTCTGCACATTTGTGCATGGATGGTTGTTGGCTATTTTCCCTTCCCCAGACCCCGCAGTGCGGGAGCCTACGGCACTGGGTACGCCTTTTTTTTTTATTCCTGAGATTTCTTTTCTATCCTAAAATTTGTTTATAGGACCTGAGATATGGAACGACACAAAAGGAAAAGTGGACATATTTCTTGCTGCAACAGGTTCAGGAGGCACATTGACAGGCACTGGGAGGTATCTGAAGATGATGAATCCATCAGTAAAGCTAATCTGCGTTGAACCAGCTGAAAGTGCAGTAATTTCAGGTAAGACATGTGACAACTATATCTTTTCGAAAAATAACATGTGATCACTATGTATGTCAATATTCCACTGATGTATGTTCTTCATAGTTTTTCCTTGCTTAGTGCGCAGGGTCTTTATGTTTGTGTATTATTTGACCTGCAGGTGGTGAGCCAGCGTATCATCAAATACAAGGGATAGGGCCTGGCTTTATCCCAGAAATACTAGACAGATCACAAATAGATGAAGTCATAACAGTAACTTCCCAAGAAGCTATGGACATGGCAAGAAGATTGGCACGGGAAGAAGGATTGCTCGTTGGCATATCTTCAGGGGCAAATGCAGCTGCTTGCTTAAAGGCATGCTCTTACCTTTTGTGCAAATTCTACAGTAATCTAATCCTTATTGTTCCATGGTCATATGTTTGTGTACTACCTTGCAGGTTGCGGCAAGAGAGGAGAACAAGGGAAAGATGATTGTGACGATGTTTTCCAGTGGTGGGGAGAGGTACTTGAACTCAGAACTCTTTGCTCAGGTGAAGGAGGAATGCGTCAACATCAACATGGCCTTCTAAACTAAATGTTCAGTTTCAGGCAATAGTGGCATTTTATTGTAGTGCAATGATGCCCTACGGTCTACCTTGCAGGATTTCGTTTTTTTGTAGTTGTAAGGATTGCCTTTGTTTGTTAAATAAAACCAGGCAATGTATCCTTTTCCTTTTTATCAAGAAAGCAAATGTTGTGATTAGGTCCATTGCAGAAGCAATGGACTCTTGTTGCTGGTCAACACCTTATAGTTTTTCATTACCTAGAGCCAGAGAATGATATTGTTACTTTCCCACATTTTTTTGACAACCCTACATTGATTTTGAACAGCCTTCTGTATCCCCCCCCCCACCCCCCCCCCCCCCCCACCCACCCACCCACCCACCCAAATTTTTAGTTAATCACATACAAAGATTTGGGATATTATGCATAGTGATCTGAAAAGGACGATGCAATGTGGTGGCGTACAGATCGAAGATTTGTGACAATCTTGTATTGGCGGCGCTGATGATACAGACAGCACGGGTGAACACTGAAGTAATTTCGACCGCTGGTCCACGCTGAAGCACTCGAGCATGGAGGCTCAATATGTCCTCGTTGATCGCTTAGGGTGGATCTAGCCCAAATGACGAGAGGAAAAAGTCTACTTCGTTTCCCCCGGTTATTACGAAAGTTTAATTTTTCTTCCCCAACTATAAAACCGGATATCCAGTCTCTCTCAACTATGCAAACCATTTATTTTAGCTCCCTCAGCTGGGTGGTTTAGGTGACGTGGCAACGTGGGCCCCGCATAAATGTGAGAGTAGGCCGTGGGCACGGCGGACCGGGCACGGCCGGGTCACCGCTGCCCTCGTGGCATAGCGCCGCAGTGGAGGCGGAGCTGGAGGTCCCGGCGGCGGCTCGCACTCCGGTGTTCGGCAGGACGCGGCGGCGCGAACAGGTGACCCATGGCAGCGGAGGCGAAGCCGCAGGTCCCTGTGGCGGCGGCTCGCACTCCGGCGCTCGGCAGGACGTGGCGGCTTGAACAGGTGACCCATGGCAGAGGAGGCGAAGCCGCAGGTCCCGGCGGCGGCGGCTCGCACTCCGGCGCTCGGCAGGACGCGGCGGCGGGGACAAGTGATCGTGGGAGAGCAGGGCGCGTTGTCGCCCGCAGCGGAGGCAGAGCCAGAGGTCCCGGCAGTGGCGCGCGGAGGGCGGTCGCGCGCGTGGCCGGCGCCGTCGTCGGCGAGACCCACCGCACGCCTCGCAGAGCACGAGGCACGGCTGCTGTTTGCGTCAGAATTTGGTTCTCCGGTTGCGCTGTGGCGCGCGCTCGATGGCCTGGTGGACGCCATCAGGAGCGCACATCGCCGAGGGCCTCGTCAAGCGCCTCGCTCGCCGACAAGGACACATATGAGGACGGCTGCCCAAAGGCGAAGCCGGACGACGCCAAACCCGGCGGCTGCGGCCCCTTTACTTACGGCTAGCAGGAGCGCAGGGCAAGCGAGGCCACGGCGAGGAGCTCTATGACACGGCGTCATGCCGATCACGTACTGCACAGCGCCGGCGAGGTCTGGCCTCTGGCTGAGCCGTAGCCGCCGCGTGCTCTGGCTCTGTGCCCTGCCCTGTTGACGTCGTGCATATATCACTAGAAAACTGGGCGCGCCGTTGGCGCGCCAAGCGCCAGTTTAATTAAGAATACTTCTTGCATATATAACCATCGGCTTTCTATTCAGATAGAGTTTATCCCGATATGATTTAGGGAGAGTCGGTGTTTGGCAATGTGATCTGATTCTACCAAGAGTGTGAGGTGCTTGACCATGTTATTTAAGAATTAAGAGGGGAGCCCTCTTCAGAGTGAGCATGGCATGTCCAACAGTTTAGTGCAGACTTGGATTCAGACCCAACTGCTAACATTTTTGTTGCCCACCAGCAAACCCCATTACCGCCTACTGGTCTTATCTTTGTTGTTGTACTCATCAGGATCTTCTTCAGCAAGTTTCCTAATCATGTCAAGAGCTTTGTGGACCAGCTTCTTCTTGTTGGTCTAGAGATTACTTTGTTGTTGAAGCATTATTCGTGACACATTCAGGTGAAGTGTGTCTAAATTAACAATATCCTAGAAAGGCTTGACAAGTTATTGTTGTCGTCACTCTCATAGAGATCATGCGGAGTCTTTGGGGAAATAAAGAGCAAAGCTTTGATCTCAGCATCTCCCTGAACAGTGAAGTGGCTCTAACCGACAGGCTTTTCATCACCAAAGTCATGATAAAGAACTTTTAATTCTTCAGTTATACATAGGTTTCTTCAACAAGGGGCACACACAAAGGCTTCATTAGGACAAAAACTGTTTCAACCAATTAATTCATTGGTACAATATTTTACCTTAGCTAGTGAGTGATAAAACTTTAAGTATTGTTCATAACCTCCTTGGTTGTCATCGTCTTGTACTTTTTCTCTTTCTCTTCACCTTCTTCTATTTCTTCCTCCTTTGTAGTCCTAGGGTTGTCAACATCAACCTCCTTGGTCTCACAAGATTATACGAAATTATCCTACGATTAATTAATAAAGTCAGTGAAAATGGAATAGTACTCCTATTATTGTTTGTTAAAACGAAACAGATGACCACATGACTTGTGAAAAGATCTGATTACAATTTCCAAGTTAACACTGTTGGTGTCATTCCCAAGTCTAATAAAAGATGCCGATTCAGTTACTATATATAAAAAGTTGCTAATTCCAGGTAACATGATTGGACTTCAAGGTGAAAAACAGACAACAACTACAACAATCTTGGTGCCCATTGCATATTTGCAGCAGAAGCCAATAAACACAAATAAAAGACATATATACGAATGTGGTGATACCTTTAGCTTATCCTCTTACAAGTACTTCTTGGCCTCATCTCTCAGATCTGTTTAATACGAATCCAGAACCACGGGGCTAGTTCCATGTATCCTTGTACATAGCAAAAGCTTTTGACTACCATGCATGGTATATAGTACAACGATACAATAACATAAAGCAAGTTAGATAAGTAAAACAGTTTCGACCACACACTGGTGGCAGGGATCCCGAGCATGGCTGAATCCTGCACAATTGGCAGGGGAGCAGTGACGGCTCGCTTCAGAGTTGTCAGAGATGCGTACCGTCTTCGTTCAGGATGGCGAAGCGACAGGCAGGCCATGGTGTTTGGACAGCCATTTCAGCCAACACCATGCGGGTGTCCCTCAAGTGGCTGTTATCTCCAGGCTTCCTTCAGCGTCATGCCACACCGCAGCTCTAAGCCCCTATTTGGCCGCAGCTAGGCATAAGGAGCTAGCCTGCTGGAGGGCATAGACTGACATGCGAGGTGGCCAAGAGCCGTGTCATGGTGTTGGTGGTGGAAAGCACGGTGCAGGTGCGCTGGCCACTGCTTCCAACTCCTCTTGATGTGCCCCCGCCACAACTCCTCCTGCTAGAGCATGAACCGAAGCCATGGTGCCATTGGCCTTGGCCGCTATAAGCAAACAGTAAAGCGACAAATATAAGAATGGTGCAAATATGCAGACGTAACAACAACCCAAAAATTGATCTCCAGCGATTAAATGAAGGATTAATCCATGAAAACTGCAAGAGACGTATCCATACTTTCACAGGGTTTGATTGTTCGCTCTTTGGTACTTGGCGACGCAGCGGCATTTCATCGAACAGGTCGGGGGCACACGAGGTATGCTGCGGCCTTACGCTGCTGGCGTGCTCGCAGCTGCCTCTCGTGCTCCGAGGGCGAGGAAAGCTGTTGGTGCAGTTGGACCTCTTGTAATCCTGTAGCTGCTGATCGAGCCCACTCGTCCGTAGCAGGTGCCGTTACTCTGTCACGCTGCCGCCATTTGCCAGTGCTGCTAGTCTGTGCCATCTGCGCCCGTGCGGCCCCTCATGTCGAGCAGCGGCGGTGGCGCGGCCGCTACGGGGGCGCCGCTTCGGTGGTGGTGAGGGTGGCACTCGGCAGCGCGGCCTGGGTGGGGGCTGCAATGGGGGCGAGGATCAGAGTGGTGGCCGCGACAAAGGCGCGGCGCGGTTCTGCGCGAAGAGGAGCGTCGGGGCCTCCCGCCGAGGCGGCGCTCGGCAGCGTGGCATAGGCGGATGGTGGGACGGGGGCGGTGCTCAGCGAGGACGGGAGCTGCAGCGGCTTGGCGTGCGGCTGCGGGAGGAGGAGCGTAGGAACTCGGGCAGCACGAATCGACACGCGAAGGTTCTGGGTTTGGGGTTAGCAACAGACTGGACGCGTGGCACGGTAAAGTGCTGGAGACGTGGCACGTTAAGAGACCGGATTCAGTGGCGCAAATTTCGTCGGATTGGTACCAAGATCAAGTCTTAGGCAAGCGGACCTAAACCTAATTTGCACGGCCGGTACGGTAACAATAAAAATGGCTCCCTCTTTAGTGAGATTATATGAGCAAATGCCTGAATCAAAATACGTCATCGCTATAGAAGCTTGTAGTATTACTGGAGGAATGTTCCCTCTCGGATCCTATATTTGTTCTATGAGCTCTCATATTCGTCTTGTGAGTCTTCCTCTCGAGTACTATACTCTTCCTCTTGGGTTCGATATTCTTCCTCTTGGGTTCGATATCTAAATTTAACAATTCCTGAACCCCTTTTATCTTTTCTGTATCGTGGATTGTCAAAATAAGCAAAAATAGTATTTCTACGTAAAACACCCATAAAAAGTATTTCCATTGAAATACCCAAACAGGATATTTGCTCTTTTTTTTGTTCTTGATGATATTGTAATGGAACGACGAACCTGTTTCTTCGCTTTTTTGCTAAAAAATCCGAATTATCTCGAAGAATAGAAGGATAGAAACAATTCCAATGACCGTCGGACACGATTCGATCCGGCGTTAAATAATCAAGGATTTCCCTATCTCTTTTACCAAAAGTATCCAACAGTCTATGGCTTACTTGATCATTAGCCATTAAGAAGTCAAAGATATATCTTCCATCAACAGAAAAAGAATAAGTATTCATTTGATCTTGATCCTTGTGCAGTGAAAAAGATGCTATACTGGATCTGCACATACTTACTAACAACATCCATAAATGGCTTGTTTTTGGTAATCGATGAAGATTACCATATTGATATTCGGGCGCATGGTAAACATCAGTACTCCAGTGCATTTCCCCTTCTGATTCGGAATAAATATGCTTTTGTACCTTTTCTTTAAAATGCAAAGTGGACGTTCCGACACGAATCTAGATATACTTCTTCCTCAAAAAATAAAACAAAAATACATAAATACCTTTACTCTTTCTCACCACATGCATATATCATCATGTCATTGGCTTCGCCTCATCCTCGCGCCCCTTTGGCACCCACTCGCGTACCCCCGCACGGCCCGAATCGCCCATGACACCGCCCTCCTCTCCACGCGGGCAGCAACGCCGCCATGGCCGTCGTGCCACCTCACCGTGGTCAGGCTGCTCTGGTGAGCCTCTCACCTTCCTTTGGTTGCGCTACACTCTCCTTGACGCCGTGGTCCTCATAGGCTCCTCCTATTCCTTGCGCCAACGTCGGACGCGCGGGAACACCGCCTCATCGCCGTGTCCGCGCCGCTGTTGCTGCCATCACCGCCGGCACCGTGCTCGGCCTCGTCTCCGAGCCAGCCAAGGAGAGCACCACGTGGGGCCAGCTGTGCAAAACCAAAGTCGAAATCAGGCATGGAGGTAAAATGCATGTATTTGATATATGAGGGAGCAGTTATATCTGGTTTTGGAGTTCACGGATCAAAATCGGACTTTCCTAATAAGTTAAGGGTCTAAAAATAGACTTTTTCCTTTGACAAAATGCGTGAACAGTGTGAATTACTCTATCGCCTAAAGGGATGAATTTCACTTTCTTATTCTAGATTAGCAAAAACGATATATAGTATGTGATAAAGCTGACAAACAAGCAACGAAAGGATTAATAAGTAGAATATATTATAAAATTCACAGAGAAAAAGTGAGCATTTACGTTTTTTTCCGACTAAATGAGCATTTACGTTAGCAAATCACGATCCGCAGTGAAATCAAAGATGGGCCGGTTCCTTGGGCTTCTTCTGGTCGAGTAATGGGCCGGGCCGCGTTTTACAGAGCAGTGGGGGAAAATCCCTTTCTTCCTCCTTGGTTTCTCCTCTCCGCAACCCGCAGGCCGCAGCCACCTCCGCACAGACAGCCATGGCGGCGGGCTCCAAGGAGAGGAGGAACCCGGCGACCTACCTTACCGACGACCTCGTCGTGGAGATACTCTCGCGACTACCCGTCAAGTCGGTCTGCCGCTTCAAGTGCGTGTCCAAACACTGGTGTGGCCTCATCTCCCATCCCGACTACCGCAAGAAGCTGCCCTAGACCCTCGCAGGTTTCTTCTACAGCACCTACAGCCGCGAGCGCTTCTCCGAAACGGCCCGCCAATTCACCAACGTCACGGGGAGCGGCGCGCCCGTGATCCGCCCCTCCCTGTCCTTCCTCCCGGGCCACGCCGACATCGACCTCTTGGACTCCTGCAACGGCCTCCTCTGCCGCAGCCAGACGGCCGCGAGCGCCAACCACTACGTCGTCTGCAACCCGGCGACCGAGGAATGGGTGGCGCTGCCGCTGCCTGAATCTTTTAACATCTGCGATGCGCTTGTGGGGTTCGACCCGGCCGTTTCCCCAAACTTCAATGTGTTTGAGTTAGTGGAGGCATCTGATAGATATGGCCCCTTTATCGATGGGCTTGAGATCTAATCGTCGGAGTCCGGGCAGTGGGCTCACAGGGACAGTGGATGGAGTGCCGATGCCACCTGGTGGGATGGTATGACGGCGGAAGTGGCCACTGTATTTCTCAATGGCTTTCTTCATTTGTTTGCACCTGGGTATAAATCTGTACCTGTGGTTGACACCAAGGGGAACTCATGGAGGTCCATCCCCGTGCCGCATGGCAATGGCGACGGTTTTATTGGGCACTCTCAAGGGCACTTGTACTATCTCAATATGGTTGAAGAACAACTATCAGTGTTTGTTCTTGAGGACTATGCTAGTGATGAGTGGATCTTCAAGCATAGTGTCATGATTTCAGAGTTACTCGGAATGAGCAGGTTTCGTCCTCTGCAGAATCTGATCACGATTCATCCAGAGTGCCACTTGATATTCTTTGTTTCGAATTTGGACTATACAATAAGGTGCTATGATATGGATAGTAGAAAAGTGCGTGTGACTCACAGCATGGGGTTGGGGCGTGAGCTTGGCTACTTCACGCAACGCTGTTTGTCCTATGTTCCCCTTTTCTCAGAGTCATTGGCTGCTTGGAACTAGAAAGCAGAGTGCAGATTCACATCTAGGATATTGGATACATCAACAGGAAGTCAAATCATCTTGGGGTCGATCACCAGCGTGGGCAAGGCAAGAAATGCTTCAATTTATCCAGGTAGTCAATCTTGTTGGAATGGTTGTTGCGGATGGAAATTATGTTTCTTTTGTAGAAGGCGAATGTTTGAATGAACTATATTTTGCTTCTTGTGCTTGTATGGCTGTAGTATCATATATGCTGCTTATATTTGAATGAACTATCGTTTAGCCTTTGTGAAACTCTTGATGTTGAAACAATTAGCCTGTGTTTTTTCTCAATGGATATTTCCTTGTCTATCAACCTCTGGTATGTGCCTAATCATATTTACATTGCAAACTGCAGAGAATAGAAAAATGTTGTGCTGCCTTTGTTGTATATAATTGTAGTCACATCAGATTAGGCAGATTTTTGTTTCTAGTGTAATTTGGGCATTCAGCATTCTTGTCAAGGGTGATTGCATTGGAAATTGTTGCAAATCGTTTATGCTCTCACTTAGCTCATTATAAAAGGAAAGAAGCATAGATAGAAAACTGCAGAGAATAGAAAACTGCAGGGAACATCTCCATTAGAATGTAGTTGAAATTACATAGAAGAGATGGACTAAATGTTCTTCCAATTGTGATGTAACTTTCTTCTGTTGAGAAATGAACCTTGATGTATGGGATCTTATGAATAACCAATATCTTTGGGGAGGCTGCGAACCTGAGTGGTGTCACCATGTTCCAACAAGCCATCAGATAAGTTCTTGCAGTATTTGAACTTAGATCCTGAGTTCCTGACGCTTAGTCTGCCACTGGAGAAACTTCTTTTCATTTTTCCAATCCATCAGCTTCATGGTTGCAGCATTTTGATGGGTAAGGAGACTAGTATGGTGCGCACGACCCTGCACGCGTGGGAATTAGACGATCGATGGTGCCACGAAAAATGACATTTTATTCATTGCAGTGTACACGATGACTGCTTTATACACTGCATAGTACGTGGTATACTATATACAATGGGTAGTAGCACCGGTGTTTTGAACACTACAATACAGATTTTGTAGAGGTATGTAGTGCTTCTTGGACTAACTGTAGCGCGTGCCCTTGCGAGCGGCAGGTATTTTGGCACACATATCATTTATCTAATGTGAATGGTTAATAGGAGTACATACATAAACAAACTCCGGTTGAATCACATGATGGCAAATTTTTTAGCAGCTATTGACCATTGCAGATGATTTATTAACAGTCCTCTGATCTAGGCCATTGATATTGATATATTGCCGGATTGCTTTCTTTTGACTTTGCTTGAGACACACCTTATTACCACGAAACAGAATAAGAAACACTCAATTTAAATAACTCAATTTAAATAGGCAAACCAATCTGGGCCGGGCATCGTGTGGCTCTGAAGGAACCGAGACAGACTGAAATACGTTGGCGTGAAAGTAAGTTTCTGACCCAGGTTTAGTTGATAGGCAGCTGCACGTACTTCTATCTTTGAGATGGTGTCTCCTGCACCATCACATTGGCATAGGTTGTAACATTTGATCATGACAGCCATAATCGGCAGGCTGTTCAGCACGTTCCTAGCAGGAAATTTGACAATTTTGTACTGAATCGATTTTGTGAGAAAAATAGTATTTGTACTGAAATGATTTTGTGAGAAAAATAGTATTTGTACTGAAATGATTTTATGAGAAAAATCTCTACCACTAAAAAGAGGCAAATGTCTAGGTCTACCGACGGTACCAAACCCACCAGACTCCCCTGGCCTCTTGGGACGATGTTTTTACCGCGCGGACAGGTGGGGCCACACTCGCACGTTATGGTGGTTGTTGGAGATCGAGGGAGATGGATTGAGATCGAAGGAGCGCGGCTGATAGCGTAAACAGTACCCATGCTACAGTACCCGCTATTCACAGGGAGACGACTGCGACAGAGAGCGGAGGCTAGGGTTTTGGAGGCTAGGAACGCCGGCCGCGGGGCTCTGTCCACGACCGTCAAGAGAGAAGGGTTTTTCTTCGAATCTCTTGCTTGATTCTAGATTGATACATCTCTTCTCATTATACAGAGAGATCTTACTTGGCTTCTAAACGAGCGACTAATTATCCTTAATAGGCTAAGGCCCAGTAGGCCCCTCCTTCGCCGTCGCCCTGCCGCCGGCGGCATGATCTGACCCCACGCCACAGGAGCCACGTCTGGGCCTCCGCATCCCAGCCCACGCCCAGGCCGCAGGAGCTGCGGCGGCCGTGGGGATCGAAGCAGGACGGTACGAGCCGGTGCGAAAGGTGCGTGCGGTGACCATGACTCCATCTCCATGACCGGCGTGTTGCTCGTGCTCCACGAGACGGAGGCCGAGCGGGAGGGGTGGATCTGGGTGCTACAGCCCCTACATTGTCACACTCCATTTTTAAGGATAAAAATAGAATGTATAAATAGCTTTATATGCGCCCCAGGAACAGTCGCACATATAAGAAGACAAATTACAGAGAGTATCATCACCCTGTTTATTACATAGCGAACCAATATTTATGTGGCAGAACCTCCTAAATTATATGGCCCACACGCACCTATCATTGTCTCCAAGACTTCTGATAGCCATGCATGTGTTCCAGATAACTTAGAAAGCTCTGTCGGGTGCCCT
>CM041645.1:15779309-15837774 GCA_023333625.1 Bothriochloa decipiens
ACGTTTTAACTCCGATTGTAGCAAACTTATACTTTTTGGAATCGTCTCGATGAGTAGAATGTTTTTATGCTATTTTTTTTTGCTACTATTGATATGTTCTAGTGTACTACTCTAATTAAAATATGTTTGTTTGCATGTATTGCTCGTGCGTCATGATTGTGGCGTCTAGAGAACGAGTCGTGGGTAAACGAGGATCAGCAGGACCCGGAGGACTACTTGCAGCAGGACATTAACCAAGGCAAGTGCATGCATTCTTTTGAACATATTGCGCCTATTCATGTTTAAGTAAATTCACTTCATGTGTCTTAAATCGGCAAAACCATAGGACTTACTAGCCTCTTTACCCAAAGTTATCCTATGGGGGTATTAGTTGTTAGGTTTTAGGTTGCTAGTGCTCTATCTCACCTTTCACCGCTTAATGAAGATAAAACTTGCTTCTTCAAACATGTTAGAGCCATGGGCTCTTGGGTTCGGCCGTTGGAGAAGTTGATGCATGTCCGCATCGTTGGTTGGCGGTGAAAGAAGGGGGAACGGATGTCAGTGGGCTCGTAGCCACGGGGTCATCTGTATCTCCTCCCCCTTGTGGTCCTTTAGTGCAGCGGCAACCTGGGACTTCCGTACAGCTCCAGGCTAATGGGCTCTGGCTTGGTCGATTAGCAGGACCATCATGGGTAGATAGACAGCTTACCGACGGGTGGCCATAGCTATGGTTGCTGGGGCTTGTTTACAAGTATTTAGTATGGGAGGGGCTAGAGATCTGTGATGGGGGCGACCTCACGGGGAAGTTGCCGATACGCTTGGACTCAAGGCTGGCGAGTTGTTACTGCCTATGACCCTGTGAAGGACCTCGTTGTGACCTCTGCCAGCCTATCTTGGTAATGGGCTAACAGACTTGCAACCTCGGGCATAAAGAGTAATCACAATCTGGAGTGAAAGTGTACACCTCTGCGCAGAGTTAGAAATCGATATATCATCCGTGCTCACGGTCATGAGCGGCCCGGATCCTTGCATGATTAGCCAAATAGTTTAAGCTGTGAAATCGTGGTGATGTTGCTGAGGTTGCTACCTCGGGTTTTATCGGGATGGCTATCCTGTGTTCCTTTGAGATGGCTATCTCATGTTTAATGTGTTAATGATTTATGTTTATATCTATGATGATAAATGACACTTTATTATTACTTGAACCTTAATAAAGGGTTGGGTGTTTCAACCAAGTTGATTAGAGAATAGGTTGCAGTAAGTAAAATATTAATTGTTTAACTTTAAAATGCTACCGCAGTCTACCTTTCAGCTTTACCTTGTACTAGCCTTGCATGTCATTACTTTCCGTCTGTACTTGCTAAGTTTTGACATGGAACTCACCCTTGCTATTTCCCAACCAAAGGATGCTCAAGTGATGACTCGGATGGAGACTTTCCTGAGAACTATCCGGGATACTAGGCGTGGTGATGCTGCCATCGACCTTCCTATGGCGAGATGGAGTCTCTACGTCTATGTCGTTTAGTTGTTATTCGCTTTGGACGATGTGATTTATATTCCGCTTTACTCTGGTGATAGTTTTTGATGTAATCATTATATTATGTTTTATTCGAACACTGTGCTTTTAAACCATGTAATTTGTCGTTCATGTGTGTAAATTATTCCTGGCACACATGAGCTTTTGCCTTGGTTTCATTCCTTTGAAATCAGGGTGTGACAAAGTGGTATCAGAGCCGTGTTGACCGTAGGATCACGAAGCCTTAGTGAGAAATGGTCGACTTAGTTTGACCTCTATAAGTTATTGTATACCCCATCAGTTATTAGCATGTTTCATTATTACCTTGATATGCATTTGCTTCAGCTATTATTACTAACATTTATTGATCATTTATTACCTTATCTTATAGTTACTACCATGTTTTTGTCATTATGATCATGTCATTATGTTGTCTTGGTTTTACTACAAATACCACTGAATCCATGAACTCTTTATATATGTTATCCTTTGATCATAGATATGTTTATCTCTCCTATCATGACAGTGGTCTGCTTTGTAGTTTGCACGTGACCACATCTCCTATAGAGCAACTGGAAGATGTACTAGGAATGACTAGGATGTCCCTTTCATGTAATAAATAATGCTACGTTAGCACGCTTAAACGCTTAGCTTATCGAGTCTAGTGCGAGTGTGTTTAGAGTGTGTCTTGCTTTATTGGTGTGAAAACTTGTTTATCATGATGAACTATGTTTGATTTGCTTCTTTGTAATGATTGAGATAAGTTGTGGGGTGATGTCCACACTTATCATATTTATATAGGTTTAGGACTTTGTTTAGTAATTTGGGGTTTTGGGTCACTAGTTAGGTTGTGCTCTATCTCTCTTTCTTCTTCATCCTATCAGTTATTCTGTCATAGCCTGTGTCACTTGATCATGCCAGCTATCAGTTTGGAGAATTATATATTTGCTATTCTGTCAGTGATCATATTGTGGGAGGTTATGTCAGATGGGTTGTTGATATAAAGAGACAGTATATTATGTTGCAGTTACATTCACAATTTATATTCAGCACAGATATATATGTTGAGACTGCATATCCTTATACCCTGCCATTCGTTTGCATCAGATGGTGAACACCAGGAGGAACAACAACAATGGTGGCTCCAGCGGTACTGGTGGGAGTAGCCAGAATCCTCCACCACCACCACCTCCTCCTACTATGGAGCAGATGATGGCCATGCAGACTCAGTTCATGCAGGGCATGAACTCCATGATGATCCTGTTGCAGCAGAATATGATGATGAACCAAGTCCAGAATCAGAACCACGGCCAGAACCCTCCACCACCACCCAGGGACAGGCGCAGTGAGCTCTTGAAGGGGCGTCCACCTTTCTTCTCTCATTCCCCTGACCCTCTTGTTGCTATGGATTGGGTGAAGGATGTGGAGAAACAGTTGGAGATTGCCCAGTGCAATGACCGGGAGAAAGTCCTCTATGGATCTGGTCAGCTACAGGGAGCAGCCGCTTCCTGGTGGGATTCATACCGCTTTGCTCATGCAGCTCCTGACACCATCATTTGGGCGTAGTTCACTGAGGCGTTCAAGGAGTTCCATGTTCCCGCAGGACTTGTGAAGCTGAAGAAGAAGGAGTTTGCTGATCTGAAGCAAGGCTCCATGTCTATTTGTGAGTACCGTGACAAGTTCATTGCTTTATCTCGCTATTCACCTAGGGATGTCGAGCAAGACCAGGATAAGCAAGATCATTTCCTAGGAGGGTTGAATGATGGACTTGCTTACATGATGGCAAACGTCAAGTATGCCAATTTCCAGGAAATGGTGGATAGGGCCATTGTGCTTGAGAGCATGCGCCACAAGATGGAGGAAAAGAAGAAGAAGAGGCAGGCCAGCAAGTACCAGGATCAGGGAAGCAGCAGCCATCCTTGCTTTAACAATTTCCAGAACTACCAGCAGCGTTCTTCTTATCAGTATGGGAAGAATCAGGCATAGCAGGGAGGTCAGCGCAACAACAACTCTAGCAATGGCAGTAATCAAGTGCAGCGCCAGAATGGTCAAGCCCCTTGTCAGAACAATCAGGCTCCTCACCAGAATGCTCCCCACAGCGTTCCTTGAAGACCAACAGCACCCCCAGCAATGCTTGCTTCAAGTGTGGCAAGGTGGGGCACTATGCTAATGCTTGCCCTCAGAATCAAAAGCCACAGAACTTTGGGAAGGTGAACCATGTTAAGGTGGAGACTGCTGAGGAAGCTACAGATGTGGTGCTTGGTATGTTTCTTATTGACTCTCATCCAGCTTCAATTCTATTTGATACTGGTGCATCACACTCTTTCATTGGTAGTCATTTTGTTCGTAAGCATAGCATACCAACTCGACTTATGCCTAGTCCTATGAAAGTAAGAACACCGGGAGGAACCATGGACTCCAATGTATGGTGTCCAGACATAAAGATTAATTTAAGGGGGGTAGATTTTCCTGCTAAACCCATAGTGCTTGAGTTGGAAGGTCTTGATCTTATTTTGGGAATGAGTTGGTTGAATAAGTGGAAAGAAAATATTAAATGTTCAGAAAGGACAGTGATCTTGACTGCACCTGATGGAGGTGTGGTTGGTGTGGTGATTCCTCTGCCATCCAAGAATCAAGGAATAGTGAATCATGTCAGTGGTGAGCCCTTGGAGAACATCAGAGTTGTCAATGAGTTTCCAGATGTATTTCCTGAGGATTTGCCAGGTATGCCACCTGAATGAGAGATTGAGTTTATTATTGATTTGTTACCTGGTACCGCACCCATTGCTGAAAGACCTTATAAAATGGCTGTTAATGAACTAGAAGAACTTAAGTCAGAACTTAGGGAATTACAGTCTAAGAGCTACATTCGACCTAGTTCATCGCCTTGGGGAGCTCCAGTAATCTTTGTAGAAAAGAAAGATGGAACACAGAGGATGTGTATAGATTATAGATCTTTGAATGAGGTGACTGTTAAGAACAAGTACCCTTTACCTAGGATTGAGGATCTGTTTGACTAGTTGAAGGGAGCTAGTGTCTTTTCTAAGATATATTTGAGATCAGGTTACCATCAGTTGAGGATTAGACCTAGTGATATACCAAAGACTGCTTTTACCACTAGATATGGTTTGTATGAGTATACAGTGATGTCTTTTGGGTTGACCAATGCTCTAGCTTACTTTATGTACATGATGAATAAAGTTTTTATGGAGTATCTGGATAAGTTTGTGGTTGTATTCCTTGATGACATTCTGATTTATTCCAAGAGTGTGGATGAACATGAAGAGCATCTTAGACTGGTGTTGCAGAAGTTGAGGGAACATCAGCTTTATGTCAAGTTCAGTAAGTGTGACTTCTGGTTGAGTGAAGTTTCTTTTCTTGGGCATGTTATTTCCAAGGATGGAGTTACAGTTAGTCCTAAAAATGTTGTAGATGTGCTCAAGTGCAGTCCACCTAAGAATGTCAAGGATATCCGGAGTTTTCTGGGAATGGCTGGATACTACAGGAGGTTCATTGATGGGTTCTCTACCATAGCTAAACCTATGATTGCTTTGCTTGAGAAGGATAAACCATTCAAATGGACAGAGCAGTGTCAGACCAATTTTGAGGAATTGAAGAAGAGGTTGACAACAACACCAGTGCTAGCTCTGCCAGATATGATGAAGGACTTCTCTATTTATTGTGATGCTTCTAGACATGGCTTGGGTTGTGTTCTGATGCAAGAGGGTAAGGTCATTGCTTATGCCTCTCGACAGTTGAAGAAACATGAATTAAACTATCCAACTCATGATCTGGAATTAGCAGCTGTAGTGCATTCGTTGAAGATTTGGAGACATTATGTCCTTGGTCACAGGTGTAACATTTACACTGATCACAAGAGCTTGAAGTATATATTTACTCATAAGGACTTGAACTTGAGGCAGAGAAGGTGGTTAGAATTGATTAATGATTTTGACCTGGAGATTCTCTACCATCCTGGTAAAGCTAATGTTGTAGCTGATGCTTTGAGTCAGAAGAGTCAGCTGAACATGTTAAAAGTGATGGAGTTACCCAAAGAGTTACTAGCTGAATTTGAGTATCTCAATTTGGGGTTTGTTGTTAACACTCAGGGAGTTTCTATGGATGTGGAACCGACACTTGATCAGGATATCAGGAAGGGTCAGAAAACCAATAAGGAACTTTAGGAAATTGTCAAGATGGTGAGTCAAGATAGAGCCCCAGGATTCAGTGTTGATGAAGAAGGGACACTCTGGTATAAGCACAAGTTGGTTGTGCCTGATAATCAGAAAATCAAGGATACTATTCTTAAGGAGTGTCATGAGTCATCTTACTCTATTCACCTTGGAGGTACTAAGATGTACCAGGATCTGAAGGAACATTATTGGTGGAAAGGTATGAAGAGGGACATTGGGGAGTATGTTGCCTTGTGTGATACTTGTCAGAGGGTAAAGGCAGAACATCAAAGACCAGCAGGATTGTTGCAACCATTGAAGATACCTGAATGGAAGTGGGATGAAATCAGTATGGATTTTATTGCGGGATTACCTCAAACTCAGAGAGGTTTTGATTCGATTTGGGTCATAGTGGATCGACTAACCAAGGTTGCTCATTTTATACCTATCAAGACCACTTACACTGGAGCACAGTTGGCTGAGCAGTATATGGCTCGAATTGTGTGTGCTCATGGAGTTCCTAAGAGGATCATTTCGGATAGAGGCACACAGTTCACTTTCAAGTTTTGGGAGCGGGTACATGAAGCTTTGGGAACTGAGTTAAGGTTTAGTTCAGCTTATCATCCACAATCAGATGGCCAGACAGAAAGGGTTAATCAAATTCTAGAAGATATTTTGAGGGCCTTTGCCCTAGAGTCTAATGACAGTTGGGACAACAATTTGCCTTATGCTGAATTCTCTTACAATAATAGTTATCAAGCTAGTCTCAAGATGTCTCCCTTTGAAGCATTGTATGGATGAAAGTGTAGAACACCTTTGTTCTGGAATCAAGTGGGAGAGAGGCAAGTATTTGGTCCTAATGTCTTGAAGATAGCAGAAGAGCAGGTCCAAGTGATCCGGCGTAACTTGAAAGCAGCCCAGTCTAGACAGAAGAGTTATGCAGATGTTCACCGAAGAGAGCTTGAGTTTGAAGTGGGTGACTATGTTTATCTTAAGGTGTCTCCAATGAGGAATCTCAAGAGGTTCAAGGTTAAAGGGAAGTTAGCCCTGAGGTACATTGGTCCTTTCAAGATTCTAGAAAGGAGAGGAGAAGTAGCTTATCAGCTTGAGTTGCCAGCTTACTTATCCAATGTGCATAATGTGTTCTATGTCACTCAATTCAAGAAATGTTTGAGGGTCAAAGAAGAGGAGTTGCCTATGCAGGAAGTGGAATTGCAGAAGGATTTGACTTATGATGAGAGTCCATCCAGGATTTTAGAGACAACCGAGAGAGTCACTAGAAGTAAGGTTGTCAAGTGGTGCAAAGTGCAATGGAAGTACCACTCAGAGGATGAGGCTACTTGGGAAAAGGAAGAGGATCTAATGGTAGAATATCCAGACTTGTTTCCTGAGTCTTCTAATCTCGGGGACGAGATTCTTTTAAGGGGTTAGGTTTATAACACCCTAGTTTTTGAAACTTTAAATTTTAAATGAATTTGAGTTTATACTTGCATGGATGCTTTACATTTATAGGCCAGCCATAAAGTTTTATGAATAACTTTAAAAGGTGTAGCACGTTAGAAACCATGCTTTGTGCATTCATGCCGCTGCATAGTCTTTGGTTGACTTGTTTGAGCTAGTTGTTCAATTCTTGCTTTGCTCTCTAGTTACCTATATGCTCTAACTTATCCTCGCTAACCCTAGACTAACAAAGCCTAGCCTAACTAGCCTAGGCCAGACCCTCGTAGTTCCTGGCCAACCCTAGCCTCTCCTGGCCAAGCCTGGCCAGCCACAGGCAGCTATGGCCAGCCAATGCCAAACCAGCAGTTGCAGACGTAGGCCACGGCCGGCCACAGCCGGCCAGGCAGGCCAGCAGGTCACCCGGCCGCTCAGCCGAGCCAGCCGCCACGCAGCCCAGTGCTCGCGCCGCTTGATGGGCCGAGCGGCCCAGCCGCCCGACGCAGCGCGCGCGCCGCTTGATGGGCCGAGCGGCCCAGCAGGCCGAGCCGCCTATGTCCGCGCGTCGCCCGCGTGCGTCAGCGCCGACGCCAGCCGCTTGCGCCTGCAACGCGTCACCGCCCACCGTCGCCGATAGGTGGGGCCCACCCGAGTGGGGACCACTCGCACAGTGTCGTCTCCCTCGCGGGGACAGACACCGAGCGGGGGTCCGCGCGCCGCGTGAGCACGCGGCCCAAGGATCCTCGGCCCACTTTAAAGCTGCCTCTCGGAACCCTAGCCGCCTCTCCGTGCCGCCTCTTGGAACCCTAGCCGCCACCCGCGCTGTCGCCCCGCCCGAAACCCTAATCTGCTCAGCCGCCGCCATTGCCGCCGCCCGAGCTCCATCGATCTTTACCGCCGCTTCGTCTCTGCCATCAAGAACACCACCAAACGTCGCATAGGGAGGTGAGCTGGCTGCTAGCGCCCTTGGTTTGGTCCTCGTGGCTCGCATCGTCTTCCCCACCGAGCACCGACCGACAGCCATGGCGCCGCCTGCTCGATCCACCGCCTTCGACCGCCGGCGACCGTCTTTGACTCCACGGTCGGCTCCGCGAAGCTGAGTCAGTCACCCCGGTGCACCCCGCATAGCAAACCCACGCCTGTAGCGTCACCCCACCGAGATATCCGGCGTCGGTCACGGTGCATCCGCGTAGATCTCCGCCTCTGGCCATCCCCCGCCGCCATCGACCCCGGAATCGAGTCCGTGACGTCACGCCAAGCCTTTCCGTACCCTTTGCCTCGATAGTCGAGCGCCGTAGCGTGTTTTCGGCCAACGCCGGGGAGCCTCCGCCATCGGCCGACGCCGCTCCGACGACCCCGTCTCGCCGGACCTTCGCCAGCCCTCGGATCTGAGCCGGGCGGCTCAGATCGGGTGTTGACTCCCGATCAACCATGAGGTCAACCGGGGTCTGCACCTACCGACGTGGCAACCACGTGGACGCCACGCATGCGCCACGTCAGCACCACGTGTGCGCTGACCGCGTCAACGCGGTCAGGCCACCGACAGTCCTGCCAGCTTTGCAGAAAAGCCCCTGTGGTTTTCTTTATTTACAAACTAGTCCTTCGCAGTTCAAAAATAATTATATTTTGTCCTATTTTCTGCAGAATAGCCCCTAGACTTGTTTTAGCCATAACTTTCACGTTTTAACTCCGATTGTAGCAAACTTATACTTTTTGGAATCGTCTCGACGAGTAGAATGTTTTTATGCTATTTTTTTTTGCTACTGTTGATATGTTCTAGTGTACTGCTCTAATTAAAATATGTTTGTTTGCATGTATTGCTCGTGCGTCATGATTGTGGCGTCTAGAGAACGAGTCGTGGGTAAACGAGGATCAGCAGGACCCGGAGGACTACTTGCAGTAGGACATTAACCAAGGCAAGTGCATGCATTCTTTTGAACATATTGCGCCTATTCATGTTTAAGTAAATTCACTTCATGTGTCTTAAATCGGCAAACCATAGGACTTACTAGCCTCTTTACCCAAAGTTATCCTATGGGGGTATTAGTTGTTAGGTTTTAGGTTGCTAGTGCTCTATCTCACCTTTCACCGCTTAATGAAGATAAAACTTGCTTCTTAAAACATGTTAGAGCCATGGGCTCTTGGGTTCGGCCGTTGGAGAAGTTGATGCATGTCCGCATCGTTGGTTGGCGGTGAAAGAAGGGGGAACGGATGTCAGTGGGCTCGTAGTGACGGGGTCATCTGTATCTCCTCCCCCTTGTGGTCCTTTAGTGGAGCGGAAACCTGGGACTTCCGTACAGCTCCAGGCTAATGGGCTCTGGCTTGGTCGATTAGCAGGACCATCATGGGCAGATAGACAGCTTACCGACGGGTGGCCATAGCTATGGTTGCTAGGGCTTGTTTACAAGTATTTAGTATGGGAGGGGCTAGAGATCTGTGACGGGGGCGACCTCACGGGGAAATTGCCGATACGCTTGGACTCAAGGCTGGTGAGTTGTTACTGCCTATGACCCTATGAAGGACCTCGTTGTGACCTCTGCCAGCCTATCTTGGTAATGGGCTAAGAGACTTGCAACCTCAGGCATAAAGAGTAATCACAATCTGGAGTGAAAGTGTACACCTCTACGCAGAGTTAAAAATCGATATATCGTCCATGCTCACGGTCATGAGTGGCCTGGATTCTCGCATGATTAGCCAAATGGTTTAAGCTGTGAAATCATGGTGATGTTGCTGAGGTTGCTACCTCGGGTTTTATCGGGATGGCTATCCTGTGTTCCTTTGAGATGGCTATCTCATGTTTAATATGTTAATGATTTATGTTTATATCTATGATGATAAATGACACTTTATTATTACTTGAACCTTAATAAAGGATTGGGTGTTTCAACCAAGTTGATTAGAGAATAGGTTGCAATAAGTAAAATCTTAATTGTTTAACTTTAAAATGCTACCACAGTCTATCTTTCAGCTTTACCTTGTACTAGCTTTGCATGTCATTAATTTTCGTCTGTACTTGCTGAGTTTCGACATGGAACTCACCCTTGCTATTTCCCAACCAAAGGATGCTCAAGTGATGACTCAGATGGAGACTTTCCTGAGAACTATCCGGGATACTAGGCATCGTGATGCTGCCATCGACCTTCCTATGGCGAGATGGAGTCGCTACGTCTATCTCGTTTAGTTGTTATTCATTTTGGACGATGTGATTTATATTCCTCTTTACTCTGGTGACAATTATGTAATAATGGTACGATGTAATCGTTATATTATGTTTTATTTGAACACTGTGCTTTTGAACCATGTAATTTGTCGTTCATGTGTGTAAATTATTCCTGGCGCACATGAGCTTTTGCCTTGGTTTCATTCCTTCGAAATCAGGGTGTGACATATGTTTGTGGGTGTCATTGACAGACAACTTCGAGAACTGAATGATAGATTTAATGAGACAAACATAGAACTACTTTGTTGCATGGCAGCCTTTAGTCCAGTTGATTCTTTTGCTGCATATGATCAAGCCAAGTTGGTTACACTTGCTACAAAGTTTTATCCTAAGGATTCCACAACTGAGGAATTAGGGAAACTTTCATATCAGCTTAATATGTACGTTTCTTATGTCCATAGAGATAAAAGGTTTAAAAATCTGAAGAAACCTTTGTGAGCTTTCGGTTAAGCTTGTGGACACACAAAGGGATGAACAATATGATATTGTTTACAAGCTTCTTAAGTTGGTGCTAATTCTTCCGGTAGCAACTGCTAGTGTTGAAAGAGTGTTTTCCATAATAAATTATGTGAAGAACAAGCAAAGGAACAAAATGGGTAATGAATATTTAAAAAATTGCATGGTTACATTCGTTGAGAGGGAATTCTTCAGTCAAGTGAAAGATGAGGATATCGTCAATCTCTTCCAACGAGGGGATCGTAGAGTTATCCTGTAGTAGCTATCATTGTTTTATAATATTTCTAATTATTTATGTCTCGTACTTATACTTTGGTTATTGTTATGGATTTATTATGGTATTTTTGCCCTTTGGTTACTATTGTGAATTTGTTATGACTATTTGCTTCGAAATTTTGTATATTTGGCATACCCAGTCGCAAATTCCTGGCTCCGCCACTGTGTTAAGCCGTTAGTACTTTTTTTTGCACAGAATGCAGCATATAAGATCATAGGAATTTCAGGATTATCAAGACTTAATTAATAATATAGTACTTGGCGAAGGGTGTACTTTTTATGGTCCAGTATATATCAATTGCAAAACTAAATCCACCGGTCAGTTCATGTTGATCTGAAACAGTTGAAGCAAAATGACTACTGATAGATACTTAGTAGAAATGTACTCTCTCCGTTCCAAATTGTAGTTCACTTTGACTTTTTCGGTACATGCATTTTGTTATATATCTAGACATATTATTTATCTAGGTACATAACAAAATGCATGCACCAAAAAAGCCAAAATGAACTACAATTTAAAACGGATGGAGTACAAGGATTTTTTTCTCTTTTGCACTATATGTGGTAAGGATAGAGAAATGCAATATTTATTCTTAACATTGAAGACGAAGATATAAGTCTTATATTTTGTCATCAACCCAAATGGATACGTACAACTACTCCAGAACCGGCAATTGTGGATGATAAGATCAGTAAGCCATTTTGGTCACCCTATTTTTCCAAAGACTTACAAGTTCATGGTGCTGGATGAGGAAATGCCTTTGAATTCTGATTCAAAATGGATTGCTTGGTGTTGTATGAATCAGGCGGTGGCTTGGGGAGGCTAATGGCATGTGATCTTAGGAAGAGTCTAAGCAATTTCAACTGAATAAGCTAGGTGATGAGACTGTTTTGCTGGAGAAGCTGAATAAGCTAGGAATACTGTGATATATGAAGAGACCAGACAAGCATCCTTGACTGTCAGTATAATGAAAGATAAGCTATTCTCATTTTTTTATTTGTTCTTGGGTTGGCGCCTATTTGCATAATTCTGGGTAAAATATGCAGAATTATGAACTTCCTGTATGTCAATAAGAATTTTTAGGGATGTGGGCAGATTAGTACTGGTACTGCAGAAGAAATCTAGAAATGCAAATAATCTGGTATATTGAGCAATGATAGCAATAGGGACAACTTGGTAGACTAGGGAGGAGCTCTGGTTTTACCATGACATAGACTATGTTTTTCTGGTGACTGAATTCTGTCTTGCTGCAGGACTATGAATATGCTGAGTTTTAACCCTGTTGCATTAGACATTGCTAATCACTTTTGTCTGCTAATTACCATACTGCAACGACCGTTTAGGTGAACAAGAATAGGTCCGCTATGTTGTCCAAGGCTGAAAATCTAGAGTTCTTTGATAGGCTACGTGCTGCCATAGAGTAGTATAGTCGTATAAGTAGAGAATCTATCCAGTTCTGTTTAGTTTTTAGTTCAGAGTTCTTCATGCAAGATTGCTTGGCCAAAATCAAAGCCAAAAAGGAGCCATCATATGAGACACAGGAGGCAAGTCTGGAAAGTGTGGCCTTCCTATTTCTTGTTGGGCTGTTGACTTTCTTATTTATACTATGGATGTTACTTTCGTCAATTAATTATTGCAGGATGGTGTTGCTACTTGGCAACGATAGTCTAATTATGCGGTTATATCTGTATTGTAATTAGCCAGGACTCGATGTATGGCAATGATAGTCTACTTATGCGATTGTATCTGTATTTTAATTTGTACTATAATCAAGACTCAATGATTGTTGGTAAACATGCTTTCTTATTATTTCTAAAGTTGCCTATATATAGAATGTGGCAAATAGAGTTATCACACTCAATATATTTTTTTGGTAATAGTATAACAAGCATTTAAATAAATTATCATATGGTATTTTTTCCACTGCAACGCACGGGTATTTAACTAATGAGGAGAATAGTTGAATCTAGTAAAAAAAACTTCCAAAGAAGTTTGTTGTAAGCATGTTCGGGGTAGCAACATTGTCCTAGACAGTGACATTAACAGATTAACCTGAGTTACCTTCTCATTGATTCCTTCATTAAGTAGAAACTGATCGAGAAGATTTCAAAGGTCAATAATCTGAAGATTTCAAAGGTCTACTACATACAGGTTGCCTGGTTTCTCCAGTATTGACACGGCAAGCATGTTGGACAGCTTAATGTAGAGATGCAAAATTCAATTAATTGGTTAGCTTTACTTGGTGTCCTATGAAGTTTAACAAAAATATGGAGGAAACTTTATGGTGCAAAACCAGAAACTTGTCCATAATAGACGCAGTATCAATGTACTGCTATACTGAAAGCAATATGCACACCTCTAGAGTAACCTGAAACATACGTGGGGTAAACTTTATAGCACAAAGCCACAACTTGTTCATAATCTATGACTTTTTTTGCAGAAAACTAAAATGTTTTCTGCCTACCTGTTCAAGTTTTTCTCATAGTAATTTGCAGGCACCTCACTTTCCTCATTGCATTGATTTGTTCATTGAGGAAGGACAATGGTATGAACTATAAATTCTGTTTTCTATACCTCCCCTGTACTTCTTATCCAGACCTTGACTGATGCCCTTGTGTTATGCACACAGCATGTTTATAGTTGCATCTACCTCTTTAGGTTCAGTGTGTTTTTTTGTCTCATACTAGCAAATGAGACAGGTATGGAAAATTGTCCTGATATATATATTCCACCATTCCCAAAGCAGCAGGCTTTAGAATGACAGCTACACTGAAACTGGATGCCTAAAACAGAATCGATAGACAATATTAAAGCAAGAAAAACACGCCCAGTTCCTTCAATAATTACTGATGCAATACTTAAGTAACCACTCTGAACATCAGTTTACATGGATCCATAATTATTATAGTTATATATAGAAAAGCAATACCAAAAATTCAGTTGTGAACACATAACTCACTGCAGAGTAGCTAGTATAGATGATTACACATTACCGATTGCATAATTTTTTTAGTAAGACGAGTGGTCAAACTTGGGGTCCAAAAAGTCAAACGAACTATACTTTGAAACAGAGGGAATACTTATGAAGCGAGAGGAGATGGTGGTGGTTGGAGCAGCTAGCGAGAGCTTAAGCACACGGCGGGAACGGCAGTTGCCAATTGCACAACATGTCTGTGTGGTGTCGGTTGCAGTGGAGCAACTTGTATCGTGTGTGGCAGTTTTAGCTTGTATGTGAGGCGAGTTTACTATTGGATTAAGTAGTGGGCGTGTCACGGAGTGTATTGACGATCAGTTGTAATTGTGAACTATTGTGTGTTTTTTATAGAGAAAAATAGCTCTGTTCTCTGAACGGTTGTCTTTGTGTTATCCATCGTTTGGTTAGGCTACCTAATGCATAGAGTGCGTGTGATTGTGATCGTTGAGGCAACATGCTAACATGTAGTCCATGCAACGGCGAGAACTATAAAACGCGCCGTGTAGGGGGCATACCAAGAAGCCATATAGCGACACTGGTCTGATGGCTAAGCGGCAAACCAAGGACCCGTAGAACGAGACCTCTAGCGGCAATGGCGTGTCCACACAGTGACGATGATCACGCCTGGTATTTAAGAGGAAGGTTGCGGACGAAGATAACACAAATGACGTCTTCGGTGCGACCATGGCCACGGCGCCCAACCTCAAGGAGGGGCTGCAAATAAGGGCTTGGTGTCGAGCTACCGGTGCACAAGAAGATGATGTGGAGGGTGAGGATGACAAAAGATCTTGCGGGGCGGTGAGGTGGCAGCCGAGATGCACTGCCCTTCAATCGGTGTGCTGGTGGTTTTGAACCCAACCAAATTCAAGTCGGTGATGGGGAAGATGCTGGGGAAATCAAAGATCACCTCTTCCATGAGTTCATTTCAAAAAAATTCAGTGATTCCAAGGGGATTCACAGAAGAAACAAACACCTACACGTGAATAATCCCTCCCTTCCTCCTCCTCTGACATTGCACTGAAATTTTTGTAATTTCAAGAGGGCAATAGCCATTGTGAAATACTAGAACAGAAGCGGTTCATTTGAAAACACTAGGATAACAGATAGCTTACCAAGAGTTCTCGTAATTAGATTTGATGATTTCAAACCAGTCTATGCATCTTTCTCTTCAAGAACTGAGGTTTCAAAGGGCAAAAGCAAATTTTTGATTTTTTTTTTCAGTAGTAATTTATTGGTTTCAAATGCTACGGTCTTAAGGGATGAGAAGAACATTGTACTTAATTACATTACACAAGCACACGTTTGTCATTCACAGTCGTTCTTTTTCAATAACATGGTTTGTGGTCAGGACATTGGCTAGAAGTTGGTTCTATTTTTTTTACAGTTCTACTCTACTTAGCATAATTCAGCTAGATCGATGGTATTGTGCATTGCTGGGAACATAATTTGTATGAGATGTAAATGTTCAGGAGTTTGGCATCCATCCAGTGGCAATCGATGTCTCCATAATGTTTTAGAACACAAGGTGCTCTGTCCATGCTCTGAAAATTGAAGCTATCATTGTTTGCTTCACTTGAATCTAGTCCAGTTGAACCAGAAAGGGAAAGAATATATGAGCGATCTATGTAGATATGGGTAAGCATACACTCTGCTATTTTTATCTCCACAATGGTAAAACCATATGAGTCTATAAATACTACTTTTGCAACATATTGTGGCTGCCCTTATCAGAAAGGGTATGGGTCGGTGTGCCTATGGGCACTGATTAATTAAGGTTTTAATTAATGTTCGATCATGCTGCCATCTGCTGTATCATGGGAACTTTCTGCTCATTCGATCACTCATATTCTGCTTATGCGTGACACTTCCATTGTCGGCGCAAGTAACGGCTAGGTAGGGTTATGCTCTGTCGAATAACATTTAGGGCGTGTTTGGTTCCCACCATCTCCTCATACCTACTCCCGAGATGTAGGGCACCGGTGTTTGGTTCCCATTCTCCACCCTCGGCCTGGCCATGCGCGTGCAATTTCGCCCCCTCAGCTAGGCTCGGGAACACCCAAATCGACCGTACCTCTAGAACCAGGCTCCCGTGATGCAGCCGCGCCCGCGTGCGCACAGCGATTTAGGCCGTCGAGAGATGGCGCGAACGCACTACGGTTACCTCCCCTCTCCCGCTATTCACCGCGTTTGGTTTACCAATGCCACTGCTGCCCTCTCGGTTGGTCACTTGTTGCTCCTGTCGCTGCGCCGGTAGGTGCTCCACCTCCTTCTCCTCTACTTCACTCTGGTGTTCATCGATTTGGCCTGTTCATCCTCCTTCTATGGATCTGAGCCGTATGTAGGCAAGTGATTTGTCCCTCTTCTACCTCCCATGTCGTCTTGATTTTGTAACCCTAACTCACCATTGTTCCAAATCTATCTACAGGCTGCACATCTGAGTTTTTGGCTGTTCTTGTGGTATGAATCCAAGTTCATACCTCAAGAACCTTAACTTGTGTATGCAAAATCCTTTTTTTGTTGTACACTTGCAGATCTGCCCTCCCTCGATTGTTGTTGTGCTTTTTGCTTGGGGTCATGCCAATTTTGTTCGGTATATGAGACAACTAATCATCTCTCCCCCCCCCCCCCAATCTGTGACAATGGCAATTTCAATTTGAGATTCTGTCCAAGTCTATGAGGTGACAATTTTAATTAGAACATCTATCCATGTCTACACTGCTGAAAAATTTAATCTGAGCATATGTCCAAGTCTATGACTATTGTTACAGATTTTTGTTTGAGCATTTTGTCTTTCCATGTAATAATATTAGTACAGGTTTTTGCAGTTTAATTTTGCTTTCTAAAATGATGTAATATTCATCGCAAAAATATTGTTGCACCAAACTGTGTACTTGTTGGTGGTAACCTTACCACTCAAACAAAGTACTAACTCTACTAGCTTCTAGCAGGCAACCAAACACGGTTTCAGAATCAGCACAATTTGAATTCTGATGCAAGTGCAGGGAACCAAACACAGGCTGTGTGTGTCCAGGCTACAAGAAGATAGGCAACCAAACAACCACCCTTGCATGCACTCAGCCTGGCCAAAAGGGGCCTGGCTGGCTGGTGCGAGCCAGGCTAGGCAGGGAAGGGAACCAAACACGCCCCAAAGATACATAATGATTTTTTATAATGCATTATTTGGTGTCATAGATGTTATAATTCTTTGGTAAAGAGATGGTCTCTCTTAAAATAGTTCAACTTAGAATAATTCTTAGAATTGATTCATTTTTAGGACAGAGAGGGCGGAGTATATATTTATATTGTTACGTGTAAACAATATGCTGTGTTACATTCTCCCAGCAAGGCACAATGCCATCTATCTAGCCGAATTTATCTGAGTAGAGTAAAACTATGTAAAAAATGGGCATCCAACTTTTAGCCAATTGTGCATTTCCCTTTAAAACCTTGGGTTCTTAAAGAATTACAAGATATGCATAATTTGTTCTTACATCATCAAATCCAATTGCAAGAACTCTCGTTAGGCTATCGGCTATCATAGTTTTTCAACTAACCTCTATTCTAGTATTTCACAATGGTTATTATCCTCTTGCAATAACAAAGATGCTCAGTGCAATACAAAGGAGAGAGTCTTTGTTTGTTCTTTAATTGAATTTCCTTGATCTCTAAATCTTTCTCAAATGGATTTATACAAGGGTGATCCTTAATTTCCCATTTATCTCCTCTATCTCCCAATATATTTATTTGGGTCATGTCTGTGCCAAACGTGGAGCAGATGTGGGCGGCATACTATCGCTCGTTGAGCTTGAGACGAGCCCAGGGTTCATGGTCCTGCACATGTTGATGTGCTCAGCTCCCATTATGTACGCATTGGCGGGATCTTGCTACTTGTCCAGTATACGATGGCTGGAGTTGTCGACGATATTGACCGTTGTCATGAGCGCAGACCTACAAATCATAGAATCCAAAAAATGACAGTAAGATTGCAGCGTTTTTTTCTTTTCTTCGATGCTGCCTATTGTTTAGTTTGTGGGCAGGCTCACTAGACCTTCTACCTAATCACGGCAGGACTCCATCTCCGATAGAGCCTCTTCAACTGTGCTGCTAACATGTGGCACTGTCATTGAAGTACCCGACTTGATCAAACATGACCCTAGGAGATCTTGCTCCAACGTCCCACAAGATCACTTTGAGTATATTGGTTGCGCAACTCATTATACAGCCATCAGTTGTTTGTTTATATATATGAGCTAGATCATCAAGAATTTGCCCTTGAGTCATGCATGTATTACCGTTCTTCCACAACTATCTCGTGATTTCTATCTCTACTAGATTACCTTTTGTGTCAAGAAAGCACAACATTCGTGGTGGTCACCCAGGAGGGTTTGCGGCCGGAATAGATCTGGGACCCTTGAGAAAGGATTTCAGCTTTTCTCTTCCCGTAAAGACTCTTAGTTTTGCTTGCACTCATCTCCATGCTCGAGTCTGCTCTCCCAGAGGTTCTCGCCATGTAAGTTGGATCAATTTTTTTTGAGCAATGGTTTGAAAACTAGTGCCACCTACTGACAGCACAACACCTATTTTTTTTCTTGTGTCTCCACCTTTTTTTGTTGCGAGTGTCTATGCTAGATCATGGGAATTTTATGCTCATTCGATCATTCATATTCTACTTATGCGTGACACTTCCACTGTGGACGCAATGGACGGAGATTCAGGCACAACTTTGAGCATACCACCACAAATGTGTTGCACTTTCTTGGCGCAAAAGGTAAATCTAATCAACATAGGAGTCATGAGATAGATGTGAAAGAGGGGTAATACATGCATGACTCATGAGTAAATTCTCAATGATTTGCTGGCTCATATATAAATAAACAAAAAATGTGCTATAGCTACAGAAAATGGTGTTTTAGTCCAGACCATCGCTTAAACTTTGTACACTGATGGTTGTATAATGAGTTGCCCGACCATTATACTCAAGTGATCTTATAAGACTTTGGAGCAAAACAAACAAATCTCCTAAGGTCCAGCCGCCTCGTCGGGCTCCTCCATGCTCAGTGATGATGAATGCGCACTCGTGAGGACTGGCTGCATTTATCATGGCGAAGTACCATCCCCATCTCCACCATGACGCACTCAATGAGAAAGCTAACGGGCTTGTTCTGTGCAAGTTCTACCACAGCACCCGCAACCACTTTGTCACACGACAACGATCACAACGGTGGCTGAGGCATGTCGCCTCAGATACACATTTTCTTGAAGGAGAGATGGCCGGCAATGACGATATCAGACCGGGGACGTTGACGTGTACTACGTCATCAATTCGGGCACTTCAATGGCAGTGCCACATGTTAGCGGCGTAGCCATCCTGCTGAAGAGGCTCTATCGGAGATGGAGTTCCGCCGCAATCATGTAAGAAGGCCCAGCGAGTATGCCCACTGTGGAATTTGGGGAAAGTCTGGAAGTCTCTGTTGTTTGTTTTGTTACATATATACATGTACATTGCTATGGGCTGGACTAGGCTCGCCCTATTACATAATATGGCCCAACACTCCCCCTCAAGATGGGTGATAGATATCTATCATTTTCATCTTGTTACATGCTAAATTACATTCTTTTACTCCTAAACTTTTTGTCAAATAATCAGCTATTTGACCACCCGAGTTTACATGACTTATCTCTAGTATGCCACCATCTAATCTCCTTGATGAAGAAGCGATCTATCTCAACATGTTTGATTCTATCATGCTGAACGGGATTATTTGCAATACTCTTATTATCACACCAAATCCTCGAGGGGCCTTTTCTTAGCATATTTAATTCTGATAGAAGATTCCTAACCCATAACATTTCACTAAGTCCGAGAGACATCGCTCTATATTCTGCTTCAGCTGTTGAATGAGATACAACTGGTTGCTTCTTGCTTCTCCATGATACTAAGTTTCCCCCAACAAAGATGCAATATTATGAAGTCGATCTCCTATCATCAAGACAACTAGCCCAATCAGCATCACAATAACATTCCACTTCCAAGTGGCCATTACTCTTAAATATCAACCCCTTTCATGGACTACTCTTTAAGTATCTCAAGATCCGGTAAACAGCATCCAAATGCCCACTCCTTGGGTCATGCATGTAGCGGCTCACAACACTTACTGCATAGGATATGTCAGGACTCGTATGACATAGATATATAAGCCGTCCAACAAGCCTCTGATATCTTTCCTTATTGACTGGGTGACCTGATTCAGCACATAATTTGTGATTCGAATCAATTGGTGTTGATGCAAGCCGACATCCAAGCATGCCTGTATCACTAAGCAAGTCAAGAACATATTTTCTTTGTGAGATAACAATACCTTTTGGATTTCGTGCAATCTCAATACCCAAAAAATACTTGAGTTGACCAAGGTACTTGACTTCAAACTCTCTACTTAGATTCCCCTTGAGGCATTTGATCTCTACTTCATCATCACCAGTAATAATGAATCATCCACATATACAGCTAGCACTGTGATCTTGCGCCCTGAATGTTTATAGAATACAGTATGATCTCCATTGCATTGTTTGTATCCCATTGCACATAAAACACGTCTGAATCTATCAAACCATGCCCATGGAGATTGCTTGAGGCCATATAGTGATTTCTTCAGTCTACATACCTTTCCAACCATCTCAGGCTTAGAATAACCAGGCGGAACCTCCATGTACACCTCCTCTTGTAGGTCACCATGAAAGAAAGCATTTTTTACATCTAATTGATGCAAGGGCCACCCAAAATTTGCTGCACAGGAGATCAAAGTTCTCACCATACTCATCTCCGCCACTGGAGCAAATGTCTCATCATAGTCAATTCCATATGTTTGGCTATAACCCCTCGCGACAAGTCGAGCTTTGTATCTTTTGACCTTACCTTCAGGAGTTTGCTTCACGGTGAAAACCCATTTGCAACTCACAGGTTTCTTTCCTGCAGGTAGTTTTACAATATCCCAAGTTTTATTTTTTTCAAGAGCTCTAAGCTCCTCCATCATGGCCTCATGCCACTTGGGATCTTGTTTTGCTTCTCTCCAATCTCTAGGAATATATGCCAATTGTAGTGAAGCAATAAATGCTCTATATGTAGGAGATAATGAGGTGTACGAGACATAGTTACTTATGTCATGCTCAAAACCATACCTTTGTGCAGGTACTCCTGCATTGACTCATGTACCTTTTCGTAGTGCAATGGGTAGATCATCTGAGGAGGGGTTTTCAACATTAATCTCTGAGGCTGAAGACACATCAATAATTTCTAGGTCATTTTCACACCTTGGGGCAGATGGACATTGTTCAGATGTTAGTGTTTGGACCAACTCTGTGGTCTCTTGTTGAGACCTAAACTTTCTTCTTGTATATACTTAGAAATCTCTCTATTTTTAACCCCAAACCTGCTCCATTTGTTTGAGTAGATGTCGAATCGCCAGCCATCACCTCCACTCTACTGGACTGTTCCTGAGTAGGTTCACTATGAGCATTACTATTCTCTATCTCTTGACTAGATTCTTCAACACCCATTTGGTTAGGTGCATCCACCAGTTTTGGAATTGTTTTAATAACAATTTCCATTTTTCTTGCTTCATGATCACCTTCTCTAGTTTGTGAAGCTAGATTCTCCCCCTCTCGACCATCACCACCATTCTTCCCCTCTTGACCATCACCATCCATGCTAGGTGAGTCAAGGTCATAGAACAAACAACTTAAATCTGTCTTCTCTCCATAAAAGGCTCAGACTCTCTAAATGTAACATCCATACGAACAAGCGTCGTTCACTAGGACACCAGCACTTGTACCCCTTTTGTGTTGAAGAGTACCCCAGAAAGATACACTTTACTACACGTGGATCTAGCTTCCCCACTGAAGGTCAATGGTCTCTAACAAAATAAGTGCAGCCAAACACCTTGAGTGGTATAATAAATTTGTTCTCCCCAAACAACATTTCATAAGGAGTCTTCATGCTAAGTATCCTTGATGGATTTCGATTGATAAGATAAGTAGTAGTCAAAATTGCCTCAGTCCACAAGTATTTGGCACATTCATTGTATACATAAGTGATCTTGCAACCTCCAAGAGATGGAGATTCTTCCTTTCAGCTACTCCATTTTGTGGAGGTGTATCTGGACAAGAAGTTTGATGCAATATCCCTTGAGTAGAAAGGAAAGTAGTAAATTCATTATTCACATACTCTGTCCCATTACCCATTCTAATCATCTGAACCTGAGTATTGAATTGATTCTTAACACATGCACAAAAATCTTTGAAGCATTTCAGTACCTCATTTTTATGCCTCATGAGATAAACCCATGTCACGCGAGAATAGCAATAAATGAAAGTCACAAAATACCTCATTCCACTAATGGCGACCATGGGAGATGTCCAAACATCAGAATGGACTAATGTGCTTCGAAGTCCTTTGCTAATATAGGAGGCTCTCATATGCTTCCCAAACTCACAAGCATCACACATCAATTTCCTTTTATCAACCTTGCTCATAATATCAGGGAATGCTCCAGACATAGTGTCAAAGGACATATGACCCAACCGACAATGTTGAAGTATCACCTTATTCTCCTCTTCACTTGTAGCAACTACCAAAGCAGTGCACATGGCCTCACTTATTCTTCTATCTAAGAACCATAGGCCATTGCGCCTAATGCCACTCCCAAGCATCCTTCTTGTCTTTCGATCTTCAATTAAATAATTTTCTCGGTCAAGCGTAACACGACAATCCATCTGATCAACCAATGCACTTATGGATACTAGATTAACCAGGAAAGATGGAACATATAGAACAAAAGATAATGTAATTGATGGAGTGCAGTTAACTATACCCACACCTCTAATAGGCTGAGCAGTTCCATCAGCAGTTTGAATAGTTTCCTTACGTGTGGGAGGAAATGAGTTATATGATGCAAATTCATCTAATTTCCCCGTGACGTGACTGATGCACCTGAATCTAGTATGCAATGTGCATAAGATGTACCTTTGTCTGGATGAGCAAGGTTGATGAGATTGCCGATCATAGTCGCCTTTTTATTTTCCTTTGGAAAATCGCTCCTCCTTGAGCTTTCCTGCAATTTTTCCATCTTTTCCTTCCCATTTGACTCTTCTGTAGTTGACATTAGTTCACAAGTCCTTGCTAAAAATAATTGAGCCAACTTCACAAGTTCCTTAGTGGTGAGGATTTCAGCCATCTTCTCAAACATTTGTTCAATCCTTCCACTCTCCGCCATCACTTAATTACTGTTCTCCACCTACACAACCGCAACAGTACCAATTTGTTCCCTTCTCTCTCTCTCTCCCAAAATCCTATCAATTTGCTTCTTGGTGAATCAACAGCTTAGCACACAAGTGGTAGCTTCTCTCTAAGATCCCCACCAACTAGCAATCTGATCCCCTTTCTCTACTTCAACCTCTCACAAATCTTTCACAGTAAGAATTCGACTGGAGCTTCACCACACTGCACCTCCTCTTCCTCAAGCACTCAAGCGTCCACTAGTTTGCAGCAGCACCTACAATCTCCTTCAATCCCAACAGCAACAACCAGCCTTTTGCACCTGCAGTTCTACTCACTGGACCAAAGAACAGAGCACTACAACCCCCCTCCAATAGCAATAGCTCCTTTGCCTTCTACAATCTAGCTCCGCACAAATCCACTCCTAGGATGTATACGCACACACCCCAGGTAACAATTCCTTCTGCAACACAAGTGCAGGAAGAGCACAAGCACACGCACCTCCACCGGCCCTTCCACCACACAGCAGTCACCTGATTTGCATGTCGGCGGCACCAACTGCTCCCCAGCAGCTGTCGTCACCTGGGAGCCAACCTCCTAAGCTCCAGCCTCAGCCTTCACACCAGCAGCCTCCTCACCGTTGCCCTCGGCACCCAGGTCATCCGTCAATTTCACAACCACCACTTCCTTCCCCCAAGGACTATTCACCTCAGACCCCTTCAATTTCTCTCTGATGGCAGCAGGCCGTCGGCGCCGTCACTCCAACCATGCAGGGGTCGTCTCCATCGCCGCCACCACCACTAGCTCCGACACCATGTGGAATTTGGGGAAAGTCTGGAAGTCTCTGTTGCTTGTTTTGTTACATATATACATATACATTTCTATGGGCTGGACTGGGCTGGCCCTATTACATAATATGGCCCAACACCCACTAACTAAACTAGACATTATCGAAGAAAAGAACAAAATGCTACAATCTTGCTGACCATTTCTTGGATTCTATTGCTCATGACAACAGTCAACATCATCGACAACTCCGGCCATCTTATACTGGATGAGCAGCGAGATCCTGCCAGCGCGTTCAGATTGAGAGCTAGGCACATCAACATGTTGAGGGCCATGGACCCTGGGCTCGTGTACAAGCTCAAAGAGCAACAATACGCCGCCCACATCTGCACTATCCTCGGCGTGGGCCATGGCCCGAAACAAATCCACTGAGTGATAGGGAAGATAAAGGAGAAATCAAGGATCACCCCTTGTATAAGTCCATTTGAAAAAGATTTAGAGATCCAGGAAATTCAAAAAAAACTAAATCTCCGTCCTTTGAATTGCACTAAGCTTCTTTGTAATTGCAAGACGGTAATAACCATTGTGAAATACCAGAATAGAGGTTAGTTGAAAAACTAGGATTTTCGATAGCGTAGCGAGAGTTCTTGCAATTGGATTTTATTATATAAGAACAGATTATGCATAACTTGCAATTCTTTAAGAACCGAATGTTTCAAATAAAGGGGAAATGCAATTTTTGGATTGTTTAAGTAGAATTCTTGGTTTCTGATGCAAAGGACTTAAGGATTGAGAATACCATTGTTACATTACACTCACACATTTGGCATTCGCAGTTCAAATGTTTTGTTCTTTTTCAATAACATGGTTTGTACATTTCCTTTTCAAGAACATTGTACTGACTGATAGAAGTTGGATGTCTTTTCTTTACAGTTTTACTCTAATATAGTCTAACTCAGCTAGATCGATGGTATTGTGCATTGCTGGGAACACAAGTTGTACCTGATGTCGTGTTTAGTAATATAAACATAATATCTTTTTCATAAACTTGATCAAACTTAAGGTAGTTTGATTTATAAACAAACAAAAATATCAAATCTTTTTCTTGGATAAAGTTATTATTTAGTTGCGCCTAGGGAACACTCAGTTTAATCCAAAAGTTTAAAAACTTGCTCATGGATGACTCTTCCTCTACCTGAGGTTCAGAAACCTGGGGAATTCTGATGGAAGGAAGTGCCCGAAGTACAGCATTTTTGTCTTAACCAGGTCAGCATCATCAGTAGAAAGAGCATCCTTGGATCTGATGTATCTAACAACTGATCCCTGCACTTTCTTGCCAGTCAAGTCAATGGCAGCCATCGAGATGCTGCAGACGGGCTAAACAAACAACACGGCATGCACAACATTGGGCATATCCAAACTCAGCAGCGGGATCATCATAACCTCGTGTGGGAGACACTCGTGGTTGTTTGCAGCCCAGAGTTCATCTGAAGTGGCCACAACATCCTCGACCCACTCCCACTGTCTGCTGCCATTCTATGCTGTAGTGACCAATGTCCTGAAGGTCACAGTGAAACCAGTCCCGGGTGCCATGTTGCCAAAACCCTTGCCGTCATGGCGTGCAACATGAACAAATACCAAACGGCGGCCACCTTCAGTGACACACAAGCTGCGATACAGATCCTTCCATGCTAGCCGAATATCGCGGAGGAAACTATCCTTTGGGAAACGGACGTAGTAGATCTTGGGGCTGTCGTCTCCACCACAGATGCCATCACAGAACAAGACGCCATGGGAGTAGTCATCCCAGCACAAGCAGTTATTGAAGGTGACAACCTCATTGGTGAGCCAGTTACTCAAATGGCTGTGATCTTCGTCGTCCTGGTAAGGGATGGGCAGGATCTTGGCCTCCCACTTTTCACCAACACCAACACCAGGACGGGCACGGGACGATGACGAAGATCGTAGAAGCGACAGCTCAGCTTGGAACTTGAATTTTCTGCGAGTCCGCTGGCGTACGGCCAGATGCGCCACAACAAAACTCGCCTTTACCATGGCAGCATATCAGGCCAACAGTCAGCGGTGGAAACCCACGTGTACATGGCCTGCCAAGATAATCTTTGTCCAGGGTGCATTGGGGAAGCGGTCGGAGCAACAGCGTCACTTGGAAGGTAGGGTCGACGATGTAGACGAAGTACTCATGCAGGATCTCCCCGAAAGGCATGGATTCATCGACGGGAGAGTCGAGCCTGAGGAGGACGAGGTTGCGGTGGGCGCCCATGAGGTGGCACCTCATCTCGTCCTTGGGGCCTTCCGGCCACGGGAGGTAGAGGCGTGAGGGAGTCGGGGGCTCGGCGAATATGAAGGAGACGGCGAAGCGAGCACCGGTGCAGGTGGTTGAGGTTGCCAAGGTCCTCTTGTCCTCGCGGAATGAGCTGGGATCGTCCCTTCGGAAGACGAAGCGCTCAAGCATCACCCAGTTTGGGAAGGCAGCGTCGGTTGAGGCCATGGATCTCTATCTATCGGATCTATGGAGGTACCAGATCGACTAGGGTTAGGAGCAGGTCGATTTGGGGGAGGTCGACGAGAAAGGGTTCTCTTGGGATACAGTGACCCCAGTTCACAACTCGTGAAGAGGCCGCCACACATGCTGTGCTTCCATCATGCAAAAAGTGATTTGGTAAAGACCAAAATCATGAGATACAGTGGGAAAAAATGCACGACTAACGGTGAGTTGGCTGATATAAATAAACAAAGACCTTATGAAACAAGAGAAACTTTTTGATCCTATTGAGGCCATGAACTTATGGTTGTAGTGAGTTAGAGACGTAGAAACTGTGAGTATTTTGGGATATTGGAGAAAAACATATCAGACAACTATGTCCGCAGAAGCAGTGTACAGGGCATAATTATGGTAGGAGATATTAGAAATGTGCCACTATGTGCGTGTATCCCACAAATGTCGTGTACACTGACTTAATGTTGAGCCTAAAAGCATCCCAAGAGTTTCTTAAAAGCCGTCTCAATCCTATCCTTCTAGCAAGATCGGAAAAAACGCAAATCTAATATAACTCATAACAACCCATCCTCCCAAATTGATACCATTCTTCATGTTTGGGTTCACGGTCGACATGGACGAACACATTATCGTCGCCAATTGTTTAGGTTCACGGTCCACATGGACGACCACATTATCGTCGCCAATGTCGTCTTCAAGGTCGTCATCGGTGCTTAATGGGTGTTGTTCGCCTTGAGCTGCCGCAACGGCGACTAGGCACAACAACTTGTGGTGCAGCTCTCCATATCCTAGGCCATTGTCTGGATCAGGAAGGCTGCAATCGGGCCATCGTCAAGCGCCCGCTGTGCTTGCATGTATGCATGTGTGATTTATAAGATTTTTAGTGGTTCTATCAAATAATCAACAAAAATGTTACATTAGCAGCTTGTAATAAGTATTTTTGGTAGAGGCGTGGAGCAGCACGCTGCGTTAGGTCTGAGGTGTTGACACATTCTTCACACAGCAAAGGCAAAGCTACAAACATGAGAAAAGCAAATTAAGCCCGGTCAATATGTTGTTTCAACACTCATTACATTTGTATTTTCCAAGCCAGGGATCGATCAGCTTTGGCAACAACAAGAATGCAAACAAGCGTTAATGTTGAAGACTGTGGCAGCTTAGAGAAATCGAGTTTTCACCTGATCGAAAGGAAAACTTTTTTAAGAATACATGAGCAGGTCGGTTACCCATGATAGATCGTAGGGCATAACCTGACTTGTCTTTGTAACATTTCTAAAACATAAATTGCCAAATGTGATGCTGCTGCATGCTGGATCTGGAACTCTTCAATATATTGTATTAGAACTCACTATATCACCTTCTGCATTCGAACTGGAAGATGCCTTTCTGTTGATGCCGGTAAGCTCCATGTCAAAGATCAGAGTTGCTGCACTTATTGAGTACAAAACTTGCTGTTAGCTTTATCGAAATTCCGACACAGATTTATAATCCATGGATCGGAGCAGACTGTAAAATGAACATCATGGATGAGGTAAAATGGTCATTCTGAAATCGAGAGAATCTACACAAATAATTTTTTCACATGGAAGCAGCAAGCAAACAAATTATGAGCCATACCTGCTGTAGCCCATCTTTTTAGGTACGTTTAGTTTCAGCTTTTCACCAACCTTGTAGTCCAGAATCAAAAGAGGGCCAAGATATTGAAACCACGAGTTGTGGAGGAGGCCGATTCCTGGATTGGGGCGGGTTTTGGTTGCCTCGCCTTGGTGACCGGTCTTGTGGTTGAAGCGCTGATCAGCTCGTCACCGTAGCGCAAATTAGTTATTTTCTTAGTACAACCTGTTTACACCACGACACTAGCTGGTGATTTGTTTTGTGTGTCACTCCAAAAGGCGTATGACTATACGAGGAGCCATACGCCTTTTGGAGTGTGTATGAACTCTAATCTTTCACTTGATGAAGCGAGTGTCAATGCTAATGCACGTTTAAAAAAAAACCTCAGGGTTGTGGCAGGCTTGATGCCGGAATGTTCATGCAGAGCGAAAATAGAGATGCGGTGGCCGTGGCTGGATGCAGTAGGGTTCTGCGGTAGCGGAGGGTTCTGTGGTAGTGGAACAGTTAATGCAGTAGTTGCTGCAGCTAGATATAGTGGTGGAACATTCGCTGACAAACGTGTCTGTGTGCACCTGCGTCCCTTTTGTGGTAGTGGAATAGTAAACCAATTTTTACGCCTGATTTTTATTTTATTTGTTGAAATAAAACGTAAACGAGTTCCTGAAAATCTGCACCGACGCTCCCCTGGGCGAATCGTGGGGCGAACCATGAGCGCCACCCCACCTTCCACCTCACTCCGGTCTGGCGGTGGCAGCCCCCTCCCATTCCTCCCTCACCAACACCCTGCTCCACCCTACCCCCCATCTTCCTTCCCCCACCGTCATATTCCGGCGAGGTGCGACCGGCGGGCGGATCCGTGCCTCTCTAGGCCGGATCTGGCCGCCCCCCTCCCGGATTTGGTGCTCGGAGGTGAAACGATGGCGGCAAGCAAGGAGGACCGGCGGCGGTTCTCCTCTGTTGTCCCCGGTGTTGGTGGCAGCCCGGTAGGACAGATCTAGGCTCTTTGGGCCTAGATCCGCTGACGACGGTTCTGGAGGACGGTGGAGCATCCGGCGCCGCCCCCACTTACGGCCCGCGACAGCGGCGGCGGCCCGGCCTTCGGGTGAGATCAGTCGACGGCGGTTCCGGTGGCGCCCTAGCCGCCCCTGCTCGGGCTGGTGGCCAGAGGAGCGCCTGGCGCTACAATTCCTGCGGCATCCCCAGTGGCGACGACGGGCCCAGCTGGCTGAGCGTGGCCGTCCCCGCATACCTGTCCCTGGCCGGCCGCGGTGTTCCAGCGGTCGGCAAATGCAACCGATGACAACCGGGGCGAAAGCCCCCCTCCCAGGCTATGTATCTAGGCTGACAACGGTGGCGCGCAACATCATGACCTCCTTGGATGCGTTGTCACTTCCTTTCCGTCAGTGGCGGCTGCCGAAGCAATTCACGAACAAAAGTTCCTTGGGTGGCTGTCTCAGCGAAGCTGGCATCTGCAGGCGTCAAGCCCTTCCTGAAGGCTCCGCTGATGAACCCTCTACGCTCCCCCCTGCACGTCCGTGGTAGCGCCTGCCTCGGGTTTCACTGCCGCTCCACCATGGTCTCTCTCTCCCTCCGGCTCGGATGTTGATGTGTCGATGTTCGCTGTCGTCGTTGCTTGACCTCCAATCGGTCATCGACATCGCGCCTGGCTCCACCTCTAGCAGTTGCTGCTGAGCGTGTGATGCCCCCTCGTGGATAGCAGTCGCTGCCGAGCATGTGATGCCCCCTTGTGGATACTTGGCCGCGAGGGCTCCGGTCTCTTGGTGGGCTATTCGCCTCCACTTGCGTATCTCCTGAGTGGGTACCATGGCGTTGGAGTTTGCTTTGCAAAGTTGTATTAGGATTGGTGGAGGAACCCTTTCCTTTTCTTTTCTTGTTGTATGTGTCGTTGTTGCTGTGGTTCCGACCACTATCTTTGTGGCTCGGTTCCTCAGCTTTGTTGTATTCGCCGTGCCTTTGGCCTTCTCCTTCTTAATGCAAAGACACGTGAAGTCGTGTTCGTGAAAAAAATCTGCGCCGAACAGTTTTGGACGGTAACATCCCTATGAATCAGCATGGCCAAACTATAATAGTTTAATTTTAATTAGATGGCTGCCAAACTGAAATTCGGGTTCGTGACAACTATAGTCACATATGTGATTTAGCGTAGGATGCTATCTTTCATTTTTTTATTGTGGATGAAATGACAGAGGGGGTACTCGTAACCATAAGCATAATACTCTGCTATTTTCATATCCAGAATGGTAAAGTAAGCCATGTGAGTCTATATAAATACTACTTTTTTTTTTGCAACACATTGTGGCTGCCCTTATGAGAAAAGGGTCGGTGTGCCTATGGACACCGGCTAATTAAGGTCTGAATCTTTGATCATGCTGCCATCTACTGGATCATGGGAATTTTCTGCTCATTCGATCACTCATGTTCTGCTTATGGTGACACTTCCACTGTGGGCGCAATTAACTGCCATTCCGGTCACAAACCCTCAAAGAGACCACCACAAATGTTGTGCTTTCTTGGCGCAAAAGGTAAACCTAGTAAACATAGGAATCATGAGATTGATGTGAAAGAGCGGTAATACATGCATGACTCAAGGGCAAATTTTTGATGATATGCTTCTCATATATATATATAAGCAAAATGATGTGGTGTAGCTACAGAAGATAGTGTTTTAGTTCAAACCATCACCCGGACTTAGTATAATGGTTGTGTAATGAGTAGCCTGATCAATATACTCAAGTGATCTTGTGGGACGTTGGAGCCAAACAAAAAAATCTCCTAGAGTATTGTGAACGGTGATGAGGCCAGCAGCCGCCTCATCAGGCTCCCACGCGTTGGGTGACGATGATGGCGCGCTCATGCAGACCGGCTGCATCAGGGCGAAGTACCAATATCGCTACCTCCACGACGAGGCACACGACAACTACCATGAAGGAGGACGAGGCATGTCGCTCTACTCAGAAAGACATCTTCTTGAAGAAGAGATGGCCGGCGATGACGATACCAGACCGGGGACGGTGCTATGTACTACAGCATCAAGTCGGGCACAGTGCCACATGTTAGCGGTGCAGCCATCCTGCTGAAGAGGCTTTATCGGAGATGGAGTCCTGCCGCAATCATGTAAGAAGGCCCAGCGAGCCTGCCCATTGCAATTGGATTTGATGATGTAAGAACTGATTATGCATGTCTTGCAATTCTTTAAGAACCCAAGGTTTCAAAGGGAAAATGCAATCTTTGAACTGTCTTGGTTTCTGACGAGAAGGCCTTAACATTGTTACATTACAAACACACGTTTGTCATTCATAGTTTAGAGGCTTTGTTCCTTTTCAACAACATGCATGGTCTGTGTGTTCAGGACATTGGCTAAAAGTTAGTTGTCTTTTTTTTTTACAGTCTTACTCTAGTTTAGCACAATTCAACTAGCTAGATCGATGGTATTGTGCATTGCTGGGAACATAACTTGTAACAGATGTCAATGTTCAGGAGTTTGGCATCCATCCACTGGCTATCGATGCCTCCATAATCTTTCACAACATAAGGTGCCCATTCCATCCTCTGAAAATTGAAGCTGTCAGTGTTCTCGATCTTCAGTTGAATCTGGTCCGGTTAAACCAGCATGGGGCGCCACTCCAGTGACATGTGACAGGCGGGTCTAACGTGGGAAAACGGACTCCATGGCTTGGGACGTGCACACCTTAGAACCTGTTTGGCGCTGCATCCGCACTGGCTTCACATGTGGAGCAAGCGGAGGGCCAAGCCGCATGCTCGCATTACGTTGCGTTGGAGTCCTCGTCCTCGCCCGCCGAAAAGACATCGTCTCCACGGGCAGCGACGCCCCTGAGCCACCATCAAGCATGGTCGTCACCGGGCGCCACCTTCTCCTCGCCGTAGATTCAGCCGGCTCGAACGAGTGCGCTTCCATATGCGAAGCAGAAGCTCTCGCTGAATGCATAAAAACTACTAGCACTCCTCGATAGCACAGCCTATCTCTTTTTCGTGTCTCCCCTTTTTATTCCGAACGTGTGCATCCACGTATGGGTTTGGGCACAGCCAAATGGGCCTAAGAGAAATAGGGTAGGTGTGCCACTGGCTAATTAATAAGTTTTAAATTTGAATGTTGATCGTGCTGCCATCTGCTCGATCATGGGAATTTTCTCCTCATCTGACCCCTCATGTTCTGCTTATGCGAGTTAAAAAAAAAATGTTATGCTTATGAGTCAATTCGACTGTGGACGTGAGGAACGGCCATTACGGCCTCAAACCCTCGCGGTGACCATCACATCCGTTGTGCTTTCTTTGGTGCAAAAAGGTAACCTAGTGAAGAATAGAAATCATGAAATAGATGTGAAAGAACGGTAAATCATGCATGACTCAAGGGTAAATTTTTGATGATATGGCTCATATATAAAGAAATCAAACCATTACTCTACTACAGTGATGACTAATGGTTGTACAATGAGTTCCTAACCAATATACTCAAGTGATCCTATGGGAGTTGGAGCAAAACAAACAAATCTAATAGGGGCCCTGTAACAATAGGTCTAAAGTCGTGAATATATAAAACCAGTTTTCTATGCCAGATTTTTATTTTATTAGTTCAAAACAAAATGCGGACGGTCGAGTTACTGAAAATTTGAACTACACAGTTTTGGACGGTAACATTCCCATGAATCAGCATGGCCAAACTATAATAGATTCATTTTAATTAGATGGCTGCCAAACAGGAATTTCAGTTTGGAAATTCGGCTTCGTGACAACTATAGTCACCTGTGATTTAGCGTAATATGCTGCAGTAACATTTTTCATTAACTTTTATGAATATTTCATTGTGGATGAAACGACGGGGTACCCTGAACCATAAGCATATAATACTTTGCTATTTTCATATGCACAATGCATGGTAAAGTAAGCTATATGATCAGCCTATAGATACTATTTTTTTTTTCAACGTATTGTGGCCACCCTTATGAGAAATGGGTAGGTGTGCCTATGGGCACTGGCTAATTATGGTTTGATGAATCATGCTACCATCTGCTGGATCATGGGAACATTGTGCTCATTCGATCACTCATATTTTGCTTATGCATGACACTTTCACCGTGGACGCACAAGTAATGGCCATTCTCGCCTCAAGCCCAAGGAGACCACTACAAATGTTGTGCTTTCTTTGCGCAAAAGGTAATCTAGCCACGACAGAAATCATGACATAAATGTGAAAGAACAGTAAAACATGCATGAGTCAAGGCAAATTCTTGATGATCTTGTTCAGATATAAATAAACAAAGAACTGGTGAAGTTACAGAAAATTGTGTTCTAATTGAACCCATCACTCAGTACACTGATGGTTATATATAATGAGTTGTCCAACCAATATAAGTGATCTCATGGGATGTTGAAGTAAAACAAACAAATCTCCAAAGGTCATGTCAACTGTGAGCAGCCGCCTCCTGGGGTGCCGCCAGAGCTTGTCCTCTGCATGGAGGGGTGACAATGGCGTCCTTGTCCTCAGCACCTGTTAGCGCTAGAACTTCTGCGATGGCCGACTCTTTGTCTGCACTGGTTGCATCAACGTGGAGAGTGAGCCTCGTGATCGATGTTGTTGATGCCAGCGCTAAGAGTTACGGATCACACATCAGCAAGTGTTAGCGATATCTTTGCATGCTTTATATTTGAAGTATTGCCTGTTCTTGTAGAGTTGAGTAGCTGCATATGTGTACGTTGTGTTCAGTGGTTGTACTCGAGCGTGGACTGGCTCGTCCCAACTGCCCATATGTACTCGGTACAATGCACAAAATAGAAGAACAATTTATTCCCATTAGTCTTTAAGCAAGGGTTGGCTAGCATGCTTGGGCCGCCACAGACCGAAGAACACAACAAGGATGTCACACTTCTGTGGTGAATAAGGAAGAGGTTTACAAGCATACCAGTGATACCACCAAAGGATAACCAACATGCTTACGTGACGAAGAATCGACAAGTTTTCACGCAAATTAGCAAAGGAACCATCAGAGCTCTAGTCCAGGAGGGACCAAATTGAGGCAAGGAGGTTGTTGGGTTGCCCTAGTTTAGCCCGCGAGCCTAGGGTTCTATCCTTGGTCGTTGGATCAAGTGATGAACAACATGGGGGGGTCGAAAAAGAGGATAAAAGGGTTGAAATAGATTGATGTTGTTGATTGGATAGTTGGGAACTTAACTCACCATAATCCTCCCGTATATATAGAGGGGGGGCGTGTGGTCTTATCCCAATAATAAATAAGTCCAAAATATAATATCCAAGTTTCGTACGATTGAAAATAGGTCCAAAACCGAAAGCAACCGAAAAGTCGGCTAAGCGGAGTCAGTTGAGCTGACTTCCATGGGTCCGATACTCTGTTTGTGGGCAGGGAAGTCGGCTTAGCCAACTTGGTGCTAGAAATTCCAAGTGAAAATCTTCCGGAATTCATAATTAATTGACCTAGATTTGAAACGAGGCGAGCCAATTTTTTTTGTTTCTTGATCAACTTGATGAGAGAAACGTAATGGTACAGTCTGTTCTTGCATTTTAGGGAGTCGGCTAAACCGACTATGGCTGGTTGGCCATGCGACTCTAGCTAGTTGGCCGTCTTGGTGTCAAACTCAATGGTTGCCTGATTATCTCCGTGGTGTATCCGCAGCCTGCATAACCGTGGCCCTGAAGCAGTGCCTGACGATGACCACAATGACGACACAAGTCATTCCCCGCGAAAACGATGCCTTGTTAGGGTAGAGAAGGCGGGCGGCGACGACGATGACTCCAACGCGAATGTTTGAGTAGCCACATGGGCAAAATAGCGCTTCCTACCCTGATCGAAACACCGTTGGTCGCAATTTTAAGATTCCTGCATATTCATCGTTAACTCATGAACTTTGCGATTAGTCAAGGTGGCACATCACATGTCTGCGTAGCGTGACTACATCATTTTAGTACGTACATATCACGCCCGCCTCACGGCACCGGCACCTCACTTTAAGTAGGTCTGTGACCTTCCTGCTGTTGTAGCTCGTTTTATTTGTTTTGTTTGCTCCTTCTGTTTTCCTTGTGTCTGCTGTGTTACTTTGTTTTTTCTCGAAATAAATTTCAGTAGGGGCGCGTTGTATAAAAGAAAAGATTTAAATGGCAACAAAGAGTGCACTCTATGGCTGACCTATAGTGATGCTCCACCTCGCCGTCATCGCTGCATCTCCGTTGCCAAGTCTCTATGTTAGGCCCGGGGCGGCGGTGAACGCCGATGGCGAGCTCTAGAACACGTCGGAGAAGAAGCTCTCAACTGCAACTTGCACACACACACGAGCGAGAAGACTAGAGGCTTTTGGTGCTGCTAGAACTGGCAGCGTTTTCTGTTGTTCTTTACTGAATAAATACAGAGGTTTATAAAGCAAAGGGACTCGGCCACTTGCTGCACATCGTGTGATTGGCGCATCCATCCCTACGCCCACGATACCGCTAATGACGGAGAGCTCATGTCCATGGCGAGCTATTCTCGGCCACTTCTTCTAGGCACATGGCAACCACATGTTAGTGCTCGTGCGCATGCATAACAGTAATTAAAACATGCAAGTCTAATTATAGTGCAAAGCTTAACTGACAAATCTCCTCCTAAGCCTTGCACTTCTGCTTCAGCCTGACGAGACCGAGCGAAGCGTTCCCGCGCCAGCGCTTTTTTCATGATCTAGTTGCTCAGCGGTGCCAATGGAGGCAACGCACACCTGCCTTCCTCAATGCATTCACGAATGTAATGATATCTTCTATCTATATGCTTGCTACGATTGTGAAAGACAGGATTTTTACTCAGCTGAATGGCAGACTCACTGTCGATGTAGATCTTCGCCGCGCCTTCTCTCTTGCCCTTCAGTTCAGATAGGAGGCGCGTGAGCCACATGCCCTAGCCGGCAGCAGTAATCCCTGCGATGTACTCAGCTTCACATGAGGACAGGGCCACGACCTTCTGCTTTTGGCTCTGCCAGGTGATGATGTTCTTGCCAAGGAAGTAGAGGAAGCCGGTAGTGCTCCTGCGGGTATTGATATCCCCAGCATGTTTACTATCACTGAAGCCCACTAGATGTGCGTCCTTCTCCTTCCTTCTGTAGTAGCAGCCATAGTCCAGAGTGCCGGCAATGTACCGCAGCACCCTCTTCACAGCTGTTAGGTGCTTGGTGGTCGGTTTCTCCATAAACGGGCTCACATAGCCCACCAAAAAGGCCAAGGCCTTGTGTTCACCAAGTACCGCAGCGAACCAACGATGCTCCTGTACTCTGTGGCGTCGACGGCGGGTGCGGTGCTCATCTTGCTCAGCTTGAGGTGCGGCTCCATGGGAATCCAGCTGGGGTTGCACCCAGCTAGCCCGGCGTTCTGGAGGATCTTCGCCGCGTACGCGCTCTGGCCCAAGGTGATGCCGTCCGCCGACTGAGTCACCTCCAGGCCAAGGTAGTAGTGCAGCAGCCCCAGATCGCTCATCTAGAACGTGGCCTTCATCTACGACTTGAACTTGTCATCGACGTAGACTCCCACGACGAGGCGGCGTGCGCCCTCGCCTCGCAGGTACATAGCATGCTCGGAGTCGCTACGCCAGAAACCAAGACCGAGCAACGAGCTGTCCAGCTTTGCATACCAGGCCCGGGGTGCTTGGTGAAGCCTGTACAATGCCTTGACAAGGTGCAACACCTTGCCTTCGTGCCCCTTGAGGACGAAGCCCGGTGGCTGCTCGACGTACACCTCCTCCTGCAGCTCGCTGTTGAGGAAGGCCGATTTCACGTCCATGTGGTGGACGGCCCAGCCCTTATTCGCAGCATGCGCAAGGAGTAGTCGTACAGACTCCAGGCATGCCACAGGTGCGAACACCTCGTCGAAGTCGACGCCTTGCCATTGCACATAGCCCTTCGCGACCAGCCAAGCTTTGTACTTGGAGATGATCCCGGCTACGTCCTTCTTTGCCTTGTACACCCAATTGAGCCCAATGGGTCAGACTTGAGGCAGTGGGTTGACAAGCTCCCATGTGTTGTTCGCCTCAATCGCTGTCATCTCGTCAAGCATGGTGTGGTGCTAGCACTCGTGCTTTTGTGCCTCAGCGAAGCTGGTCGGCTCGACGTCGCTAGCCAGTAGGAGGTGCTCCTCCAGCTCCCGTTGTGCTAGGCCAGGTGTTGTTGAAGGGCCCAACATGTTGTCGATCCTGCAAAAATGAAGTGGTGCATCGTCATCATGATCAGCATCAAGGTCCACCTCGCCCTCCGATGGTGAAGCAAATTCCACCGCTCCTCCTGCAGCATGTTCTGGAGTGGTGGGTGAACTCCACCCACCAACGTGTGGGACTGGTGAACACATGCGTGCAGGTGATGTAGAGGTAGAGCCCGGAGAGGCCGTCGTGATGGTGGTGGTGGAGATCATGGTTCCAGGCTGAACGTGATCACCAGACTCCAGCTCGACTCTGAAGTCTGGCTCGGCACTGTCGAAATCCTCGCTCCAGCTTTAGTGTGCCGCTTCATCGAATATGACGTCATGGCTGATATGCACACGCTGCGCCTTTGGATCGAAGACACGGTACGCCTTGGAGCCAGCCTTGTACCCTACAAAGATGGTGCGACGGCTCTAGTCATCTAGTTTCTTCTGGTTAGGCGTGGTGACCTTCATGTGTGCGATGTAGCCAAAGGTGCGAAGGTGCTGGACGCCTGGGGCACTGCCGGTCCAGAGCTGGTAGGGGACCTTGCCGCTGATGCTCTTGGACGACGCCCGGTTGAGCAGGTAGACAGCCGTGGTGACTGCCTCTCCCCAGAACACACTAGGGAGATTCTTCACCTTCAGCATACTCCGGGCAGTGCTTACCACGGACTGATTGCGCCGCTCGACGATGCCATTCTGTCGAGGGGAGTATGGTGCCATGAGCTCATAGCGCATGCCCAGCTCAGCGCAGTACTGTTCAAAGTCCCATGCCAGGAACTCTCCTCCTTGGTCCGTGCGGAGTGCACGGACCAGCTTCCCTGTCTTGCGCTCTGCCGCCGCCTGAATGTGCTTGAACGCTGTGGCTGCAGCATCCTTGGAAGGCAGCAGCGCGATCCACATGTACCTTGAGTAGTCGTCGACGAGCAGGAGGAAGTAGCAGTTTTCACTGGGCGTCGGTGGCGTGATGGGTCCACAGAGGTCCCCGTGCAGCAGCTGCAGCACCTCGGTTGAACGCGTGAGTGCGTGCTACGGGAACGGTGTCCACTGATGCTTGCCAGCGAGGCAGGCATCGCAGATTTGGTTGATGTGGTCCAGCAGGGGCATGCCGCGGACCAGCTCCTCACGACCCATCTTCCTGAGTGCGCCAAAGTTGACATGCCCAAAATGGGCATGCCATAGCCACGCATCCTCCTTGGTGTGCATAGCCAAGCACACCGGCCGTGCAATGTTGACGTCAAGCACGTAGAGTCGGCTTGGGCTTCGGTGCACCTTGGCGAGCAAGCGGCACTCCTCGTCGCGGATCCGCATCACTCCTTCTTCGACAAGCACCTAGAACCCCACCTCGTTGAGCTAGCCGACGCTGATGATATTCGTGGTGAGGCGAGGGATGAAGTACGCGTTGGCCAGGGTGCGGTGCTCCGCATTCTTGCAGGAAAAAAGGATGGTTCCCTGGCCCTCGATGTTGATGACGGAGCCGTCTCCAAACCGCATTGTGCCGATGATGCTGGTGTTGAGGTCAGAGAAGGCACTGTGCGAGCCGGCCAAGTGATTTGTGGCTCCCGTGTCTAGGACCCATCTCTTCGGGTCCTGGTCCTCAGCTACATCGAAGGCGGTGTACAGGTTCGCCTCCACGAGCTTGATCTAGCGCAGGGAGATGGGGTTGGTGGCGCCGTTGGGGGCGACATCGGTGGCGGCTTCGGTGTTGAGGAACTACGGCGGCGACTGATTCAAGGGGAACGGGGTGGAGTCCAACCAAGACTCCTCTGTGCTGAAAGCGTACATCAGTGTGTGCTCCTCGTCATGGGCCACATGGGCCTGCTTCTCCTCCACCTTGAGTTTGCCATGGCAATTTTTGGCCCAATGGCCTTTCTTGCCACAGCGATCACACACATCGTCACGAGCACCATGACCCGTGCTCGTACTGCTGCGTGCGTCGGGGTTGCCTCCGCCACCAGGCCTGTCGCTGTGGTTGCCTCCGCCGCGGCCGTGCGGCTTGCCGCGTCCACGTTGCTTGCCGCGGCCACCCGAGCTGGAACCGCCACGCCCGGGCTCATGCATCTTGTACCTCTCCAACCACTGCTCCTCCATGAGCAATAGTTTGCCACCAGCAGCTTGAGGCGGCGTGGGCTCGACATCGTTCGCCGTCTTCGGCCGTCCAGTGACTTCTTCGATGGACAGTTGGGACATATCAAGAAGGGTTTCAATGGAGATCATGAGTTTCTTATACCTCGGACGCACGACACGCAGGTACTTCGCCACGACCTTCTCGTCCATCTCGGGATCGCCGAGGGTTGCCAGTCACTGAATGATGCCGGTCAGATGGAGCGCGAAATCCTCGATCGCTTCTCCGCCGCGCAGAGTGATCGCCTCATACTCGGTGCGGAGGTTCTGCGCCGTTGCCTTCCGCACGCGGTCATCGCCGATGCGGAACGTCTTGATGGACTCCCAGGCTTCCTTCGCGGATGCCTTTGCCACCAGGATGGGGACCATCTCCACTGTAACGCCGCTGAAGATCGCGTCGAGGGTGCTTCGGTCGTTGTCATACTCCACGTCGTCGTACTCGACGGCGTCCCAGAGGTGACGAGCCTACATCTTCAGCTGCATATGAAGCGACCACTCATGGTAGTTCATCCTCGTCAGCTGCGGCTAGCTGCTAGAGCTGCTGCCCTCCCGGATGATACGCTAGATGATGACCTCCCACGGACGGCGTGCTTCCCGGGTGTGCGCATGACGACGTGCGTCACGCGTGTGTGATCGGCGTGGGGGAGAACGGCTTGGTGACGGAGTGCGCTGCGGCGTCTGAGCGCTGGAGCCACCGGAGCCATCATCCTTCTTCCCAGCCGGTGAACATGGGCGACAGCGAGGCCCCTTCAACCTAGCTCCGATGCCACTTGTTAGGCCCGGGGTGGCGGTGAACGCCGATGGTGAGCTCTAGAACATGTCGGAGAAGAAGCTCTCAACTACAACTTGCACACACACACGAGCGAGAAGAGTAGAGGCTTTTGGTGCTGCTAGAACTGGCAGCGTTTTCTGTTGTTCTTTACTGAATAAATACAGAGGTTTACAAAGCAAAGGGACTCGGCCACTTGCTGCACATCGTGTGATTGGCGCATCCATCCCTACGCCCACGATACCGCTAATGACGGAGAGCTCATGTCCATGGCGAGCTATTCTCGGTCACTTCTTCTACACGGCAACCATATGTTAGTGCTCGTGCGCAAGTATAACAGTAATCAAAACATGCAAGTCTAATTATAGTGCAAAGCTTAACTGACACTCTATATCCTTCCTTTTCGTGTTCCTCTGTTCCCATCGCCCTCCCAACGAAGCACCCACTGTCCACTGACACCGATGCCATCCTTGCGCGGCACGACGCTGGGCCTGTTTGGCCACACTAGCAGCATTGCCTCCACCGAGTCGCCGCCCGCATCAGTCCCGAGTAGAATTGCTTGATGAGTTTGTTCGTGAGCGTTGCCATTGCATCCGGTACCCAAGTAAACAGGGTATAGTGATGGGAAGCTGGTGCAATCTGCTGACTGTCATATACATATATCGGTAGGAGGACTGTAACTTGCATTATTGTCAGCCACATTCTACACCTTCGCCAATTGCCACTGTGAAACTAAACCGTGTTACTATGTAATGATGAATGCATGTATTTCAGCATATTTGGTACTGACAAAGATATCCGATTACCTGGAACAGGGTTTGTTTGTCCTCACACACTTCCTGTGCTCTATGAAAATTGAGAAGTACGAGGACCAAGTTGATGATTTCCTCTGCAGCCTTCTTGTTCTGCTTCGAGATCACTATCAAACGCTCAACCAAGCCGTCTTGAGCAAGATGGCCAAGGAGAACATGAATGCTATGAAGGGCGAGAAGTTTAGTAGCTCCTTCTGATTTCTCTTGATGCCTCCTTTTCCTGCATTTCAAATTTTAAGAGTTTGCCATTTCAAGCTCAATCTGCAAGGATAAGTTCCGGCATATATGTATCACTTATCTGAACCCTCTTCTGCTATCTGAATACGCTATCTTCCTGTGTTCTTGCTCTGTTCTTGTGCTTTCTCTTCTTGGTTCATGACAAAAAGCAAGCAGAGAACAGTCCAAAAAAGACACTTTTCTAGATGTTCTGTCTACATATAGATATTGTGCAGTTCTTGAAGGTCACAAGAGCAAGGTTTAACTTTAAAAGCATACTGTTAATTTACCAAGTTAACTGAATAGCAATAGAAAGGTTCAGAACAAATAGAAGTTTGGGAGATTCAGGTTCTTACCAGTAACAATTCATAACTACTTCTCAGGTTACAAAGCTGGACGCAGCCAGATTTACATGTTGGAGATAAATCACAGGATTTGAGGCCAAGTTTTCATTTTCAATAGCCTTGTACACCCACTTAAGGGAGATGGCGTGGTGGTCGGCAGGGAGATCCGCCAGCTCCCACGTCCGGTTCGGCTCGACGGCGTCCATCTCCTGCTGCATCGCGACGCGCCATGCCGCGTCTCCCTCTGCCTCAGCGAAGGAGCGAGGCTCACCGTCCTCGTGTGCAAGGTGCAGCTCCGCCTCAATGTCGTGTACCGCGAACCCAGGGACAGGTTGGTTGCCGAGGATGTTATCCATGGTGCGGTAGCGTAGAGGCTCGTTGTCATGGTAGGCGCCGACGCGGTCCTTGTCGTCAGACAGCGGAGTGGCGAACTCCACCGAACGCTGACAGGCCAAAGCTGCTGGCGCCGATCCTGGACGTGTCGGCATCGATGCAAGAGAGTGGGGAGCCGGTGGTGGTGAGCATGGTGTAGCCGGCGAAGGAGAGCGTGGTGTAGCCGGTGGAGGTGGACTCGCCGGTGGCGGAGGTGGCGGAGGACTCGCCGAAACTAATGGCGAGCCGGGTGCCAAGGAGGACAAGATCAAGAAAGATGAAGCTAGGATGGTGATCAAGCACAAGGCCCGACTCATGGCACGCGGCTTTGTTCAGCAGGAGGGAGTCGACTTTGACGACGCCTTCACGCCCGTTGCGCGGATGGAGTCCATTCGTCTTCTCCTTGCGCTGGCTGCCCAGGAGGGCTGGCGTGTGAACCACATGGACGTCAAGTCCGCCTTCCTCAACAGTGACTTGAAGGAGGAGGTCTACGTCCACCAGCCGCCGGGATTCGTCATCCCCGGCAAGGAGAATAAGGTTCTCCGCCTGCGCAAGGCCCTCTACGGCTTGTGGCAGGCACCATGAGCATGGAACGACAAGTTGGACTCCACCCTCAAGACGATGGGGTTTCAGCAAAGCCCTCACGAAGCTGCTGTCTACCGGCAGGGCAAGGGAGGTAATGCCCTGCTTGTGGGCGTCTACGTCGATGACTTGGTGATCACTGGCAACAAGGAAGAAGAGGTGGAGATGAAGGCCACTTTCCAGATGAGTGACTTGGCCTCCTCTCCTTGTACCTGGGGATTGAGGTCCACCAAGACGACTCTGGCATCTCTCTTCGCCAGACCGCCTACGCCAAGCGCATCGTCGAGATGGGCGGCCTCACCGGCTACAACCGAGCCCACACTCCCATGGAGGAGAGGCTGAAGTTAAGCCGTGACAGCATGGCGAAGGAGGTTGACGCCATGGAGTACCGACGCCTTGTGGGTAGCGCCCGCTACCTCGTCCACACGCGGCCAAACTTGGCATTCATCATGGGCTACGTCAGTCGGTTCATGCAGCGACCGATGACGGAGCATCAGCAGGCTGTGAAGAGGATCCTATGCTACGTCGAGGGCAGCACCGACTACGGCTTGCACTACCCGACGTGTAGTGGCGCCGAGCACTTCATCGGGTACAGCGACAGCAACCTCGCTGGCGACATTGACAACAGCAAGAGCACCACCGGGACGCTCTTCTTCCTCGGCAAGTGCCTGATCAGCTGGCAATCGGTGAAGAAGCAAGTGGTGGCCCTGTCCAACTGCGAGACGGAGTACATCGCTGCTACTACAGCTTCGACTCAAGCTCTGTGGCTGGCTCGGCTGCTTGGTGATCTCAATGGCAGAGATGCACAAGCAGTGGAGCTCAAGGTGGACAGCAAGTCCGCCTTGGCCTTGGCGAAGAACCCCGTCTTCTATGAGCGCAACAAGCACATCCGCATCAAGTACCACTTCACCCGGAGCTGCTTGGACGATGGGAGCATCATGGCAAGCTACATCAACACCCAGGATCAGCTAGCGGACTTCCTCAAGTTCGTGGAACTGCGCACCCAGATTGGGATGGCTCAGATTCCCCATAAGACGCCGCACAAGACTTAGGGGGAGAATGAAAGCATATAAGTCCAGTGCCTATCTCTATCTTAGGAGTAGTTGGCTGTTGTGTCAGCATCTTATCTATTTAGCATCTACTTTGGAATATGCCTAGTATGCTTAGCTTGTAAGCAACCTACCCCTATATGTACCCAAACCTGCCATGGTTGTGGTAGGGCAATAAAATGAGAAAACTTGCCCCAAATCTTTGATTTGTCTCTAACATTACAAACACTGCCAACTATGACCCACCTGGCAGACTAGACAAGCCTTAGCCATCTCCCACGCCCTCCTGGCTGTCCGCGCTTCCCTGCTCTGTTGTCGGATGACGTACAGTGCTGACACCGCGCTCTTGTTCGATACTTTGCTGCCCAAGCATTAGGCCTAGCATTTTCTCTCTGAGGCCAGTAACTGTTGAAATTTAACAAATTTCATTAGCCGTGCGGATAATCCCCAAAGGTCGCAAGTTCTGGAGAAGAGTTTATAATTGCGAAGTAAATCAACATCGATACAAATCACATGAGCACTAAGCTGGGTTCCACTCAGTCTCCATATGAAAGCATAACAAAATTCTCTAACATCCATCACCAGGATTACTTTCAACTTCTTGCAGCAGAATTTCCTAGGAAAGATGATCACAAGTATGTGTTGCCTCTACTCTTCGGCGTCTTAAGCAACTCTGGAACTTTTAGCGCTTGCATCAAACCCCCTGCATAAGAAAATAAAAGAGTATCAAAAGACACCTAATATATTTTTACTTGTATGTGTTTGTGCTACATATATGTAATGACAAATTCCTACAGTCCATCTTTCAGAAATGAAAATATCAGCAGCATCACACCATATCCAAGAGTCAATGGCAAATCCCGGTCATGATTCATGAACAAATGCTAATATCATCACTTCTTTTGGCTGACCGCGAACGCGTCAACCAAGTCCATCGCAAGCCAAGCACACCTGTACCTACATTCTCAGCTGGATATGTTGGATGCTGGATGTGTGGAACCTAAAATCCTTTCGTATTTGACATGTTTGATCAGTTTCCATCGTAAATGAGAAAGCTCCAGTGATGTTAGTAATCTTGTAGCGTGCTCATCTCTATCTAGCATATATGACTTGCATCTCATTTGTTGCGTCCTTGGATCTGTCTCTGAAAAAAAAAGAACATGCACATGCTTCTCTAACTGCACTTGCTCTTCAGTTTACTGCAACTCCTCTTCACTTTCAAGAAAATCAATCATGGTGGCCACACTCTGCTTGGAGTAGCAGTCAGGTACATGACTGACATATACTGATGTACATGAATAGGTGGAATTTAGAATATTGCCACTTGCACAATCTCTCTCTTTTTGGTATCCCTTTGGTTACGAACGTGTACGGGTTTCGACCCAGCCAAATGGACCTAAGAGAAATGGGTCGGTATGCCACTGGCCAATTAAGGTTCGAATGTTTGTCCGTGCTGCCATCTGCTGGATCATGGGGATTTTCTCCACATTCGATCACTCATGTTCTACTTATGCGTGACACTTCCACTGTGGACATGAGGAACGACCATTCTGGCTGGAAACCCTCAAGGAGGCCATCACAGCTGTTGTGCTTTCTTTGGTGCAAAAAGGTAACCTCTAGTAAAAGATAGAAATCATGACAGAGATGTGAAAGAACGGTAAATCATGCATGACTCATGGGTAAATTTTTGATGATCTGGATCATATATATAACTAAAAACAAAAGAAGTGGTGAAGCTAAAGAAAATTGTGTTCTCTAGTTCGAACCATCGCTTACACTACAATGATGGTCGCACAATGAGTTGCGTGGCCAATATACTCAAGTGATCTCGTGGGACGTTGGAGCAAAACAAAAGGATCTCCTAGGGTTATGTCAAGTGATGAAGCGAGCAGTCACCTCATCGGGTATCATGAGAGCTTCTGCTTTGCACGGAGCAGCGACAATGGCATGCTCCTGTGCATTGGCTAACATCTCCTTCACGCTTATGGGTGATGAGGGCGCGCTCGCCTGGACGGGATGGATCATGACCGAATTGCACCTCGACCTCCACCACGACGACCTCGTGCCCGATGACGACCACGACTACGGCTGAAGCACGTCGCTCTCGTGGAAACTGAGACAACGGGCGGCGACGAGGACTCCAACGCTGCGACTCGTAGGCAGTATACCAAGAACACATACAGATAGGCCTCTATCAGTGTTGATGCGTCCATAGCACCGACGATTGTGCATTGTGTCAAGAAGGCGGGATGATGATGCCACAAACGAGGTGTCTGTCACACCTGGCCCATTTGGCCTGTAGTGACCCATGTGTGTTAATGAGATATTATGAAGAGTTTAATCTCATCTTGGTTATTTTGGGTGGGATAGACCAACATATCAGGCTTTTAGAGTCTATCCCACCATCTCTGGATTAATCCTTTTAAGTAAAGTGAGGACGAAAGATTAAGTGGAATGGTTGTAGGTGTGGTTCGCTCATCATGCAGAGTAGATCTGAGCCATTTGGACTCTTGGTCGTTCAGTATCTGGTGCTCTCAGGTTTTGTTATTTTCAACAACATGGTTTCTATTGAGGACATTGGCTAAAAGTTGGCTGTCTTTTTTTTACAGTTTTATTCTACTTAGCGTAATTCAGCTATATCGATGGTATTGTGCATTGCTAGGAGCATAACTTGTATTACATGCGAATTTTCAGGAGTTTGGCATCCATCCAGTGGCGCAAAAGGTAAACCAAGTCAGCATAGGAATCATGAGATAGATGTGAAAGAACGGTAATATATTCATGACTCAAGGGCAAATTCTCGATGATATGCTGGCTCATATATAAATAAACAAAAAATGTAACCATAACTTAGACTAATGCGTTGCCTGACTAATATACTCAAGTGATCATGTGGGACGTTGGAGCAAAACAAAGAAATCTCCTAGGGACATTTCAACCATGATGAGGTGAGCGCAGCCGCCTTGTCGGGATCCTCCGCATTGAGTGACGATGAAGGAACACCAGCGAGCCTATCCACTAACTAAACTAGGCAACATTGGAGAAAAGAAAAAAAACGCTGCAATCTTGCTGATCGTTTTTTAGATTCTTTGACCTACAGATCTGTGCTCACGACAACAGCCGACATCATCGACTACTCCGGTCATCGTATACTGGGTGATGAGCGAGATCCTGCCAACACACATAGTGGGAGCTGGGCACATCAATGTGTCCAGGGCCATGGACCCTGGCTCGTGTACGAGCTCAACAAGCGACAATACACCGCCCACATCAGCTCCACGCTCGGCGCGGCCATGGCCAAAAAATAAAATCCTTTGGGTGATAGTGGAGACAAAAGGGAAATTCGAAGAACAAGAACAATCTAAGCCTCCTTCCTTGAATTGCTGAGCTTATTTGTACTTGCAAGAGCTGGGGAATAACCATTGTGAAATACTAGATTAGTGGTTTAGTTAAAAAACTAGGACAGCCGATAGCCTAACGAGAGTTCTTCAATTGGATTTGATGATGCAAGAACAAATTATGCATGTCTTGCAATTCTTAAATAACCCAAGGGTTTCAAATGGAAATGCAATTTTTGAATTGTTTCAATAGTATTTCTTGATTTCTGATGCAGATGCCTTAAAGGTTGAGAATAACATTGTTACATTACAAACACACATTGTTATTCACAATTCAGAGGTTTTGTTCTTTTAAAACAACATGGTTTAGCGACACTTCCTCTGGCGATAAAGGAAACTCCCCGATCACAACCTATCAGTAGTTCTTCAGCTGAGATAAATCATTTCAAGGCGGTTAGGCGGACGAGGCGATTCTAGTCGACGCGTCATCGGCGGCTCTACGCCGGCGAGGGGGGAGCGTGCTCGCCGACAAAAAGTAGGGGAGCTTGATCGCCCCTCGACGCCGCTTCGATTCACCGAGGTACTTCTCGCTCCTCTCGTCCCAATCCTGCATTTCGACGGCTGTTCCCGTGAACGACGAGAAGGTGCTTGGCGGGCGGTCCGACTGCAAGCCCCGACCATCGGTCTCAGAGGGGTTCCCGGAGACTCTGGGTAGGGGATGAGAAACCGCCGATTACACTTGCTTTCCCCCTTTCGCGTTGTCCTCGGTTGAGATGAAATGAGCTGATCGTGGTGAGGGGGAAGCAGGGGTGGCCTCTCATGAGACCTATCAGAGTTCCGATATTGAGTTACTTGAGATGGATTTAGATGACTGGATGAACGTGGAGCACTTCCCGATGGCGAGGTATCCGCCGAAGAATCCCACAGTGGTGGTAGGCCTGCCTAAGCATTCACAGCAATCCGATGCCATTAGAGGAGAGAGGATTAAGCATGTAAGAGTTCTGCCGATCGTTGTGGTAGATGAGAATTCGATTGTCGTTGGTAGATTCTGTTGGAAGGATGGCAATGGAGTCCGCAAAGAATCAGGCAAATCGATGGACGAAATCATGGAGCAGTTGCAATATCCGCCATTAACGAAGCAGAGTTCTCACGGTGAGGTACAGAAACAGGGGAGCGGGAAGGAGAAGGCAGGTGTGAGGGCCGTTCATGGGCCTGCATCTCATGGGCCGGCCCAGTTGCTGGATGACCTGTTCTCCCACTCCTACATCCCTCCCCTACCGAGACACAAGCCCCCCATCCGACGCTGGGGATGGAAAGTCATCGCTAGGGTTTAGGACCCGACGACGGAGCTCTTCCAGGTGAGTGATAGTGAGGTCAGGAAATACAGGGAGCAAGCCAAATTCCTTTATAGAATCAACCCCAGAACCACCGACGAGAGATTGTTTGTTGAGGTAGCAAAGAGAGGGATGGAAAAGAGGGGGTATGCGCGGGAGGGACTTGGCTACAATGGCGAGCAGGATGGAGATCATCAAAGAGAGCAGCGTCGGGAGTGGGAGGGGCGCGGCCGTGAGTTCCAGGGCCCGTTTCTGCATCAGCAGTACAGGGACCCGTCTCCTGGAAGGTACAATGACCGCAAGAGAGGTGGCGATTCACAAGACCAGAGGGCGGTCAGGAAGATGACTGAAGCTGATCTGCGACTCAAGATTCATGACAAGAAGAGGAGCTATCAGCAACAGCAGTGGGAGTACGGCCAGGGGCAACTTCTAGCAAGTTGAAGTGCTACAACTGCAATCAAATAGGTCATCACTACTCTGAGTGCACCAATGATCCTTTCTGTTATAGTTGTAGACAGACTGGCCACAAATTGGATACATGCCCGCTGAAATCTGCTAATGTTGCTCTGCAAAAGAAGGTAGTCCAGAACAATACCCTTGCCCCACAGCCTCAACGCAACACTCAGAATTAGGTGGTGTCCAAAGGTCTAACTCTCTGTGGTTATGGAATACCTGGACAACGCTTCTATGCTTTAGAGATTCTAGAGCCCAAGTCAGCGGGTAAGCAAAATGTGGAAGGTCCTGTTAGAGCTCTTGTGTCAATCCTATAGGGTAGAGGCACCAAACTTAGAGTTAAAACTGAATTACAATATCTTGCTGACTTAGAATGGGATTGAAATGTGAGAAGGTTATCAGGTAGTGAATTCTTGGTGGACATGCCATCCAAGGCAGTGCTGAATGTGCTTAAAAGGAGGGAGAAAACCAACTTTGTCACATCAGATATGAAAGTTGTGATAGAGGAGATTGAGATAGACCCTGAGATCTTTCAAGAGCTTCGGTCAGTGTGGATTAAAGCTAGAGAGATCCCAGATTTTACAAAGACAGAGTTTGCTGTGATGGAGCTGGCCAAACTGGTGGGATACCCATAAGAAGTCCACAAGCCTTCCCTGAAATAGAGATCTTTGGGTCAGGGTCACCTGCCTCAACCCAGCTGGTATTGAAGGTACATCAGAGGTGTTCATCAACAAGAAGGGCAGGAGAATTACATGGCTTTATTCTAATAAAATGAGAAGCTTCCCTCCCAATAAACCTAATGATGATGACTTAGATGATGAAGATGATGAGGTAACTAATGAGGATGACCCTGACTCCCAAGAAGACAGGTGGACACAGCTAGGCAAAACTGCCCCCAAAGACCCTCCAAAAGAGAATGAAGCTGGTACATTAGCCTATCAAGGCAGAGCTCATGCTGATAACCATGAGCTATCTGGAGGAAGTAACAAAGCCTCCTAAAGAGTCCAGTGTCCCAGAATGTCTCAACTAACACTACAAGTGTGGAGGGAACACCCATTCCATTGGATCCACCATATCTCAGTCTGGTGGATAGTGGTGAAAATGAAGCTAAGAAGGGAAATGAAAAAGGCACCATTATGACTGGGAAGAACAGCCCAACCAAGAGTGGAGTAGGTGATCCTGGTAATGAGTATGAGCCAGTGGAAATAACTATAGATGATGATAGAGATATAAATATGCTGAAGGAGAATACTGGTGAAGGAGCTGGTGTTATTGGGAGGATAGAAACAACTAGACAGAGCTCAAGGATCCAGAATAGAGAAATACATCTTTAGACCAAAGCTATGCTTAACAAAGCTGCTCACAAAGGTACCACCACTTCCTCATCCTCCTCTGCCCCTGTCCAGGCTTGCTCTATAGATGAAATAGCTAGGACTTGTGGTTTTGATTTGGGAACTAATGAGCTTACTAGAATTGCTAACATTTCTATGATACAAGCTAAAGAAGAAGCTATGGCTACTTTAAAAAGCCTTAAGAGCAAGTTAGAAAATGAGGCAACTGATATTAGAGGTATAGATAATTTAGATGTTGTAGGTGGTTTGGATAATGCAAATTTAGAGGACTGTTGTGAGCCAGAACAGCAGACTGACACTATTGGTCCTAGAGATGATATAGGAAACATGAAGGGGGATAGAGTTACCCCCACAAAAGGACCTACAGCAGAGATCAAAATAGATGTCATTAGAGGTGCTCCTAATAACTCTCAGATTAAATGAATATTTTGTTCTGGAATATAAGAGGTCTGGGCAGTGTTGGAAGAAGAGGTCTTCTCATAGAGTTAATGTAGAAATACAATTTAGATTGTATCTGTCTACAGGAAACTATTAAAGCTACTTTTACTCAGAGAGAGCTAGAGAGATTGGTAGGCAATAGAGATATGCAATGGTTTGGGGTTCCTAGTAATGGTCATTCTGGAGGTATGCTTGTTGGTGTGGACATAGAAAAGGCTGATATTACTAATGAAGAGTGTGGAGAGTTCTTTTAGAGCTGTGTACTAAAGATGGCAGGAAATTGTTTCTGCTGGGAACTTCTGAATGTATATGGTAGAGCTCATGATGAGAGAAAGCTAGAGTTCATAGAGGAACGTCAACAAAAAATCCAGAGCTCCACTTTCCCTTTATTGGTTGGTGAGGATTTTAATCTGATTAGAGTTATTCATGAGAAGTCGTCTGAGAATGTTAATTTTGGTTTGATGGCTGCCTTCAATGCCATGATCAATCAGGTTGCTCTTAGGGAGCTGCACAGAACTAGCAGTAAGTTTACCTGGACAAACAAGCAAAACCCACCTATCATGTGTGTACTAGATAGAGTGCTAGCTTCTTGTGCTTGGGAAGATGAATATAACCTTGCAACAGTCCAAACTGGCCCAAGGGTGGGATCAGATCATAATCCACTTATTGTGGACACAGGTGGGGTGAGATCCTCTCAGGTCCATTACCCAGTGGTTGAGGCATGAGGGTTTCGAGGAATGGGTTCAGAGCAAATGGCCCCTGAGGTTTAAACACAATGTTTTAGATCACTGGCATGTTTTGTCAAGCCTTTTGAGAAGAGCTATAAAGGGATGGGGACAGAACATGGACAGTCAACAAAAGAAGCAGAAACAGGTTCTTTTGAACATATTGAAAATATTAGATGAATGGAGTGAATCTAGACCACTAGCCCACATTGAGTGGGCAGAGAGATATGAATTAGATTCACAACTACAAAAGATTCTAACAGATGAGGAAATACATTGGCAGAGAAGGGGGGAGAAATATGGATTCGAGAGGGTTATTCTAATTCAAGCTACTTTCACAAATGTGCAAATGGGAGGAAAAGGAAGATGAAGATCACCATGCTGAAAATTGAGGGGCAGGATGTGATGGACCCTAATTCACTAACAATGCATATTACATATTACTATAAGAACTTGTTTGGGAAAGCAGAGGTGGCTGGCATGCATTTGCAAACTAACATGTGGCCAATAGAACAACAGCTACAACAGAGTGACAATGAGATACTGTGCAAACCTTTCACCTATGAGGAGATAGATGCTGTGAAGAAAGAGATGAAAAATAACATTGCTCCTGGCCCTGATGGATTTTCAGTGGAGTTTTTCAAAGCATTTTGGCCAAAAATGAGAGTTGTGATCAAGGTGATGTTAGATGATCTACATGTTGGAAGACTAGAGCTTTGGAGATTGAACTATGGTGTGATTATACTGCTCCCAAAAACCAAACCAGCAACTATAGTGAAACAATACAGACCCATTTGCCTTTTGAATGTGATCTATAAATTCATCACTAAAACTTTGTCTTTGAGGCTAACAATAGTGATCGATAAGGTAATTAGCCCATTCCAGACTGCTTTTATCCCAAGAAGAAGTATCTTAGATGGTGTGGTTATCCTGCAAGAAGTGTTGCATGAACTGAAAAAGACCAGACAGTCAGGAGTTATTTTGAAACTTAATTTTGAAAAGGCTTATGACAAAATGAACTGAGACTTTTTAAAGGAAGTGCTAAGAAGAAAAGGCTTTTCTGAAGCATGGATAGACTGGATTAACCAAACTGTTAAAGGAGGTAGAGTTTGCATAGATATTAATGGAGTAAGAGGAGAATATTTTAGAAGTTTCAAAGGATTAAGACAGGGTGATCCTCTATCACCATTATTGTTTAATATTGTAGCAGATGCTTTGTCTGCAATGTTAAACAGAGCTAGTATGGGTGGAATAATACAAGGGTTGATCCCTCATTTGGTGGATGGAGGTCTAACACACCTGCAATACACTGATGATACTGTTGTATTACTGGCATATTCTCCAGAGAACTTGAGGAATGTAAGACTGATTCTGTCATGCTATGAAGCCATGTCAGGAACGAAAATCAACTTTGAGAAGAGTGAAATTTTTACAGTGGGTCTGTCCCCAGAGGACCAACAGATTGTTGTAGATGCCATGGGATGCAAGTTGGCCTCTTTCCCATGACATATCTTGGCCTACCAGTAAGTCCAAGGAAAATTACCAAAGCCCAGTTGAGTTATGTTGAAACTAATATTGAGAAGAGGTTGGGGACTTGGCAGTGTGAATATTTGTCAAAGGGGGGCAAAGCCACTCTGATTGATTCTTGCCTGTCAAGCATCCCCATGTACACAATGGGTGTGTATAAGCTATATGAAGGCAACTATCAGAAACTAGACACAATTAGAGCTAGATTCTATTGGCAGGGCTCATCCAAGAAAAGGAAGTACCACATGGTTATCTGGGACACACTAAGTAGACCAAAGATGTATGGTGGTCTTGGGTTTACCAATGTTAGAGTGATGAATGATTGCCTCTTAGTGAAGTGGATAGACAAACTAGAGAGAGGAGATGAGGGTTTATGTTGCTCAATGTTGAAGAAGAAGTATCTTGGAGATAAGAGCATCTTTCAAATCAGGAGCAATTCTGGCTCACAGTTCTGGAAGTCCCTGTTAAGTGTTAGAGGTAGCTATGAGAAAGGGAAAGGGGTGATAGTGCATTCAGGACAACAAATTAGGTTCTGGTTAGATTGCTGGTTGGACCAATGTCCCCTGAGCATCAGCTTCCCTAATCTATTCAAGATTGTTAGACAACCTGATATTTTAGTCTCAAAAATGAAAGAAAATGGGGACTAGCAATTTGACTTTAGAAGACAGTTAGATGAAAAGCAAGCTATGGAGTATAGAGAGTTAAGGCACAGACTAGAGCTAATAAATCTGGAACCTGGTAGAGATGAGGTGATATGGCTGTTAGAAAAATCTGGCAAATACTCTTCTAAATCTTTATACAACTTGCTAACCTTTAGAGGTGTGGTGGACAGACACATGGTCTTGATGTGGAAAAGCCCCATACCATTAAAAGTTAAAATTTTCATCTGGATTGCTTTTCATGATAGAATTCAATGTGGTGTCCAACTTAAGAAGAAGAAGTGGTCTGGCCCTGAGAATTGCTTGTATTGCAATATCCCAGAGTCCTCTGATCATATACTTTTCCAGTGCCCATTGGCTGTTTTCCTGTGGTCCTCTCTTAGAGTCTGGTTGGGTTGGATGTCCTCATCAACCAACTGTGAATCATTATTTGTAGAGGTAATCAAAAGAGTTAGAGGTACTGAACAGATGGTGTTGATGTACATTTGTGCAGGTGCTCTATGGTCTATTTGGAGGTCAAGGAATGATGCTGTGTTCAACAAGAAGGTGATGTCAACTCCGACGGTGCTTATCCACAAGACAATAGCGCTTCTGAAGACTTGGAGTCCTTTGCTGAAGCCAAAGATGCGTTCGAAGGCCGATGAGATGCTACACCTGTTAGCTGCTAGCACTAAGATGTAATAGACTAAGAGGCCTTTTGCTAGTATGAGGGTAGTTTACTCGTGATCAGTTTTATTTCTTGCTCTTCGTGTGGGTAGTGCCCAGAAGTGAGAGGTCTCTAGATGATAAGAAGTAGATTAAACTCTGATGCTTGAACTGTAAAGCTGGCGTCCCCAGTCAAAACTTCTCCGTTAAACTTTCTATAAAGCCGGGCAAGGGCCTTTTGTTTAAAAAAACAACATGGTTTGTGTTGTGGACACTGACTAAAAGTTGCTTTCTTTTTTGTAGTTTTATTCCACTTAACATAATTCAGCTAGATCGATGGTATTGTGCATTGCTAAAAGCATAACTTGTATTAGATGTGAACTTCCTAGAGTTCGTCATCCATCCGGTGGCAATCACTGTCTCCATAATCTTTCAGAACACAAGGTGTTCAGTCAATCCTCTGAAAAAGGCTATCAGTGTTTGCTTCAGGTTAATCTTACACAACTTAGAACTTGTTTGGCACTGCGCCTGCACTGCCTTCTCCATCAGCTTCACGCGTGGAGCAAGCGAAAGGCCGAGCCGCATGTTTGCACCAAATGCTCAGGAGGAGCTAGCAAAGCAATGGGCCGGAGCCAGCCGTTTTATTTTTGCATACTTACGTGGAGCAGCAAAAACTGGCTTTGCGCGTTGGAGTCCTTGTCATCGCCTGCTTTGCTCTTCCCAAGACATGATCTCCACGGGCAGCGACGCCCTTAGAGTCCCCATCATGGTCGTTTTGGGCGCCGCCGTGGGGCCGCGGCTGCACCGCTTGTAGTACACCCTGAGGCCGCCGTACGTCGTCGTTGTATTGGTACGGATCAGAGATGGTACTCCGCGGCTCGGACAAGTGCGCCGTGTCATCCCCACCACGCGAAAAAGCTCTCGCCACTTTCATGCTGGCGTGACTAGGTATTTTTTCCAGCACGGTTTAGAAAACTACTACCACTTCTTGATAGCACGGCCTCTCTTTTTCGCGAATGTGTGCATCCACGTAAGGGTTTGGGCCCAGGCAAATAGGCCTAAGAGAAATGGATCAGCGTGCCACTGGCTAATTAAATTAAGGTTTGAATGTTTCTAAAAAAAGGTTTGAATGTTTGATGATCGTGCTGCCATCTGCTGGTTCATAGGAATTTTCTCCTCATTCAATCATTCATGTTCTGCTTATCTGTGACACTTCTGCTGTGGACGCCAGGGAACGGCCGGACCATCACATCTGTTGTGCAGTGCTCTCCTGGTGTAAAAGGCTAGTGAAGATAGAAATCATGACATAGACGTGAAACAACGGTAAATCATGCATGACTCTCAAGGGCAAATTCTCGATCGTATGGCTGATATATAAAGAAACAAAAGAAGTGCTGAAGCTACAGAAAATATTGCTCTAAGTGATGTTCAGCGAGTTGCCCAGCCAATATATTAAGTGATCTTTTTTTGCGAAACATACTAAGTGATCTTGTGGGACGTTGGAGCAAAACAAACAAATCTTCTAGAGTCATGTCAATCGTGCTAGGGTGAGTAGCCGCCTCATCAAGTACCGCATCAGCTTCTCCTTTGCATGGAGTGAAGATGATGGCGTGGTCGTCCGGATCGGCTGGATCATGGCTGAGTATCGCCTTCACCACCACAATGAAGGAATCAGGGCCAAGGATAATCAGATGGTGACTCAGTCTCATCAATATAAGTTCAGACCCGGTTCATTTTGCACCCAATTTAATTATGTTTCCTAAAGAGACATCTCCTCCCTGTGCCCGTGTCTACAAAAACCTCCTCGTGTCATGCAGCCCCCGGCTTCACCTATCCTTTGTAAAGCTACCTAGAAAACCCCATCTATGCAGTGAGGGTTTCTTGGCTAAGAAAGGATCTTGAGAGGTGATCTATGTCTCTCTTTCTTGTCGCGGCTCTTCTAATCCACTAATCTCACAATCCGTAGGAAAGCTAGCTTGTTCCTTTTTTTGTAGCGTGTGGGGCATCCACGATCGTGGGCTTGCATGGGTTACAAGAGTTGCTGGATTTGTTTCTTATCTACATGTTTGTGCGGTGGGGTTTAGACGTTCTTTGAAATTGGGACCCTTGAGTTTGTTTCATGCTAATATGCAAGACTTCTCAATGTTCTTAACAACGCAGCCTTCGTTATATTTGCTGATGGCATTAGGATTGATCTCAATTGCAGAGGATTCTTGGGAAGAGGAAGTAGTTGAGCCATGGGAAACTCTTGCGAAGAAATGGACTCTTGGGCTTGGGACATGCACAAAACTTAGAACATGTGCAATCGGGGAGCCGTGCCAACCCAAATGCTCGCACGAAATGTTTTTTTGCCTCTCCCTTTTTGTTGCACACATGTGCATCCACGTACGGGTTTGGGCCCAGCAAAATGGGCCTAAGAGAAATGGAGGATCGGTCTACCACTGTCTAATTAAGGTTTGAATGAATGCTTGATCATGCTACCATCTACTAGATCATAGGATTTTTCTCCTCTTTCATACTCATGATCTCCTTATGAGTCACTTCCACTGTGGATGCAAGGAATAGCCATTCCGGCCATAAACTCTCATGGAGACCGTCACATCATGTTGTGCTTAACCTAGCAAAGATTAGAAATCATGACATATATGTGAAAGAACGGTAAATCATGCATGACTCAAGGGAAAATCCTTGATGATATATGGCTCAAATATAAGAAATAAAAGAAGTGGTGAAGCTCCAGAAAATGGTGGTTCAAACCATTACTCTGCACTGATGGTTGTACAATGAGTTTCCTAACCAATATACTCCAATGATCTTGTGGGACGTTGGAGAAAAACAAACTAATCTCATCGGGTCATATCAACTGTGGATTGGGGGGGGAGCCGCCACGGTAGTGCTAGTTCTTCTACTTTGCATGGAGAGACGACAACGGCATGATCATCCGGATGAGTTGGATGATGCCGGTAATGGCTCGGGTCGTCATCATATAGAAGTAAAGCTCATTATGGCTCCTTCCATCTCTCCCAAATGAGCTTATGTTGTGATAGATCTGTCTGTGTGCGCTTAAGGTGTATGTGCCACTATTTCTCTTGCTTGCACTAGTGCTATCGAGTCGACAGTATAAAGAAGTGAAAGAGAAATGTCCATTGAAAACCCTGATGTTGTATGAAAGTGCCTATCATCCGCATGTAAACATAATTGTATGACACCACATAAGAAATAACAATAGTGATCCATGTATTATTAATTACCAAAATTTATGATAAATTACCATTGATAGTTTTGATTTTTAAATGTTGCTCCTTTCTTATATGATAAGCTTATCGACCCTTTTTATTTGTTTCATCCCTTTTCCCCTTAGACATTGCTTGCCATCGAGCTCTATCCCTTTCCCTCTTGCGTCCTCTAGCATGTCCCCTAGCAGGCATGAATTGGTAATGTTATGTCAAATATTGAGTGAGGCGATTAGTGCAATTTCAAGGAACGAACACATGAGTAAACCCTCCATTCTCTGAAATTGCACTGAACTTCTTTGTAATTGCTAGAGGGCAACAGTCATTGTGAAATACTAGAACACATGCACAGTTGAATAAACTAGGACAGCAGATAGCTTACCGAGAGTTCTTGTAATTGGATTTCATGGTTCCAGACAAGAGTATGCGTCAGTTTGGCAACTCTTTAAGAACCAAGGTTTGAAAGGGCAAAAGCAAAATTTTGAATATGTTTCAGTAGTATTAAATGGTTTCGGATACGAATGTCTCAAGGATAGAGAAGAACATTGCACTGAGTTACATTAGAAGCACACGTCTTTTGTGTTCACAGTTCAGAGGGTTTTCTATTATTTTTGAACAACATGGTTTTTGTTATGGACATTGACTATAAGTTGGCTGTCTTTACATGTTTACTGATCTACTTAGCATAATTCAGCTAGATCGATGGTATTGTGCATTGCAGGGAACATAATTTGTATCAGATGTCGTGTTCAGGAGTCGATGTCTCAATAATATTTCAAAACCCCTTAACGAAGCACGTACAGCGCACGCTTTTTGATTTTTTTTTTCAGAGTATAAGGTGCTCAGTCCATGATTTGAAAATTGAAGCTATCAACGTTTGCTTCACAGTCTGGTCCGGTTGAACAGCATGAGGTGCCACTCTTGTGGCAAGCGTGACATGGAAAAATTGGAATCTGTGGCTTTGCGCAGTGCACTGCTTTCGAACATGTTTGGCGTGGCTCCCGCAATATCTTCTCCATCAGCTTCACGTGTGGAGGTGGAGCAAAAGAGGAGACCAGAGTGCGCCGCACGCTCGCACTAAATTTTTCG
>CM041645.1:15837784-15894721 GCA_023333625.1 Bothriochloa decipiens
AAAGATATATTCTTGATAAATCTATTTAATTAGTAATATAAACATAATATCCTTTTGTATAAACTTGATCAAACGTATGATAGTTTGATTATAAAAAGAAAGAGTGTAAAACGTTTTTTTTAAGATGGAGGCAGTATTTAATGGCATCTATGAAGATTCGTACTCAAGATCATCTGAAACTGTTGTTTTAAGTAATAGAAAAAATCTAGATTCATCATCCTCTAAAGAGAGAAATTAGGCCAACTTATTGTTATAGAATAATAATCAATGCAACGACCGGACTGAGGTTATTAAAAAATGAAGGACCGGATCGGCGATTAGAGGGGGGTGAATGGGAGCCTCAAAATTTCTTTCAAAATTTTTAGGTCCTCGACTCAACAAACACCTCAAAAGGCAAACATTGTGACAACCAAGACCCTATTGAGAGGATGGAGTTGCCTAAGAACACAGTGAGTCAACACAAGAACCAAGAAACAACTCCTAGAACAAGCGACGAACTCAAACCGAGAAACGAGCCTACACTGCACAGATGCAGACAGTCCGAAGGTTAGAATGCGGACAGCCCGACTAAGGAAGTGCGAACTGTCCGGGGATATGGGACCAGACTGTCTGGCTGTATGAAAGTGCAGACAAGACTGAACTGCAGACTGCGGACTGTCCGGTAGTACTGGCTCGGACTGTCCGCAGTTCAAAGTTTCCAAACAGAACCGAACTGAACGAGTTCTGGACAGAAGAGCAAAACAACTGCCGGATTGTCCGCGGTTTGGAGTCGGACTGTCCGCAGGTCAAAACTCAAAAACACCAACTTCTGGAACAGATTCTGGACTGCAACCGCAGGCCACCGTCGGACTATCCAAAATTTTAGTCCGTACTGTCCGCGGGTCAAAATCCCATAAATCAAAACGAAAGTCGAGACCTCGGTTCTGATCTAGAGCAGGCCCGGACTGTCCGCGATATGTACTGCGAACTGTCTGCACTTACTCAACAGACCAGCCACGGAAGCCACTGGCTCGACCTCGTACCGCCGTACTATCCGCGGGTGAGATCCTGGACTGTTCGTGGTTCATGACAAAAGCCACATCAGCAACGAAGTCGAACAAACTCAACAAGGCCCGATGCCCGGACTGTCCGCCGACCAGGGCGCGGACTGTCCACGGCCATCCAGAAAGTCCCTCAAAAATCGCCTCTTATTAAGAATCAACTTGATCTCTTTTGAATCAACACCAACTGCAACAAGATTTGAAGGGATTGTTCCTTATGCAGCTGAGGGGCTATCCTCAAAGAATCATGGCCCAATTTGAAGAGAATCAAGAGAAATCGTAAAGGGGGTGAAGAAGAACCAAGAACTCGCCATGAACACATAACTACTCCAATCTATGCTCGTGAGGAATTAGCTCAAATGTTTCGGTGGGATTGATCCTCTCACATCATAGCATAAATCAACGCAAGAAAAGCGGAGTCAAATGATCCAAAAATAAAGAATCCGAGCTCAAAATAGAGAGGAGGAGAGGGAGCTCGGGATGAACAAGCAAGAACACAAAATCGATCACCGGAATTTCATGAATCCAAAAGCTCAGAGGGCACGAGCACACTATGGGGGTGCTCTTCCCACGAACAAACACTACAGAGTTGCAGTAGACCTCACTCACACAGAAGAACTACAGAGTGAGAAACCCGAGGAATGAAAAACTAGAATGAGAGAGGTGACGGGATGGGTGCCCCTTTATCCTTATTTATCTGTCTTAGGCTTATTACATATTCCTAGTTTGCCTCTGGTTACACATGAGTCGAACCACTTAGCTCTAGGGGCGTAATGCTCCAACCCTAGGAATTTCTTGATCCGACGGCCACCGCGCCTTCTCACCGGTAGCCTTGCTTCGACGCAATCTCCCCGATGCCACCACGTGCTGTCCGTCCGCATCGGGACCTCCGCCCGGGTTTTGAGGCCCAAACCCACCAAACCCGCCGTCGGTGGTCTTGAGGCAATACCACCAAACCGTCGCCGATGATTTTGAGGTCAAACCACCAAACCGCCCGTGAGTAGCATACTGCATACGCGTCCCCCGCCATGTACACTTGCGCTTGTCGATGTCCCAAGTGTTAGCCACCGCGGCTGGCCAACCGGCCGTTTGGTTCGCCAGTCCAAGCCTAGCGTCCGTCTTTTACCGCACCGGTCCGTCGACACGGCACGCCCTACTTGACCTTCTCCCGACCGTTGCCACCGTCTCCGGACTCCACATCTGCACATCACGAGTCAAGAGACACGTTTCAACACGTAACCCTGTGCCAGAGGATCAGTAGACACATTTCAACACGTAACCATGTGTTCGAAAAAACTGAGTCAATATCATATCGAGCTCTACCGACACATGTCAGTTTAATCTGAAAGTTTAAAAATTGGTAGAAAATTGTGCCTTTAACTACTTCAAACACCACCTAGTCCATCCACCCCATATTGCTGACACAGCCGCCTTTCTCTAGAAGAGGACCGCAAGAACAGTTAGTCCAAAACTCTTACTAAAAAAAAAAAGTTACTCCAAAACTTATGAAGAGGCCACCCCACACAGGATGTGCTTCCTTCATGCAAAAAGTGAATTTGGTAACGACCATACTCATGAGATAGAAGTGAAAAAAAAATGTGTGACAAACGGTGAATTGGCTGATATAAATAAACAAAGAGCTGATGAAACAAGAGAAAATTTTCGCTCTTCTTGAAGCTATTTGTTCCTCAAACTTCATAGTTTTAGTGGATTACAGGCATAGAAATTATGAGTATTTTGGGATGTTGGAGCAAAACATAGCAGATTAAATACAAAAATTTTGAGACCGAATGTCTCAAATCTTGGATGGATCACGTAGACCTAAAACTTTGTGCAGTTGGAACTTATTTTCATTTGAAATGATTTAGGGGCTGAAATATATTCCACAGAGATACGAGATTATGAAATGTACAAAAAGATAGATATCTAGATATATTCCCAACAAAAAAAAGTTTCTAGTGCAGCGTAGTGAAGCATTATTTGTACATGTTTTGAAGGATTTAGATTTGAATCTCCAAGGACACAACTAGTTTGGTTTTTCTGGGTTTAATAGTGAGAATTGGTTAGAAGCCGACATCTTGCTCATCTCTAAAAATTAAAATACTCGCCTCTAAAAATGCACCTTTTAATGATTGGTTAGAAGCAGATGACTTTTGTCTCTAAAAATTAAGAAAGAAAACATTGCCCTCCAAAAATCGTCTATGTGACCAGTGAGGCATTATTAAAGATATAGGTGGCTTTTGGAAAGTTAACGAGCTCCACCTGCTAATAGATGCTTGGATGGTAGATTGGAGGTGTACATGAAAATTATATTAACATCCCTTTATCAACTAATGGTGGTCTATTAGCAGATATAGTTACCGTCTAATAATTTGGCCAATTCGTACGCGTAAGGATTTTTTTTTTTGAAATGGTTTGGGCCTGCTCAAAGAAGGCCCAAGATAAATGTGCCAGAATGTCACGAACTCGACCGAGCTAACGAATCCATTTCCTGGATCAGGTGGATGTCCTAATAACCATTATGAATTTAGAGTCTATTTGTTTGAGTTCTAGCTTTTAGATTTCTATATTCATAGTTTTTTTTTGTTTTTTGGCTTCTAGTTGTTTTTTTTTTGTTTTTGGCTTTTCTATAATACGTCTTTAGCTTCTCAGCATATAAAGCAGCAAGGACTTCTCTCGGCATGTTTATCACGTAGCTTTTAGTTTTTCTATTTCAGAACCTAGCTTTTTATCTTTTCATTTAATAGTAGCTCAACACCATGATTGCTTGTTTAGCTTCTAGCTTCTGACTTGCAGATCGATCAACTCAGCAAAAGGCTGAACAAAACAAACAGGCCCCAACAATAATATAATTAAAGCGATTGCGAGATGTCGTCGTCGGACTTGTAGTTGGATCGTCGTCCATCTACGGACCAGCAACTAATTGAATTTAGTTAATCTAGATGCGTCGCCTTCATGCACGGTGGCGGCGTTGACATGATCACAGTGGCGGGCCGAGCACGTCCGACGTCTGCCATGGACGATGGGGAGTAGCAAAGGTATATATGCGTTGTGCGCGGACGTGCTGCGTGCAAGTGAAGGGAGACGGTTGAAGAGGAGCACGTCCTTGCTACGTCGTGCGCATAGCTAGGGCCTGTACGAGTACATTAAATGACGTCAAGATATTTTTCTACTCCGGTGACCACCACATCACGTGATTCTGATTGTCTAGTCTGGTGCATGCGTGTTCAACACACAGTGCTGAGAAATTCAAGGAAGTCATTCTTGTAAATCACTTCTTAGAGGGAGTAAATCTCATAATTTATTATTGTATAAATAACATCATAAGCTACTGTAACACCTCACTATCGTTATGATAATTTTAGATAGCTAAATATATAATAAGTTATTTTATGGCTAATAAAATAGAATAGCCCCTCATTTTTTCTTTGGCTTTGAGCAACTTCAACGGGAGCCCTCAAGTTCGAGGGCCTTACTTTGGATTCAAAGGTTTCCTTGTTGCTCCATGGTGGAGAGGAGAAAACTGGCCAGGAAGAGGGAATAGTGGGGAGGCGGCGTGCTAGGAGAGAGCGAGGACGCGGTGGGGAAGCGGCATGCCGAGCACTATGTGTAGGTCGATTGGGAGACTGGGCTAGGTGTAGGGCACGTGCAAATTTAAAGGGTTTAACCAAAATCTTGCTAGAACTCATTTTTTTACTAGTTTTAGTTTTCTTTAAAGCTAGTTACTAACCGTGCAGGCCGCAGCCGTGCGGCACACACACCTACTTTACCGTCCGATCCACCCGCGTGTCCATCCATCCGCAGAAGCCGCTCAACCACCCACTCTCTCCTCGACTCCGTCCTCTCACTTCTTTTATCGGCACTAGACCTCTCCCAACTACTCTCTTATCTCTAACGAGCAGCTCAACGGCGACCAGCTGACGGCAACTGGAGTGTTCCACGCCTCCCCCACGCCCCAACCGCTCCCCCGTGCCCCACCACCTCCACCGCGCCAACGCAGCACGCCGCCCATGGTGGATCCGGTGGCGGCGGCCAAAGATCCAGCCCAGGTAGGTCTCCTCCTCCTTCTATCTCCTTTCTCCTCTTCCTCCTCCTTCAAACTCCTGCGAGCTAGGGTTCCGACGAGCTTCTTCCCCTTCTTTCTCAACTCTGACAACTATAGATTGCCGGCCGGCTAGGGGAAAGAAGGGAAGACAAGCGGTGGGGATGGTCGGTGGGCGGCTTAGGGTGCCCTAGCGGTGAGGGAGCCATGGCCGGAGCTGGAGAAGAAGGCTGCAACGAACTCGCCAGAGGTGGAATAGATGGTGGCAGTGGGGCAAGGGAAGAGGGCGGCCGCCATGGTCACTAGGGTTCGCCGGAACTCCGGCGAGCTAGGGCCGACGAACCCCCGCGACTGCAGCGTGTAACACCCAAGGTGTTAAGCATACATAATCACTTGTATTCTTTAGCATAAGCATCATTATGCATAGCATTGATGTAAAGGTTAATTGTTATTTTATGTGTGATGGTTGATTTGTTCATTTGTGCTTACATTTCACATGAATTGGATAAGTGGTATGAGTGTTTGATGTTTTATGACCACTAAAGCAACCTCGACATGATTAGGATACTAAATGAACCTAGGTTTATGTTCATGGTTTTGGTTAATTAAGCTTTGATATCATGGTTGACCAAGGTGGACAATGAAAGTAACTTTATTTGACTGATTTAAAAGTGATAGCTAGAGTATTTGCATGTGTGTGCATCCTAAATAACGTTTGTAGAGAATTTCATATGGAACAAAAGTTATTATTATCACTTTTCATGAAAATGCTTGGAAGATATTTAAAAATATTGAAAAAGGCAGGTTTGGGGGCTGTTTTTCCATTTTAGGGAATTTTAAAGGTATTTTCATTTGGATTTTTGTATTTCAAAATCTATGCAGAATCTTGCCATTCTTTGTATAGATGAAATGTTCTACTCTTCTAGAGCTACATTTTCTCCAATACGAGTTTTGTCTAATTCAGTTTGGTTTGGGAGCAATAGAGCAGAAAAGTTTGTATTAGAGGTCATGAAAATAGCTTTTTTGTGACGGTTCGTTCAGGCCGTCTGGGAAATGTTCGGCCACCGCCCATCACCCCCCGTCCACGCGCTCCGCGTGGCGAGCGAATACCGATGGTCTGAGGCGGCAGCGGCCGTCCCGACCGAGTTAAATCAATGCGGTCGTTCTTTCTCTTTGTCCCCCGCTCACTTCCCTCTCCCTGCCCTCTCTCCCTCTGCCCCGCGCAGCTCGCCGTCGCCGCCGCCGATAGCTCATCCATCACCAAGCCTCGCCGCAGCACATTTTCTTTCTCGAGCGCGCGCACGGAGTCGCCTCGACGCGTGCTCGCTCTTGCACCTGCCAGCAGCCGTCCTCGTCAAGGGTAAGAGCCCAATCGGGCGTTTCTTTCGCACGGCCGGCAAACCAGCGACTGCCGCCGCCGTGTTCCGGTCGATTCGGCCACCATTTTCTCTCCCTGTCTCGAGCATTAGCTACGCCTTGACGTGTAGGTGTTGTAGCCCTAGTCCATGAAGTCAATGCGGGTCGGTCCTCGCCGTATTTCGGCCACGCCGTCGGCCGGGGAGCCGCCGTTCCGCCCTGCACACGGTCGAGCCGCCTCGGCCTTGCTCCGCCCGTGATAGAACCCTCTAATCGATGCGCGTAGTCCCCCTCGTGCTTTCCCTCTGCTTAGCTTCGCCGGAGAGCCCCGGCAACGGCCGGCGATGCCGCGCCGCACCGTCGTTCCGTTCTATTTCTATCGCAGGGACCTCGTCCTTAATTCAACCAGAGTCAAGGTCCTTCGTGCATAATTGCCAGACACAGAGAACTTCTTTATAGGGTTTGGTGGATTTCTGAAAACTTCAGGGTTTCCGGTGCAAGTGTTTTTCTTTTTCGTTTAAAGTAACTGTTTCCAGATTTTGCATAAAACCTTTGAAAAATCATAACTTCCTCATTTTTGGTCCAAATGAGATAGTTCAACTTGCAGTATTTTTCTTATGAGAAGATCTATGCATGAAAAATATGGAATGTGAAATTTGTGATACTTTTCTATACATATTTATTTATCCCTATTAATTGCTTTTATCTTAGAAAATGCATAAGTAATTCTCTGTTGCTCAGAAAAATGTGAAACCAAGTTTGTTAGTCTTCTTATTTCATGCTCTATCTGTAAAAAATGTTGTAAGACTATGTCATGTGTAAATATTGTCCTATTTATTTATGGTGCCTATTTCAAGTAGATAGTAAATAATTCATAATAAATAATATATATGTGATTTGTGCATGAAACTTTTTGGAGGATATTTTTATGTCAATCTAAAACTAAGAGTAGTCTGAGATCTGTTGTTTGACATCTTTCTATATATAAAGTATTTTATGCCCTTTGAATGGTGCTGCCTTGTCATTTTTGTGTAGCATAAAGTACTTACTGTTTTGACCTAAAATTTTTCTGGTAGTTTACATTAGGCATGCTTAAGCTCCTGTAATTTTTACAGAATTTTCTGAATAGTCTAAAACCATATTGCAGTTCTACCCTGATTTCTTTTAAATAATTAATAATGCTTTAAGTTATTATTTCATGTGTGTAATAATATTTTTTCTGATGTTTGTGATGTGTATAATCTATTATTAGTTATGGTTCAGTAGAGGGTAGTGTGTAAAACAGTGGTCGTTTATAATTGCTTTTAATGTATAAGTAAATTATAATGCGGTGTGTGTTTACGATTTTATCATAGAAGAGAATGCAGATGATATGTGCTTATCATGCATGTTTTAAAATCATGTCAATTATCTTCGGTGGAGTATTCATTCATATCAGCATGTACCTTTGTATTTACTATATATTCATGGTATTTATACGCACCGTGCATCATACAGGATCGTCAGAGCTCGAAACGGTAGTTCCCGGAGTACAAGGAGAGGAAGGCCAGCAGGAAGCCTTGGTGCAGGGGATAGCAGCCGAAGAGGATCCCGAGGTTGATCTTCCCGAGTGTCTCGACCATCAGCCAAGCTCTTTCCTGAAAGGCAAGCCCCAGAGCATTCTCCCTGTGGTTTGCAAAATATGTAACTTGAGTCCTTTACTTGTTTGATGCATTAAGTTATAGGCGTTGTTTTATACCGTTGCTGCGTTACTTATATTTCTTGCCCATTGTATATCCTTCAACCCTGTTAGGTTAAGGTATGATTATCTGCTTAGCCTTGCTTAAACTAGATCGGTAGAAGTCGGGTGATTTCCTGTCATCCGCGAGTTATAGGTGGTGACTCAGAATGGTTGAATACATTGTTATCTTGGATAACCATGTGGAGATAATAAATCGAGACCGGGCGGGATTGGTGTTGGGACTGAACTTGAGGTTCGGTGAGGTTATCCCGTCTGTGTCGAACTAGGACCTCGTCCGTTGTACGTCCTCAAGTCATATTGAATTTATGCCTCACATTTAGCTGGAAGGATAAGTCGTTCCAACCGCGAAGCCTGGGTTTGGTTTGGGCCGGGAGTCGACCTGCTGTACGCATCGTATTGGAGAAGATGGGGGACCACGGGTTGTGCGGATAGTAAGTCCGAGGTCAGGGTCGCCCTGAATAAGGCAGCCGGGCGGTTCCCGGATACGATGGTACCTGTTGATCCCGCGATTTTCCCGAGTCAAACTTTCGGTGATCTGTAGTTTACCTTAGCAGGTGAGTGTGGTTTATGTGAGGAATACCCCACCAGCTGGTTAGTAATCGATTATAATCGCCATCGTTCCTGGACAGTGAACACTTGACTTGAGCAGCGGCATCGTAGTAATAACTTGAATAAAGAGATGAGATGGTTGAGCCGTAATGTTGAGAGGCACTCAACCGGAATTGATTACTATTCTTATTGAATAATTATTACCATGCTTGTTTAGTACAGGTGCTAATTTAGTATGGTAAGGTTAATCAAATTAAAATACAATGCTAGAAGGTTATGATCAATTCTTTCTTTAATGCAAGCTTTTCTGCAACTCATAAGTCAGCTATCCTACTTATAGCCTTGCATACTCCTTGGAGTCAATTTATTTTTAGTTTATGACGGGTAAGTCTAGCTGAGTACATTCTCGTACTCAGGGTTTTATTTTCCATGTTGTTGCAGATGGTGAGATGTTTTATGGCTACTGTCAGCACTGCTTCTATCCCGCATTGGGTGATGACTAGACCTTGGGCACGGTCACTCCACTCTACCTTATGCTTTTGTTGGATATTGACTGAGGACCTGCCCTGTATTTAAACTAAGTGTGTGTGTGGATTTGAACTAAATTGCTTTCTCTTTATTTCAAAATTTGAACTTAGTTTGTAACAACTTTATTCGTACTTCGATTGTGTAAAACTATGTGCGAATTATGTACGTTGTGAAGGGTGAACGCTAAACTTATTACGATCTTGGTCATGCCAGAAATGTTTGAAATCCTTCAAGATTTCGATATGACTACCGGGTTTATTAGGTCTCAATCATGTAGTTTGCCGTCTTAATGGCGAATTATGTGCTTGTGCTTTAATAAATTGGTCGGTTCTGTCACACAGCGTGGTGGTAGCCGGTGGCGGGAGCGTCCACACGGTGCTGGGGAAGAAGACCTCGTGTTGCTGTTGTTGATTCATGTGTGTAGACCAAACCATTAAATCCTACATATGCATCGGTTAGCAAAGTCCTTTAGTTTTACTACATATGTGCCGAGATGCCACGTAGAAGTATATTATTTTGGATCTCAAATAGTTTCATATCTTAATGTTTCCTCCTTTTCCGATCCCAGCACATCTAGTAGTTTTCCAAATTACACATATACCGACAAAACGCACGCACACTTATCTCTACGAACACACGTACGAAAACTCTACCACTATAAACACCTCTGAAGCAATGAGCCGATAGATTTGTAGATTCCCCAAGTCACTATTGCTCCTCGTAGTCGATGTAAACATCGCTTACCACTTATAGCATAATGCCAGAAAATCATAGAAGGAACCAAGCAAAATGAGAGCACCACATGTACGGCTAGATTGCGTCAACGTGTAGGACAACGATACGCCCACGTCTCATCTCATCATTATAACAGACTGATCCACTCCATCCATCGATGGACAGACCGGACGTGCTAACTAACCACTGCGAATTAACGAGCTAATCTTCATTCCGTTTGGACTTGTGTGATAAGAGATCCATCCACGGCGGTGGGCCATGTACGTACGGGTATTTCGCAGATTGAAAGCGTACTATACCGTACGGCCGGTGCCCTGGCATCATCAGGATAGCACCCCGTACGTGCGTCGTCCGCCGCGCCAAGGATGCGAGATTGCGAGATGCAAGGTCGTGGTAGCTATAGTACAGTACCGTACGTAGCTCGCGCGTGCTTCCAGCGTACGTGCGCGTGGCATGCGTGCCCGTGAAGAAGCCTTTCGTGGCTCGTGGGGCCTATGTTTAATCGTGCCAAAAAGATATTTCAGGGTCTCGTTGCTCTCGTAATAAACCGTCTGGTACTGCCGTACATCCGTACTGATGACAACAGTACCTCACCTGTACGTGTTTGCTACCCCCACAGCAGAAACAACAGCCATTGATATCTGATGGTACGTCTAGGTGTAGCAAGGTTCATCACAATCAATATGCATGTCCATCCAGCTCATGACCGACAAATAATCAGTTTCAGAAAAAAAAGATTTTTTTTGACAACACCGAAAAAATACTGGATAGTTTGTGTAGAAGAGGCAGTTTGGATCCGCCTAGGTAGGTCTCCTCCTCTTATCTCTTATCTCCTCTCTCTTCTTCTTGCTCCTCCAACTCCGGTGACGTAGGGTTCTGACGAGCTTCTCTCCCTTCTTCTCCAACTTTGGTGGGCTGTAGATTCCGACCGACCGGGGGGGGGGGGGGGGGGGAAGGGAAGATAGGCAGTGGGGATGGTCGGCGGGCGGCTTAGGGAGCCCTGGCGGCGGGGGTGGCGGCTGGGACAGGTCTAGAGCGAGGGCGCCGTGGCTGGAGCTAGAGAAGATGGCGGCGGCGAGCTCGCCGGAGGTGGAGAAGACGGTGACGGCGGGGGCAGGGGAAGAAGGCGGTGACGCGACGAGCTAGGGTTTGGCAGGAGCTCCGGCGAGCTAGGGCGCCCTATCTCGCCGGAGCTCCGGCCAAACCCTAGCTCACCGCGACCGGGCGGTGCTACCAGCTGGGGCGAGGTCACCGGAGTGGGTCAAGAAGACTTGGTTAGTTTTCCTTTTTTTTCTTTACTGCGACTCTACAAATACGTTGTGAAAAAGTGTGTGTGCTGGATGCTCAAATTCTGCGCGTGCACATGTTAGTAAAGTCAAAAAAAAATAGTGTCAACTACAGTTACTAGTCCAGGCAACTCTAATGGAGGGCTAAGAGAAAATATTTTTGCAGCTATTAAGTCATGGCTGGAGCTAGTTCTGTAATTGCCTTAGTTTTATTGGCTAGGTCTAAGATAAAAAATATTTTTGTACGAGTGATTCCCTGCTTCTCAGTGTCTTTTCTCCCCGCGGTTTTGCAGTCCTGTAAACTTTTTGGGAATTGATTTTTAATAAATATATTCAATACAGGCCTCTTCTGTTTTAAAAAAAAAGAAAAAGTACTACAGTTAGTACTTACTCCGTACTAGTGTAAAAGAGACCGAAGGAGCTAATAAGTATACCTGGAGCAGTGAGCGGGACCGGGACCAACCCACAATGGTTCCCCTTGACAGGGTGCTGGCGTCCCTGGAGTGGGAAGAGCAATTTCCATCTTGTCACCTACAGGCTTTGTCTTCAGATGTCTCCGACCATTGCCCGCTACTACTACAGACCAACTTCACAACAATGCCTCGGCCTCAGTTTCACTTCGAAATTCTTCTGGCCTTCCTGCCCAGACTTCCTCGACGCGGTCAAGCGAGGTTGGGTCTGCTCTGACTCCGTCCACGATCCTATCGTCAGGCTGGACAACATGCTCCGGAGCTGGGCGGCTCGCCGCATTGGCTTGGTCAGGGAGCAGCTACTCATGGCACGAACAATCATTCTTAAGCCGGAGCAGATTTCGGACAGCAGAGCCCTCAGCGAGCGGGAGCGGACATTGCGCGCTGATCTCAAGCGCAAGTGTCTGGGTCTCTCTTCTTTGGAGCGCACCATAGCGCGCCAGCGAGCAAGGGTGCGCTATCTGGCGGACGGTGACGCGAACACAAAGTTCTACCACCTGATGGCCAGAGGGAGGAGGCGGAAAAATTGCATCACCAGACTGAGAGCAGGGGATGTCGTGATCACGGGGCACCAAGCGATGGCGGAGGTGATTCACAGCCACTTCTCCACCGTCTTCGGGGCCAGTGAGCAACTGGATGGTGTAATCGACTACGCCCAGATCGGAATCACCCCGATCGACCTGACCGCGCTGGATGAGCAGGTCACAGAGGAGGAGATTTGGAACGCCATCAAGGAGCTGCCGGCGGACAGAGCGCCAGGTCCCAACGGTTTCACAGGCGCGTTCTACAAAGCCGCGTGGCTCATCATCAAGGAGCAGGTTACTGCCGGCATCAACACAATGCTGTTTGGGAATGCCAGTGCTTTCGGTCGGCTGAATGGAGCGCTGATCGTGCTCCTACCCAAAGCGCCGGACGCAGCAGAGCCCGGCCACTACAGACCGATAACGATGATCCACAGCATTGCCAATCTGGTGTCCAAGATCCTGGCCATACGGCTCGCCACGAGGATGCACGAGCTGGTCTCTGCGAACCAAAATGCCTTCATCAAGGGCCGCTGCACACATGATAATTTCAAATATGTGCAGCAGGCGGCGGTGGCACTGCACAAAAGGAAAATCCCGAAGCTCCTGCTCAAGTTGGACGTGGCGAAGGCGTTCGACACTGTGGAATGGCCCTTTCTCTTGGATACGCTACAGGCCATGGGGTTCGGGCCGAACTGGCGGCGATGGATTACCACAATCCTTTCGACGGCCTCCTCTAGAATTCTGCTGAACAGTCAGGACGGGGAGATTATCAGACACCGGCGCGGCGTGTGGCAGGGGGACTCCCTCTCTCCTATGCTCTTCATCCTAGCAATGGAGGTCCTCACCAAACTATTCGCAACTGCGAGAGAGCAGGGGGTGCTACGCTGCTCAGTCAGAGAAGGCATCAAGCACGCAGCGTCTATGCCGATGATGTCATCCTCTTCGCTCACCCAGACACCATTGAGGCCACAACAATCAAGGGGCTGCTGCAAATCTTCGCCGACACCTCCGGCCTGAAAACCAACATGGCCAAATGCTCGGTCACGAATATCTACGGGGCTGAGGAGGCACTCAATGGGATCAAGCAGGTCCTTGGATGTTAGGTGGCGAAATTCCCCATCCGCTACCTTGGACTTCCACTGAGCTCGAAGCGGATCCCCAAGGATCAGGTCCGGCGGACGGTGGATGCGGTTGCTCGACGCCTGCCAGCCTGCCATGGACCTCTCATGACAAAGAGCGGCAGGTTAATTTGGGTAAAATCACCGCCATTCCAATCTACTGCGCAATTGTGATCGGCCTACCGCCATGGGCAAGGGAGGAGATAGACTCCATCCGCCGCCATTTCTTGTGGGCAGGGGCTTCGAAGGATGTCAGAGGCAAGTGCATGGTCGCCTAGAAGGCGTGTACCAGGCCAACAGAGCTCGGAGGGCTTGGCATCATCGACCTCAAGCTGATGTCCACAGCCTTCGAGTCCAAGTGGCTATGGCTGCAAAAGACCAATGCAGACAGAGCTGGGCAGCATTGCCACTGCAGCAATCAAGGGAGGCATGGGCGTTCTTCAGAGCTTCCACTCACATAGTCATCGGGAACGGCCGCAACACCATGTTCTGGCAGGACAGCTGGATCAACGGGATGTCAGTCAAGGTCCTGGCGCCAACTCTGCTCCATTTTGTGCCCAGATGAGCCATCAACCAGCTCATGGTGGCCGAGGGGCTAGACAACAGGCCATGGGTTCGGACGGTCTCTGGCGGTGTAACGGCTCCGGCAACTACTGAATACCTGGAGCTATGGCACACCCTCAATGGTTTCGAGCTCTCTGACGCTTCATATCACTTAGTGTGGAGATGGGCATCAGACGGCAAGTTCTCTGTCCACTCGGCATACAAAGCCCTACACCTCGGATCACACCCCCATGCCCGGCTGCATTAGGATCTGGGAGACTTGGGCGCCGCTGTGCGTCAAGATGTTTCTCTGGCTTGCCGTTAGGCAGAGGCAGTGGATGGCCAACAGACGGCGATGACATGGGCTTGACACACCGGACAACTACTACCTTTGTGATCAATGCCTGGATACTATAGACCACCAGATCATCGGATGCAGCTATGCCAGGCAACTATGGATGGAGCTCGCCACCACCCTAGGCGTCCAGTTGCAAGTTAACCCTAACGGAAGCATCCTCTCATGGTGGGATCAATGGAGGACTCTGTGGCCGGCGCACGCCAAGGGCGCTAACTCCCTGTTCGCGCTTTCGGCTTGGGAGCTCTGGAAAGAGCGCAATGCCCGTTGCTTCTGTGGTGTGGCAATTGATCTACAGGCGCTAAAGACATTGATCAAGGACTAGGCAGAGCTCTGGATATAGGCGGGTGCGAGGCACCTTGGTTGGCTTGTTCAGCATGTAATAGATTAGCAAGATGAGTCGAGGCGAGTTGGGTGTGCATTTCATATATCTCAAACACCAGCTCATGTACTTGTAAACTCTTCTTTATCTCAATACAAAATGCGCAAACCTTTTGCATGATTGAGAAAAAAAGAGCTAATAAGTAGTATGCCACATCGCTGCCGGCCAAACACCACCCGGCTCATGTCTCTGTTGGAACACGGTTCCTGAATAGGCGAGTGGAAGTGGAGCCAGGCTGCTAGGGTTTGTGGACTAGGTTTGGGAAGGGTGAGCCATGCCCCTTGCCCTCCTTCTCTTAGTATTTATATAGGAAAACGGTAGTTTACAAGTGACCCCCTGGTGAGGGCAGTTTACAAGCGACCCCCCGGTGGGGGTGAAATTGACAAGTGACTACCGTAGCCCCTATTGGATCTCTTCTAAGGGGATTTGGCCCATATACATATGGGCTCCCCCAACAGTAGCCCCTTAGCTACTAGGGCATGGACGGTACTACATGGCCTAGTAGCTACTCTTACATGAAGAGGCATAATATAATTCGAAAGCTGGTTGCAAGGACTGTCCTTTGCAACCCAAACGTGCATGTCTCGCTAAAAACTCCATCCCAAAAATCCTGTGGGAAAAAAGGGTATGGAAAAAAGAGCACGTGCATGACTCTAACCTATACATGTTCTAACTCTCGGGAGTCCCATCGGAGGTCCCATTGGAGGTCACCGGCCTCAAATTTTCTTCGACTTCGCCTCGTGCAGAGTTCTTCATCTCTGTCTGTTCTTCAATCGGAGGTCACCGGCTTTAAATTTTCTTGATGCGGAGGTCTTTGACTTCGCCTCGTGCAGAGTTCTTCATCTCTGACTGTTCTTCAATCGGAGGTCACCGGCTTCAAATTTTCTTGATGCGGAGGTCTTTGACTTTACCTTGTGCAGAGTTCTTTACCTCTGTCTGTTCTTCAATTGGAGGTCATCGCCTTCAAATTTTCTTGATGTGGAGGTCTTCGACTTTGCCTCGTGCAGAGTTCTTCACCTCTGTTTGTTCTACAATCGGAGGTCTCCATCTTCAAATATTCGCTCACGAGCACTGGACAAAAAGTGTCATGCTCCGGAGCTACTGGTCCTCCGGTGCACTCCCCCAGCCCCACTAGGCTGCACTCATAAGTGAATCCTCGACCACGCTTGGTGTTGTCGATGTAGTTGTAACAGTCGAAGTAGATGTCGGTGAGCCCCTTGAGCCAGAATGGTTGATGAAGGTGTGGTTGACCTTGATGGAGATGATGGTGAAGCCCCTCTTGCCAAAGTTTTTGGCAGAGGCCGGTTGTAGAGGTTCGTTGATGTTGTTTTGTGAGGGTCCTCCTGCAAAATGTTTGGCAGAGACGATTTTGGTGTAGACGTAGAAGGTGATGTTGGTGAAGCCCCTCGTGCTATTGACGGAGGCAAGTATTGCCGAAGGCCCTTCTACAAAGACTGCTTGATGAAGGCTGGCGGAGGCAATGCTGGCGAACTCATCGAAGATGGTGGTGAAGCCCCTGATGCTGAAGAGCTTGGTGAAGGTCATGTTAATGTAGACATCGATGCCTCATGTTGAAGGCCGGAGAAGTCGCGTCAAAATGCACCCAAGTTGATCTCCTGCATTTTTAGGGACTTAGGTTGTGCATTATAGCTTTGTCGAATATTGACTTGCTTTGCAAGTCTTTCGACAATTAGAAAGATGCTGGCTTTCTATTTGCTGCAAAAAAAATTATTAGTCATTCAATTGATACATGAAGGTAGCACGAAAGTCTAAGATTCGTGACCTGGTGCCTGTATTGATTCAGGACTTTTTCCAGGATTTTTATGCAGTCCTGGTGCCCGTGTTTTGGAGCTTCTTCCAGGTGGCCTTGGCCATGCAGTGCTATTTGAACTTATGCAATGTTGCAATGTATGAATGCATTCATGTGATGAGAACTATATCATTCACACCAGAAATATTTATGGGGGTAAAAATATTATGTAGCCTGCAAAAAATATGGTTGAGTTTCAGCTAAGGCTATGCTCTGTATATAAGAGATAGGACCTTCAAATGAAGGGGTTGTAGTTTTGAATGACAAGCGGATGCTATCATTCAAGAACCTGTATGAGTATAGATGTGACTTATAATAATAAAGGTAAAAAATATTAGTTTCCTACAAAGGTTAGACCAAATAAAATTGTAATGATGCGTATATAAGAATTTAAATAGAGAAACTAAATGACATAACTTGCAAAAAGAGGAAAACATTAGCGTTAGAGGGTTCAAATGTTAGGCGGCTGACGGAGGTCTATTACTGAGAAAAACCAGCTGACTGACGAAGGCCACTAGCTACTGAAGTTTGTCAACCGTCATAGGCCTGTAACTGATGAAGGCTACTGGCTGATGGATGAAGGCCACTGAGTTGGGTCAATAAGTGTCAAGGGTTCCGAAAACCAACAATAGATGAAGTCCATTAGCAGACAATGAAGACCAATGACTAGGAAAACCACCGACTGTTGAAAGGCAATAACTAGCAAAGGCCACTGACGGATGAGAATCGTTGTTGGCTGATACTAACCAGTATACATGAAGCCTATTGACTCACGGAGGTTGTTGATTGATGATAGCCACTATACATGAAGGTCACAGACTTGCGGAGACTGTTGATTGATTATAACCAATATACATGAAGCCTACTGACTAGCGGAGGTTGCTAACTGATGATTGCCAAAATAGATGAAAACCACTAACTGGCGGAGGCTGCTGCATCATGATAGCAAATATAGATGAAGGCCACCGACTGACGGAGGTTGTTTACTGATGATAAAGTCACTGACTAGTGAAGGTACTGACTAACAAGGTCCAATATACTGATGAAGTCCAGTGATTGACTGACAATGTCCAATATACTGATGAAGTCCAATGATTAACGGAAGTTGTTGCCTGATAAGCGGAGGTATTGACTAGCAGAGGTACTAACTGACAATGTCCAATATACTGATGAAGTCCAATGATTGACGAAGGCTGTTGCCTGATAAGCGGAGGTACTGACTAGCGGAGGTACTAACTGACAATGTCCAATATATTGATGAAGTCCAATAATTGACAGAGGCTGTTGCCTGATAAGCGGAGGTACTGACCGATAGATACCACTATCTGACAAAAGCGGAGGTTCATGGGGTCTCTGGCCATTACACATATATTTTGTGATGTTGAAAATATGTATAAAAAAGAAAAATATTTCTTATGTGATGGGTAGGTGTTGAGATTACTTACAGTAGTGGTTATCTGCATGTTACCAACAAACAGGGCTCCAATATATGAAAAAAAAGTAAAAAATTTTTGAACTAGCTAGCTATGGCCAAGCATGTATAGCCCCACAGGCCATGCTTTTGTTGTGGCGAAGGTCGTGACAACACTTTTGGTCACAAAGGTGACAAATTAAATGCAAAGGTTAGTTTTCCAAAATTATTTTGAGAGCCAAAGATTGTTATGGGTAAGATTATGACAAAATAAATTGCGAAGATCCGAGTTGTTAGAGTAAAACTTATAGGCTTGTGAGAAATATTTACTCACATTGGTTTGGTTCCTGAGAGTGGGGTGCTTTCAACATAGATGAAAGTTGGTAATGTATGTGAGCATACGTAATTCAAATATGAATGGTAACCAAAATTGAAGGTTAGGATAATCAAATTCAGATGTTATGACAAGCTGATTAATTAGAGTAGAGATTAATGTACTTGGATATGTATATTATCTCAAAGATCAGATGCAAACTGAGTACTTACCTGGCGTGATAGCGTAAAGTGTTGGCACGTATAAATAGAAACAGCCCAAGATGCTCCAAGACAAATACTAGCCTAAGGTGATGACACATTGCAATTCCTGTATTTTGGCGGAGGCCCGGCATGCAGCAGCTATTGGTGCCCAAGGGCGATAAGTAGGCATTGGTACCTTCGCTGGTTGTTAAGCACAAATAGCAAAAGCCAAAAATGAAACATGTATGGTTAACATATAAGTGAGCGGAGGCTCATGCTGAGTTGATATTGAGCGGAGGCTCCTGCAAAAAATAGAGCATGCATGGTTTAACATCAACATGTAAGTGTGCAGAGGCTCATGATGAGGAGTTGATATTGAGCGGAGGCTCCTGCAAAAACTTGGTCCCAGACCTCCGCCACTCTGGACGGTTACCTGCATGCAATGACTGGCAACGCTATGCGTGCTCTATTGGTTAGCTGGAGGCTATATATTTTAGATGAAAGGTCTTGATGTTAGATGGCGTATATTCAGCAACAAAGAAACTCACAGGTATGTGCGTGTATATGTTATTGGTCAAAGAACGACGGTGAGCTTGTCTTTGCTTGGACCTGAGAACTTATCTGAGCGTTCATCTGAATAGGCGATGGGTGGCCGGTCGCGAAAATCCAGAGGAGGCCGAAGAAGGTCCGCTGACGGAGGCCGATGACGCATCGGAGGTCCCGACAGAGGTATGTCGACAGAGGTAGAAGGCCGGTGGCGAAAATCCAAAGAAGGCCGGAGAAGGTCCGCTGACGGAGGCTGATGACGAATCGGAGGTCCCGACGGAGGTATGTTGACATAGGTAGAAGGCCGGTGGCGAAAATCCAGAGAAGGCCGGAGAAGGTCCGCTGACGAAGGTCGATGATGAATCGGAGGTCGCAACAAAGCTCGCGACGGAGAAGGTCCCCCCAAAGACGGCCGGCGGGAGAAAGTCCCGAATATTCCTATTGACGAAGGTTCCAACTTCCGACTCTCAAAAGTAAGTTTCGTGCCGAGCACGATGGGCACCAACTATTGAAACACGGTTTTCCTGAACAGGAGAGTCGAAAAGGAGCCATGCAGCTAGGGTTTGTGGATTAGGTTAGGGAAGGGTGAGCCATGCCCCTTGCCCTCCTTCTCTTGGTATTTATATAGTCAAACGACAGTTTACAAGCGACCCTCCGATGGGGACAGCAAGCGACCCCCGGTGGGGGTGAAATTAACAAGTGACTACCGTAGCCTCTATTGGGTCTCTTCTAGGGGGATTTGGCCCATATGCATGTGGGCTCTCCCAACAGTCTCTCTCGCTGGCTACCGGTGCCGGAAATATCTCATTGCACGACCAGGTCGGCAGCAGCCGGGCTCCAAAGTCATGATGCACTATACAAATCATAAATACATGCTTACAGCAACTTTTGAAAATTTATATAGGACACTTTTGACTATTGTATGAACTGAACTAATGATTAGTGATTAGTACTTAAGTTTAAGTTTTTCTCAATTTTAATTTATAATTTAGTATTCTTATTTGTTTATTAAAATACAGTTAACCGTAGCGTGTGTTCTAGAAAATAGCTCCCGTTATATCCATGTATACGTATCTTTCTGATACCAATACGCGTATCCATATCTGCGCTGCATAGTGTACATCCTCTGGAGCTGAGGCGATTGAAACTGCCATGGCGAAACGGCGACGACGCCTCCAGCTGCACTCTCTATATTGACTGGCTGACTGTGGTCACTGCCGCCGGTGTTGTCCGCGCCCGGCCAGCCCCAGGTTGGCAGTCGGTCTCTCGCCTTTGTCCGCGAGCTGCACAAGTTGCCGCTCGCCGGCAAACAACAACTCGCGGTCGCGGACGGATCAACATGTCGGCCGAGGTTCGATCACCACCGGAGCAGGCTAGCTCCAGGAGCCCTGCTGCCCCTGAGCCCCAAGTATTTGCGACCGGCGATTGTGATACCGGCCGGGCTGCCGTGCCCATATCCGTCGCGGAGACGCTATCCATCCATCTGTAATGGCTGTGGCGCCGCTGTCAACATCAACATCAGGTGGTGGGGAGACGTGGGCGAGAATCCGTGGCACCTCTCGTCGCATTCATTCAGTTCCATCCCATTCAGATTCAGGCGCAACCGCCCAAAGCAACCCAAAGTGCAGGCAGGCAGGGAGGCGTGTTTCTACGCTGCTGGCTATCTCTCCACGCCGGCGAGCTAGCGAAAGGTACAGGCACTAGCACTACTGTGCAGTCCGCATCTCCTCGGTCGCAAATCTTGGTGGAAAGCAAAGCAAAGCTAAGCTAAGCTTTGGGTGTTGGAGATATGTATACAATGCCTCTGCTACAAACAGAATTCGCTCGTGCTGGTGCGTGACATGCAAGATGAGGCGGATTTGATTTGATTTATATTGGTATATGCTAGTAGGATCGGATATACTTCGTCTATGTCAAATCGTAAGCCGTTTGATCTTTTTACACAAGGTTTATTAACCAATCTTTATTCAAAAAACTTATACAAAAATAATCAAATTTAAGTTATTTTTAAAGAACTTCTATTAATAAAGCAAGTCACGATAAAAAAATATTTGATATCAATTTATAAATAAGACAAGTGGTTAAACTTTGTATCAAAAAATCGAATAATTTATAATTTAGAATGGAGAAAGTAGTAGTTAGTGGTAACAAGGTGATGACGTGGTGCTCCATGAATGATTGATGAGTGAGTGAGTGAGTGAGAGGTAAAGATCCAGTTTCCTTCTCATGATCTTCCTTTTTACTAGTTTATCTCAAATTGTACTTTATTTGACTTTTTTATGTCAAGTTTGACTATCTCATCTTATTGAAAAATTTGTTCAAATATTATTTTTTTTGTCGTAGCTTGATTTATTAACGAAAGATCTTCGAAAATAACCTAAATTTAACTAGTTTGCTCAAATTTTTTAAATAAGACGAGTGATCAAACTTGAAGTTAAAAAAAATCAAACGAACTACGGTTTAAGGGAGGGAGTATCTCCGATACTTTTCAAGTAGCGGTAATAATCTTTTCGTGTTCTTGACCAAGTGCAGAATTCTTTTGTGCTCCGAAACGGTAAAATCTGGGCTATCTCGCTTCGATTTCAGCTGGAACCGCTCGAATCGAGCTGAAAGGGAAGTTCCACACTGGACACCAAAAAGTTTTCTAGTGTTAATCAAAATCACCTCACGTACGAAATATGGATTCATTTGTACCACTCCATTGCTACGACCACGAAACCTACCGTGGATTGCCTCACGTGCCCTATATACTTTCTTGTTTGCGGTAAAGAGGAAAAGAAAAAATGGTCGTTGCCTTTATTTCAGTGGCACGTTCTTGGCACGATTGAGTTCGATCGTGCCGGTCGCCAACGGGATAAGTTCGCTTTGCCCCAACGCAACGTGACAGCGGCACCCACACTGGCGAGGTGTCGCGCTCTCCGGCCGTCCGCGCCGCCGGCCGGCCGGCTGGCCGGTTTCGCCACGAATCCGTCGTGCGCTGCAGCTTTCGTGCTCCATAATCGATCCATCTCGGCCATCTCCTTTTCCCTTTCACGTGTTCATCAATGCCCGGCCCGGCCCTCGACGACAGGCACGCCGGCAGCGCGCAGGAGGTGGTGGTCGGCGTCGTCGCGCCGGTGTGTCTAGAGCGCTGGACCACCGGGCCGAGAACGAGAGTGCGATGCGATATTGCGAATGCGACCTCTCGTGCGCCGGCAGCCACACAGATGCCAAGAACTTGTTTGGATCATTAAACAACAGCCATGGAGCGCTGTCTATTCATCTCCCGGTTCAGTCTTATCTTATGAAATGATTACTAGTTTCGTCATTATACGGTTTCGACAGGAACTTTTCAGGTAACAAAATCAAGTCTTTTGGTACACCATGGTTTATGGTCCTCGTTTTTTTAGGAACAGGAGGGGTTTTACCCCCTACTGGATTTCACAATTATTTCTGATTTTATAGCTATAATAAAACCATACCTAGCTTATTGGACATTGAATGCAATGATGGGAACATTATTGCTCACCTAAGCCGAAAGTCACAAAGATAATTGTAGCGGTGAATTCATTTGAATTTCTAGCATCCATTCATATGTTACACCTCAAGGCAGTAACTAATAGTACACTTGAAACATAGTCCTAATTTTACATTCAAGTCCAAAATGCATTTGATATGTTTCCTAGGATTTGACAATTTTGTTACACTATTCAAATGGACCCTAAGCTCGCATCGGTTTGGAAAAACAAATTATAGAAGGACAAAAAGTTAGAACAATTTTCTATTAGAAATTCGACATTAGCCCATGAAAAATGCTTACCAGGTCATGACTAAATTGCTATTTTCATTGAAGCATTATTCCCATGAAATTCACCAAGGCTGGAGCACATCAACTCAACATAACTAACTCAAAAATTGTATATACATGCAGACTTAATATAAAGAAAACAAATCAAAGGCGCACAAAATGAGCATCTTAACAAGCCTTCCTGCTGTCCACAGATAATATAGAATTGGCTACGTTACAAACTCCTAAGTCATGAAAGCACATAAACATTTATCAATTATGAGCTAATATCTCGGAGCTTGTGATTGGAGTATGTTGACACTTTTGACAGTACATAGCGTTTGTCTTGTGTACTAGCAGGATCTTCCTATTCCCCGCCTATTACTCCTCACATCCATACCACACTTCAAATATGTTTCTAAAATATGGATCAAAATAAAGATTATAACCACCATAAGATAATCAGATATATCAAAAGAAACCTAACTAAATTTTTGATTTGCTGAAAGAAACCTTAGATCCTATAGAAGATGGGAAGTTACCAAAAACTTTCTACTTGAAGCTTGTTTTTTATGATCAGAGTTTGCTCGCTGAAATACAGCAAAGCACTGCCCCCGCAGCAAAAGGCAGCAGCAGTGGCGACTTCTTGCTGCCGAACTTATCTTTCTGACATGAAAAGGAGGACAAAAATGGAAATTCCTTTTGTGAAAAGCTCCTTTGTCAACGTGTGAATTGCAATTTTTATTGAATACTACACCCTTTTGTATTACGGAGTTAAATTTGCCACTCAACTGGATCTTCCTTCAATAAGGAGTATTTTAATTGTAATCTTCTTCCATCACGTAATTTTATTATAAAGTTGGTTAGCAAGCTCTTTGCTGACTTAGGGCAATACATTTCTTTTAAAAAAAATTAGCAGCATATTGCACCATTTTAATTAGATTTTTCTTCCATCATAGAGTAGTCATCGCAATGGATTCTTCTCTACGTAATGAAATACGGTGCTTGGGCCTCGTCTCTCCCCGATTGCATTTTTTTATTAATGATCATCACAATGACCTTGAACTGCAACCACTTGATTTAGATCTCCAGAACTTTGACTGCAAATCAAGAAATTTCATTCAGTTCGATTCCCCATCGCCTTCACAGCAATAACTTGCGATCCGTCTCTCTTGTCTCAACCAATGGTGGGTTCTTCGTCGATGTTGTTCTCTCCACGATCAATGATGCCTTAGCCTCCTCCGCGCCAAGCGCTGGCACAACACGACCTCGTCGGCACAATGGATTAGCAGTGCAGAACGGTAGGCTTCTTGTTAGCTGGAAGGAGCTAGCCATTTGCTGGCCGGGCACCAAGACGCAAACAATGAGGATAAGATATTTAGATCATTACATTACTGCAGACTGAAACAAAGATGACGGATCTACCCCATAAGTTATCGAAGAACTATCCCCATGTCTACAACAATTTTGTCAATTAACTCAAAGTCAACTAAAGCTTACTGGCTGCACCTGCAAAAACAAACTACAATGCACCAAATTAAACTACACATTCATCAAATCAATCTAATTATAGATGCATCTAATTGAAGAAGCAAAGGCCGGCTTTCACAAATCCTTGCAACGTCCAAAGCTAGTGCATACCTTTGTTTAGATTGACTGGAGACATGTAAGTGCTCAATATTATTTTGCCTTTGTCCCTTTGCATGTCAACGTGTCAGGCTGGAATGCATGCTGCCGGCTGCTGTGTTGCTGTGTCCCTTTGTTGTGTTGCATCACGCATGGTTCCACCATTAGGACTGCCCTAATACAATATCCTGCTCTTTTTGTGAGCACACCCTACCCAGCCCAAGTTTTTGTGGTTTGTGTGCGGTACTTTGCAAAAAAAAAAAATTTAATAGGACATCAGTATATTAACTCATATGTGTGCAGCCAAGAGTAGATCAAGATTTTAGAGTAAGAAAAGACTTATGAGTTCTATGCAATCAAAGAATTTCTTGAAACAACAAATAAAATAAATATAGATATTATAGAACCGTAAATATAGTCAATAATAGCCATGAGAAAAAGGGAGCGTACCTGAATGCATTAGATCAGAGGATGTCAAAAATAGATTTTGCTAGTGTGCTGAATTCTTGTATTGCAAATCACGTCGTGGTCATCTTGTCTGAGCTAATCTTAGACCATGCATGCATCGTGTATATGAGACGACGATAGCGGACAACACGGCTGCGACCTAGATCACTTGTTGGACCATGCGCCTTCATCCACCGTTCGGCCATGCATGATGTCGTGGCGACCTCTTGTGAATGATCGGAAGGCAAGCACGAACCAACCCTTGAGTTTGCAACACACACGTGGGTCCCCGACTCCTCCCCCACACCGCCACACGTACGTCTGCAAATACGGAGGAGACGGTTTCTTGGCTCCGTTCCGACGACGGCAGCGATGTATAGCGAATCCAAATAGGCTCAACGATGAAACATCGTCCTTTTATAGATCAGGGCCTAGGCTTAGGGTAGTCACGAGAGGGTACACTTTCGTTTTGGTGAAAAAGAAATAGAGTGATGAGAAAATTGAATAGCAGGAACGTAAAAAATCTTACATCTTACGGGGTGGCTTACCTGTTAGAAAGCAAGAAGGAATGATATCCCTTGGATCAAGATCTTAAGTTATATCTAACGGCTAAAATATAGAGTGGGTAGAAATTCTCATGTAACATGTATTTATCAATTTCTTTGCTCTTTTATAGCATAGAGTATAGATAAAAGGTGCAAGTAGAAAAGGTGTTACAAGCCTCACTTTAGGAGACAAAAAAGGTAAAAAAGAAAATAAGGAAAATTACACATAAGCTTCTGTTGACACCGTTTTTTGGCACGTGTCAATAAGAATCGGAGACTGGACTAATCGGCAAGGAGGATGGTTTTTCTTCAGCATTGCTTCTGAGTTGCCGATGAATAGTTGCCGATGAAAGGCATATTGATCTCGTACATTGCCAATGAAGCCAAAGAACTATTGCCGATGAGAGTGATAGAGAGCTAAGGGATCGTTGCCGATGAAGTTAAAAAGCTTTTGCCGATGAGACGGAAGAGCTGTTGCCGATAAGATAGGCAAGAAGACTAGAAGGTTGTTGCCGATGCCAGGGATGTGCCGATGAGGGATAACTTCATCATAACGGGAGTGGACAGCGGATCGGCAACACAGAGCTTACGATTTTCGTATTATAGTTTAAGTCCAACTCCTATACGAGTTTTTTTTTTTTTCTTAAAGAGATGGAGTTCGTATAAGGAATTAGTTTATTTCTTCTATATTTAAGCTTTGCGTGTTAAATTAGGACTCTTCGAATAGTAGAGTATAAATATGTGCCGAAGGGCATTGTAAGGGATATCCAAGCATCAATAAAACAAATCAACTTTTTATTTACCTTTACCAGTACTTTAGTTTTCGACGACTTCGTCAAGTACCTTTTCTTTTTCAACGAGTTCTTTCAAGAATCGACGGGCTGCATCAACTTGATCTCCGGCGACCTTGCAGGTTCCGCGTCTACCGAGCACGATTCGGGCTTTGACTTCCGGGCGTATCGCTGTCGTCTCGTCTGATCTGTTCAACAGTTATCGAATACCTTCTGAGCTTTGACGTCCGAGCGTATCGCTGTCGTCTCGTTCGGATTTTATTCAATTTTATCATCCTTGTCGATTAACAGGTCAAATCAACTGGCACGCTTCGGATATCAATTTTGGGTATTAGCCCGGTGTGTTTGCAGATAGAATTTTGTATCAACACATCTTTTGGCACGCTTGGTGGGACCAAATCAACAGATTTATCATGAAGAATCCTGCTGATATCAATCCAGAAAACATCATCGAGATATCAGAATCAGATCTCAAGGAGGATCAGAAGCTAGCCATGGAAAAAGCTATGGAGGATTACAGGCAGCTCTGCTTGAAGTCTTTCAGCAAGAATAGGGGCGGAGAAGTCATCCAGAAGCAAGATATGCCATTGCCTCGGCAAGTAACATTTGACTCCAACCCTGGTAAATTACAGGAGATGGTTAATTCTGTATTAAATCAAGCTTTGATCAACCACTCCACTGTGCTGTCCAATATTGTTTACAATGCTGTTGTGCAAATATTAAGAGAAGGATAAGCACCAGGTTATGTCGGGCCGGTATATCATCAGCCGGGATCGGCATCTATCAGTACTCCATCGACAACTCCAGCCGTTGAGAGTATGGAAGCGCCTACTCCTCCAGTTATATCAGGACCATCTATCATTGAAGCCACACTGATAGGATCAGATCTAACGTCTCAGGAGAGGCCTAGTACTCAGTTGAGCACAAATCTATCGGCATTGGCAATATCAGGTCCTTCAGGCCAACACAGTCAAATTGCTGCTAATTGGTGGGGATACGGGATGCCTCCAGGTCCATCTACTGCCAACTCTGGACTGCCTCAAGTGCATGATGTAGCAGAGAAGGGTCCAATAACATCGGCTACTCCAATTCGGCCGATGGCTCAAGGGTCACATTATTCTACTGCACCGCCTGCTATACAGCCATTGTCAATGGGATTCTACGTGCCTCCGCAATAGATATCTTATGCGAATCCATTGACTAATCCTCCACCAGTTCAATAGAGAGCTTCCACTGTAGAACAGCCCATAGTGCCATTCATATCTCAATATGGGTTATCTGCAATTCAGGGCAATTATGCTGGCTATCATCCACCTATACAAGAGCATCAATTATCCGCAAGCTATCAGCCATCGGCAAGTCAGGTGCCGATGAGTTATAATCTCAATTGGTAAGGGCAAGCACCAGTTCAATAATCTGCTATTCAGCCAAGTTACCAGGCAATGGGGACTCAGCAATATAGTCCATAGGCAGCTTTCCAAGATCAAACATTGGCAAAACAGCCGATGAACTTTACTCCATAGATTGGTACCGTAAATATGCCGATTCCTCCAAGCCAAATGCCACAGGGGTATGTAGAAGCATATCAGCCAACGCCTCCAGTGGAGATTCAGCCAGTGCATCGGCAAGATCAGGATGCACTCTTAACCGATAAGATCGCAGAAGTGATGAAAGAGCAATTTGGGATTCAGCCCAAGATTAATACTTACTCTTATCGGACTCCGTACCCTCCAGCTTATGACTCAGTTCCTTTCTCGAATCGGCACAAGGTGCCGGATTTCACTAAGTTTTCTGGGCAAGATGATACGTTGACGATGGAGCACATCAACCGATTCATCATCCAGTGCGGGGAAGCTGCTAACAGGGATGAGCTGAGGATCCATTTGTTCTCGTCCTCTTTGTCTGGATCAGCATTCACGTGGTTTATCTCATTGCCACCAAACTCTATTTTTACTTGGGCTAACCTGGAGAGGCAATTCCATAAGTACTTCTCTGCTGGTGTCCATGAAAAGAAGCTTACCGATTTGATAAAATTAAAACAGCAAAGCGATGAATCGGTAGAAAGCTTTGTGCAAAGAGTACGAGACATGAAGAATAGGTGCTACAGCCTAGTGCTTGATGATAGCCAGTTAGCTGATTTAGCTTTCCAGGGTCTGTTGCCACATCTCAGGGACAAGTATGATTCTCAGGAGTTTGAAAGTCTTAGCCACATTATGCAGAGGATCTCTGATCAAAGTGCTCAAGCTTTAGAACCTAGGAAGAGCTGGAACAAGAAGGTGTCCTTTGTAGAAGAAGCAGAGGAATCAGACTCAGATGAAGAACCAACTATCGGCCTGGCTGAGTGGGTAAAGGGTAAGAAGCCTATATCTTGTCCTTTTGGTCAGAAAGAGCCAGAGAAATTCACGTTCGACGTCACAAAGGCTGATAGAATATTTGATTTGCTACTTCAAGAAGGCCAAATCAAGCTGTCACCCAATCATGTGATTCCATCGACAGATGAGCTGAAGAAGATAAGGTACTGTAAATTTCATAATGCAACTTCGCACAGTACCAATGACTGCAAGGTGTTCAGACAGCAGTTGCAATCGGCAATTGAATCTGGGAGAATCAAATTCGATAACTATAAAGCTCAGAGGCTGATGAAGATTGATCAACATCCTTTCCCTACAAACATAGTGGATGCCGTAAGCAAGACCAAAGTGTTGACATCGGCAAGCGCTAAAAGGACAGCATTGGTAGATCCTAGACATCAAGTAATTGCTGGTGACTTAAAGGGGAAAGAGATAATTGAAGAAAATAGTAGTTCCAGAAGACTTCCTAGACTAGCTCCGTACAGAATTTTAGGTGACCGCTATCGACATCGGCAAGAGGAGTTGCGTCGGGAAGAATGGCATCGGCATAAAAATCATTGGAGATGCCCGTTCTTCATCTACTGCTGGGAAGAAGGCATTAAAATGCCTACTGTTGATAGCTGCCCCGAGTGCAATGGTTATGATCGAGCCGATCGGACAGAAAGAAGATCACGCTATGGTAATCGGAGCGGATACATTGATAAGCCGATCAGAAAGAGAGCATCGGTACATGATCGGCTGGGGGGCATAACCAGTGTACATGAAAGGCTGAGCAGGCATGATGACTGTTTGCCGATGAACCGAGAGGAGCTCGAGGAGATGGCCAATGCGAGAGTTCCTGATGAGGCGATTCTTTGCAGAGACTCCAATATAAACTGCCCAGGTTCAAGTACAAAACTATATCAGCCCGTCTGGAAGATGAAGCTTCCTCAATGGTGCCCTGAAGGTCTGATAAAAACTCAGAAGAGGAAGATACAATGGGAGCGCAAAGGAGACAACCCCATAAGGAGAAATCTCAAGAATGGCAGCCGAAGCGTAAAGATGAAGGCCCATCGGCAGATGTCAACATGGTTTTCAAGTTGCCGATGGAATTTCGAGCACTTGCCGATGAGGAGGAAGAGAGAGTTCTTTCAGAACAAGTGGCTCAACTAATCTTGGATCCGATGATGGCCATCTTTGAGAAGCCTACCGATAATGAGAGACAACATCTTAAGGCTTTATTTGTCAAGGGGCAGAGTTGATGGGCAGCCAATATCAAAGATACTCATAGATGGAGGAGCTGCGATTAACATCATGTCGTATACTGTGTTTCGGAGGCTCTAAAAGGGAGATCAAGATCTAGCTAAGACGGACATGAAGCTCAAGGACTTTGAAGGGAACATATCACCAGTCAAAGGAGCGCTGTGCACTGAGCTAACCATCGGTAGCAAAACATTGCCGACTACTTTCTTTGTCATCAGCGGCAAAGGTGCTTATAATCTGCTGTTAGGAAGAGATTGGATTCATGCTAATTGTTGCATTCCTTCTACGATGCACCAATGTCTCGTGTAGTGGGTTGAAGATAAAGTTGAGGTGGTTCCTGGTGATTCATCTTATATAATTGCATCAGCAGAATCAGAGACTTACGAGCGGTCCAAGTGCATATCGGGAGAAGCATGGGATTCAGAGTTTCTCAGGATTGCCAATTATGAGCTGCCATCGATCCAAGCAGTCAGTTCTGAAGATGAGTTATAAATGGATAGGTTTGCCAATGATGGAAAACTAGGCCATGGGTTTACATTGGCAGATGACTTAGTTGAAGTAGATATCGGTAACAGCGATAGACCAAGGCCGACTTTTGTTAGTGCTAAGTTAGATCTCCAGAGCAGAGAACAATTGATTGCTTTATTGAGAGAATATAAGGATTGTTTTGCTTGGGATTACATAGAGATGCCTGGGTTAGATCGATCTATCGTTGAACATCGGCTACCTATCAAGCAAGGATATCGGCCACATCAGCAGCCCACATGCCGATGCAATCCTAAAGTGGTACCTGACATTAAGGCCAAAATAACAAGGCTGATTGAAGCAAAGTTCATCCGACAATGCCGATATGCTAAATGGATTTCTAATGTGGTTCCTGTCTACAAGAAGAATGGGAAACTTCATGTCTGTATTGATTTCAGGAATCTTAACAAAGCTACACCGATGGATGGCTACCCGATGCCTGTTGCTGATTTATTAATTGATGCCGCTGCTGGACATCGGATTATTAGCTTCATGGATGGGAACGCCGGATATAATCAAATCTTTATGGCCGAAGAAGATATCTCCAAGACTGCCTTCAGATGTCCAGGTCATGTGGGGTTATTTGAATGGATAGTCATGACTTTTGGTTTAAAGAATGTCGGTGCTACTTATCAGAGAGTAATGAATTACATTTTTCATGAGTACATCGACACATTAGTTGAAATTTATATAGATGATGTGGTGGTTAAGTCTGGAGACTTCGAGAATCATCTGGCTGATTTGCGAAAAATATTGGAGTGCACAAGGAAACATGGGTTGAAGATGAATCCTAACAAGTGTGCATTTGGTGTATCGGCAGGACAGTTCTTGGGCTTCATGGTGCATCAGAGGGGTATTGAAATTAGCAGGAAGTCCATTGATGCCATCAACAAAGTAATTGCTCCTACCGATAAGACTGAGCTACAATCTCTGATCGGCAAGATCAATTTTATTCAAAGATTCCTATCTAATTTATAAGGAAGAATCAAAGCTTTCAGTCCATTATTGAAGCTGAAGGCCAATCAGGAATTCATATGGGGAGAAGAACAGCAGTTGGCTTTAGAAGAAATTAAGGAGTATTTGGTGAATCCACCAGTGCTAGTTCCACCCCAACACGGGGAGCCCTTCAGGTTGTATCTGTCAAGTGATGATGATGTCATTGGGTCAGCTCTAATCCAAGAATATGAAGGGAAAGAACGTGTAATCTATTACCTGTGCAGAAGGATGGTAGATGCTACCAGGTATTCGGCCATTGAAAAGTTATGTTTATGCTTATATTTCTCCTGTGTTAAATTAAGGCATTACTTGTTAACGGCCGAATGCACGGTTATATGCAAAGACGATGCGGTCAAATACATGCTGTCAATGCCAATTCTAAGTGGAAGAATCGGCAAGTGGATTTTAGCGTTATCAGAGTTCGATCTGTGGTATGAATCGGCTAAAGCAGTCAAGGGGCAAGTCATGGCTGATTTTGTTACTCAGCACTGCGGCGCGGTGAATTCTTCGGAGATTGCTCCATCGACACTCTTCTTTGATGGTTCTACATGTGGAGAAGGAGCAGGCATTGGCATTGTGTTGATATCACCTCAGGGGAAGAAATATGAATTCTTATTGTCGATTGCTACAACATCGACAAACAATCAGGCTGAGTATCAGGCTGTATTGAAAGGTTTGGAGTTACTCAGGGAAGTCCTTGCCGATGCTGTTGAAATCTTTAGTGATTCGATGCTGATCATTAATCAATTAGCTGGGGTATATGAATGTCGAAGTAAGGTTTTAATCTCGTATTACAAGAGATGTCGACAATTATTGAAGGAATTCAAAGATTTTCGCCTTGAACATATCTCCAGATTGCATAATGAAGAAGCTAATTGGTTAGCGCAACATGCTTCGGGGTATCAGCCAATCCACGAAGTGTTGACATCGGCAACTGATGCCGATGACTGGAGGAAGGAGATTGCCGATTATTTGAAAGATCCATCTAGGAAGGTCGAGAGACGTGTAAGATTTCAAGCTACTAAGTATGTGCTCCTTGGTGATGAACTATATTATTGGACAATGGATGGAATTTTGCTCAAGTGTCTTGGCGAAGAAGAATCAAAGAATTTAATGGGAGAAATCCATGAAGGAGTATGTGGGGCACATCAATCGGCTTTCAAGATGAAGTGGATGATCAGGCAAAATGGATATTACTGGCCGATGATACTCGAAGATTGCTTTAAGTATTTTAGAGGGTGTCAGGAGTGTTAGAAATTTGGCAACGTTCAAAGAGCGCCTGCATCGGCAATGAATCCTATCATTAAACCATGGCCATTTCGAGGATGGGCTATTGATCTCATCGGTCAGATATATCCACCATCAAGCAAGGGGCATAAATTCATACTTGTCACTACCGATTACTTTACAAAGTGGGTCGAAGCAATTCCTCTGAAGAATGTGACATCGGCGAACATGATTGACTTTGTAAAGGAGCATATTGTGTATCGGTTTGGTATTCCTCAAACTATTACGACCGATTAGGGAACCATGTTCACGTCAGGGGAGTTTGATAGATTTGCCGTTGAGATGGGGATCAAGGTCTTAAATTCCTCGCCGTATTATGCTCAAGCCAATGGTCAGGCCGAAGCCTCTAACAAAGGGATTATTAAACTCATTAAGCATAGGATTAAGGAAAATCCTAGAAAATGGCACACAGTTTTGAACGAAGCTTTATGGTCATATCGGATGGCATGCCATGGTGCTACTAAAGTATCACCTTATCAGTTGGTATATGGACATGATACAGTTTTGCCTTGGAAGATCAAGACTGGGTCGAGGCGGATATTTCATCAAGATCAGTTGTTGGCCGATGATTACAGTACACTCATGAAAGATGAGTTGGAAGATCTGGCGAGTCATCGGCTAAAGGCTTTAGTTAGCATCGAAGAGAACAAGAAGAGAGTTGCTAGGTGGTATGATAAAAAAGTGAAGATGAAGGAATTTGCCGATGGTGATCTAGTCTGGAAATTGATTTTACCGATGGGGACTAAGAGTACAAAGTTCGGTAAATGGTCTCCTAATTGGGAGGGTCCTTATCGCATCAATCGGTCCGTTCCTGGTAATGCCTATATCCTAGAAACTCTCAAAGGAGAAGTATTTCCAAGAGCGTTGAACGGTAAATATCTGAAGAAATATTATCCTAGTATTTGGTTAGACGCTTGAAGGAACAGGAGTAATCGTGACCTGGAGGAAATTTTGGTGCATAAGGTATTTTATACTCCGAAATTGGGGGACATGTGTTGACACCGGTTTTTCGGCACGTGTCAATAAGAATCGGAGACTGGACTAATCAGCAAGGAGGATGGTTTTTCTTCAGCATTGCTTCTGAGTTGCCGATGAATGGTTGCCGATGAAAGGCATATTGATCTCGTACATTGCCAATGAAGCCAAAGAGCTGTTGCCGATGAGAGTGATAGAGAGCTAAGGGATCGTTGCTGATGAAGTTAAAAAGCTGTTGCCGATGAGATGGAAGAGCTGTTGCCGATAAGATAGGCAAGAAGACTAGAAGGTTGTTGTCGATGCCAGGGATGTGCCGATGAGGAGATAACTTCATCATAACGGGAGTGGACAGAGGATCGGCAACACAAAGCTTACGATTTTCGTATTATAGTTTAAGTCCAACTCCTATACGAGTTTTATTTTTTTTCTTAAAGAGATGAAGTTCGTATAAGGAATTAGTTTATTTCTTCTATATTTAAGCTTTGCGTGTTAAATTAGGACTCTTCGAATAGTAGAGTATAAATATGTGCCGAAGGGAATTGTAAGGGATATCCAAGCATCAATAAAATAAATCTACTTTTTATTTACCTTTACTAGTACTTTACTTTTCGATGACTTCGTCAAGTACCTTTTCTTTTTCAACGAGTTCTTTCAAGAATCGACGGGCTGCATCAACTTGATCTCCGGCGACCTTGCAGGTTCCGCGTCTACCGAGCATGATTCAGGCTTTGACTTCCGGGTATATCGCTGTCGTCTCGTCTGATCTGTTCAACAGTTATCGAATACCTTCTGAGCTTTAACGTCCGGGCGTATCGCTGTCGTCTCGTTCGGATTTTATTCAATTTTATCATCCTTGTTGATTAACAGGTCAAATCGACTGGCACGCTTCGGATATCGATTTTGGGTATTAGCCCGGTGTGTTTGCAGATAGAATTTTGCATCAACAGCTTCTAGCCATGAAGACATAGGAGATTGCTTTGCTTTCTTTGCCCTGAGGATAACCTGAGCAAATTCTTTCTTGAAGATGACTTTGCAACGCTGAATATAACTATCAATGCCATGGAAAATTTTATCATTGGGCGAGGTCCAAATTGCCCAACACATAACTATATTTATTTCCTTGTAAAATTGCGATGGAAGCTGAGATTTAAACTTCTCCATAATTTGGAAAATATCAATCAAGTTTGGCACTAGCACCTGAATACTCCACCAACAAGAAATGGAAAAGGGGCAACCAAAAAAAAGGTGAAATAAGTCCTCATCAGCATTAAGATGGCAAAGAACACAGCAAAAAGAAGGGAGCTGCATAGACTTTCTACGAAGAAGGGATCTTTTATTAAGTCTATCTTTAAGAAGAAGCCAAAAGAAAATTTTTCTTTTATTTTGACAAGCAGAATTCCATAACCAGCTGAAAGCAGGGTGCGGGTGATGGTGGCCAGTGAAGAAAAGGTAGACTCTATGAGATGAAAAGATGGTAGAACCCCAAAAATAAGACCAAACATCAGATTGAGAAGTAAGCTGAACATTTTGCATGATTAGAGATAAGCTTAAATACTATTGGAACGCCTCCGGGGAGAGGGGAAGGTGAAAGAGAGTGGAGGTCAGGAGTGGAAGCAGCCGTGGCAACAGAAATCCTAACATTTTTGGCAAAGGAACACAACTCAGGAAACTGATGAGTTTGTGGTCCTCGTTAAGAAAACAAATTCTGACTATGTCATTTTCTCTGGATACTTCGATAGATGTAATGTAAGTATATTTTCCTGAGATGGATGGATTCTGATATTTCATTTAGAATTACATAGTACAATGTATGTGTCCATAACATATACGCACACTTATCCTATAAGCACAATACGCAAGATGGTAAGATGGTAAGATTCAGAAGACCTACTACTAGAAAAATATGATAATTTTCCCCTAAAAAATATGATAATTGGTGATTTAACGCAAGGGTATGATTCATAAGGCCTCAGGCCATGTAACAATGCTTGAAAAGTTCATGGATGGCCACAAGAACACTAAAATCACCATCAAGTTTTCCAAGCTCTGGAGACAATTGAAATTCCCGCTAGAGAGAAAAAAGGGAGATGTGATTACTGCTGCCCATAGCGTAAATAGCCAAAAAAAACAGAGAGAGGGAGAGAAAAGAGAGGCCAGTTTCTCAAACTGGCCCGGTAAAAGTGGATTAAAGATGACCCCCCCTGCATATAGAAACCAAGGCAACTAGAGATTGAGACTAGGAAGACAAATAAAGTAAACAACTATAGCAAAGAGATGGAATCACAATCAGATTTTGACCGACTTATGAACAAGTATACCAAAACAAAGGTCTGATTCGGTGAATCAGCTCATAAAAAAATTGTCTGGCTGGTCACCTTCAAAGCAAATTTGTGTCTAAGAAGAAAGAAGATCCTACTGCACCTTTGGATGATATTGATCAAGCATAATCTCCTATAATTGGCTACACGGATCAACTCCAACCCGTAGCCACTTGGATTTTATTTCATTCTCTGTTCCCTGATCAGTTTGTAGTTAAACCTTAAACCTTGTACTGTTTTATCTTTTAATTTAATTTTTTTACAGTAGGAGACTCTGCCTCCTCCCAGATTCCTAAAAAAATGGCTCCATGAAAGAGCCGGGTCTGTCATTGGTGTTGGAACTCAGTTCCAGTAGGTTTGAATAAGGTGAAACAATTAGATCAAGCGATCTCTCTCTCTTAGTATTAAGAAGGTGAAATTACAAGGTGGGCCCAAAGGTAGAAGATGCAGTAACTATCAGAGGACAACTACCCTAATTACATAAGAGGCATCGCCTTTTATAGTGGCTGCCCTACTCTAGGTTAAAAGTACAAGCATGCCCCTGGCGTGAGTTTTGAAACCCTAAACATTGACTCTACTACATGTGGGCCTCCCAAGGGCAGATCTGTCCATCATTCCACCGTCGTGACACGCAGGCCAAGGCCCATTACTGCTCGGAAGAAGGGCCCATTGCGTCCGCTCCTTGACGACAAGCCTCAGCTCGGCCCAGCGCACCATCTTGACGGTTATCATCCTCGTTCGACGCCACCTCTGTAGGGGACCTTTGCGGAAGCCGGGGGACCGGTCAGGAGACCTCTGCGGTTAGGGGAGTCGACACTACCAGACATCCGCGCTGGCCGACTCCTCAGCCTTCGATGGAGTCGCCCAGATGGAGTTCCCACCTCCGGAGGCCTATCTTTGGTACCTGCAGACACAATACATAGGAGAAAATGCTAGGTTCGTTGGTTAGGTACGACTCCGAAGGTAGCAAGCCTCTCCGGCCTTGGGGCACATCCCCAACATTCCCCCCTTGAGGGTTAGGTCCAGCGGAGGCGGGTCTAGCCATCAACACGCCCTTGGCTGTGGAGGCTGCTTTTACCTCGGTCCCCCTGGCCCGTTGATCGTTGGACCGAAGGCTGGGTTTTTACCATTGCACAGTGTTCGATCTTGACTGTTGATTTTGAATTGATTCGATTTAGGCCGTTCGGTCTATGGACCGACACGACCGTTAGGCTGAGAATTCAAGGCATCGCTTCACTGCCTATATAAGGGGGGCGGTGAAAATGACCCGTACCCCCTTTACTCGCCACCGCATAGCTTTGTCCTGCCAGTTGCTGCCTCTGCTTTCGATTTGCCTTGACATCTTGTCGTCATGGCACCTGAACGCCCCTGCTGCGTGCATCACCGCCCATTCTCCGGCCCCTATTCCTACTTCCAGGGTGTCAGAGTTGGAGGTTTTTTGGATCTGTTCGAGCAGTACATGCTGGCTGCTGCAGAGGCTAAAGATCTTGAAGAGTCCTTGTAGGACATCGAAGCTTCTCCGAGTGAGTTGATGTCTCCAAAGGTGGATCCGACCAACGCGGAGGTCACCTAGGACTTCGGTCATAGTCAAATGACCCAAGATATGATTTCAGAGCTTGAGGGAAAAGGATTTTTCCCTGCCGGTCGTGGGCGGCCTCCGTGTGGAAAAACTATACCAAAACCTGAGAAGGATGAGGCTGTCGTCTTTCGAGATTTCTTCACCTATGGCCTTCGCTTCCCTGCCACCAACCTCTTGCGGTATGTTCTTAAGTGGTTTGAAGTACAGCTGCATCACATGACCCCTCATGCTTTTTTGAATATAAGCAAGTTTCTTCGGACTGTCGAGTCTTATGGTGGGGAGCTTAGCATGAACACCTTCACGGAGTACTATGAGCTGCAGAAGCAACCATGGTATGTTGGGAATAAGCTGGCCCAGCTTTCATCTTGTAGCTTTATGGCTAAGAGAAACCCGGGCAAAGGTAAGGAAAAAATTGCAATTTCTTGGTGCCAGAGGGGGAAGTATGAGCCTGTTGACTGGTTGGACTTTTGGTTCTATGTGTGGACCCCCAGCATCACCCAGCTTGAGGAGGGTGGTAAGAATGTTACCCGTTTCCCTTTTGCCTCCATGATGACCCGAATCAGCCCGCAGACTAGCGTGAAGTCTGGGTCTGGTGACTCTAAGAAGTGAAGGTCCTGCATGGAGGCTTTTGCTGTGGCCTGCCACCACTCAGGAGTAGGCATCTTGTGGAGGAGATGATAGGTTTTGATTTTTGGACCCTGCTTGGTGGTAAAGATAGGAAAAAATTCGATATGCAAATGCTAGATCTTCCATTTTTGGGGTTGCTAGTGGGATCCCCTGTCCGTACTTTGGCCTTCGTCTTCCCGAAGGTCAGAGCAAGGAGAAGTTTGTTCATTTGACCGAACAAATGGTGTTGAAATTCTTGGTGATGTTTCTTAGAAGGAATATCTTGCTCGGAGGTCAGAGTTTGGCATTATGCCCCGCCTTAACAGAGTTTTAGAGAAGCTTAGCGTGCACTATGTTGAGCGTGAGGTCCCTGACACGATCAAAAAGAAGATAGACAAGAAAGATTTGGTTTCTGCTGCTGCTGTCGCTGGTGCTGCTGCAGCTACAAAGGCTGCTGAGGGGAAGAAAAGGAAAGCTGGTGTTTTGACAAGAGGGTTGTTGAAAAAGCAGAGGGGAGCCTCCGCTGAATCTGCGGAGGTTGATGATATTTTTGAGAGTTTGTATGATGAGGAGGAGGATCTTTTTGTGGGTTCGGAGGTGGATGCTAAGACTCTGGCGGAGGCTGGCATTCTGACAATTCATGATCCTGAGGGATTTTCTCTGCGGTCTCTATTGGCTGCCACTACTCCTCTGGAGGTGTCTCCCGTTCATGCGGCTGATACCTCCCTGTCGTCTCCACCTCTGGAGGTGTCTCCCGTTCATGCGACTGATACCTCCCTGTCATCTCCACTTAGGCCTGTTGTGCCGTCCACTGCGCCTCTAACCCAGCCTGAGAAAGAGGCTATCTCGTCGGAGGTCGCTGCAAAACCTTTTGCCAGTGCCTATTTTGATGTTGGTTCTGATGATGATGTGGCGGAGGAGACGGCTGTCAAGGCTGATGACGTCGAGAAGCCAACGAAGGATGCTCAACATGAGTTGGAAGATGTAGGGATCTACGAGGATGCTTACACTGTGAGCCAAGGTGGTATTCTTACTTGAAGTATGACTTATTTAGATTTTCTTGCTTTGAAGGCTTCTTGTGGTAGGGCTTCAGAAGGGGAGATTTCTTTGCTTGGTGAGCTAGTATGCGGTGGTTATGAGTCTTTGATTTTCTTAATTTCATCTTTGACTTATTTTAATTTGCCTGTTTATTCCAGATTGTATTGCTTCAAAGGCTGTGCAGGCGACGCCTCCGATAGCCCTGCGCCCTTTGTACCCTCAGCTGGAAGTGCCGTTACCGAGGGTGCTGCTGGTCCGCCTCAGCCTCTGCCAGATGTCGGTGGTTCGGGATCTAGCGGTGGTGGTGATGAGGACAAAACACTTCCTTCTTGGGTGGGTCGGTGGCATCGGGTAGATGACTGAGGTAATGGGTGCTGATTTGACCCGACACCTCGTGCAGCTGCCCCATGAAGTTCTGATGCATGCTCAAGTTGACCATCATATAATCATGAGTTGCCCTATGTTGTTTTGGTGCATTTTTTGTTTGGTCCTTCGCCGGATTTGTTTCACTTATTGTTCCGCTATTATTTTTGCAGAGCCATGCTATGTCCGTGGCGGTTGAATCTAGTAGTTATGCTAAGATTACGAGAAAAGACAAAGCAATTACTACGCTGAAAGTGGAGGTGGAGTCCTAGACTCTTGAAAAGGAAGAGTTGGTGCAGAAGGTGTCCGAGCTGAAGGAGCAGTTGTCAAGTCTCGAGGCTCAGTCTATTGAATTAAAGAAGTCTCTTGATGATGCTCAGATATCGATGAATCTTGCTACCCAGCGAGCAGAAAAGGCCAACGTGATCTCTGAGAACCTCCGTAAGGAGCTGGATGCTGAGCGGCAGTTAGCAGAGGCCATGAAAGCTAAGGTTGAGAGTCTTGAGGCGGAGTTGGACGCCCTGAGGTCAATTGGGTTGGAGGTGGCAGAGTCTTATGTTTCCGACCTTCACGCATTCGGTGGTGTTGCGACTCCAGTTGATCCAAAAGCTTCTACTTCCAAGGTGTTCTCTTGGATTAGGGCCAATCTCGGCAAGCTTAATGAGTTTCTGACCGGGGTCTCCGATTTCAGTGCCAAGACCTCCGCCACTTACCTCTGCAAGTTTTTCGCATCCAAGGGTATTGTGTAGATTGGGAATTTTGCTTGCCCGAAGGTGTCTAATCCTGCTGAACTTGGCAAGACAGATCGGTTTGTGAAGACCACTGTGCGCACCTTTATGGAAAAATTTTGGTCCAAGTTTGATCGGACTGAGATCGTGGCCATGGCTAAGATTACTCATGAGACGGTATGGATTGTTTTCTTTGTTTTCATTTGTTGTGTTACCTGTGCCAACAATTTTTTTCTTTTGCTTACTTTTGTTTACTTCAGGAGCTGAAGTATGGCAAACGCGGCGCTCAGGACTCGGCTGCTTCTACTGGTACTTCTGCACATACCAGAGGATCTATCAACATTGGCACCTCCAAGACTCAAGTTCTCTCCGCGGGTGTCAATGCTGCCGCGACAGCGAAGCAAGCGGACGCACCATCGGAGGCTCAGGCGGAGACCCAAGATTTCACTGCCGACGAGGAGGTTTAGGATTAGGCTTATCTTATAATTGCGGATAGTTAGTGTTTTGCTGACTCTGTGCCGGTGGGCACGTGTAAGAAATACATTCAACTCTCTTTTGGTTTTGTAAATTATTAATGGACGGATTGTCCTGCGCAGGTCTGCAGTTTGGGGCCTGCGCAGGTCTGCATTTTTGTTAGCTGTGAACTATGGGATTATTGGAGGTCGGCATTTCCTAGGCGTACTATGGATGACATGTTTGATTTTGTTCTTTCCGACTTAGATGACAAGCGCTCTAGCTTTACTCGTTCTCTTGCGTGGCGTGGGGCGGCTGAGCCTTTGTAATTAATTTTTTTCGGTTTGTGTGGAGGTGTGATGCTATGATGAAACTATTCTTTCAGAGTTTGTTTAGCTTGACCTCTGCTGCGATGCGGAGGTCGATCTGATTCTATCGGAGGCCTTCATGTCGGATCATGGTTGGGGCCTCCGAGTTTGTTTTCTTTTTCCTCCTTGGAGGATGTAACTGTTTTTATGTACATTTCTCTATGAATAATTTATTTTAGCATTGATTATAAGATGGATATGACAGTCGTTGTTTCTCTTCGACCAGTGATGGTCCTGACTTTGCTGCATGCCGTCTTTTTATTGTTGGGGTTAGCTTTGTGGTCTTCAGCTAGGTCTCTGCGCATAATGACGCTTGATCTGTGACGATGAGCTATGGTTGATATTGGTGGAGACGGGGGGGACGTTACAAGTTCTTACATTGTATCCCCCTTGCCTCCGGGTTGTCGATGATCCTGATTGGCTTGCGCTGTCAGCTAGCTTCTTTTGCATTCCCCTAGAGACCCTCGTGGCCTCCGGGCTAGCTACTTTGCAAACCCCTTTACAAATTCTTGCGCAGTATCCTGTGTTTTTTGTTTGGTTGTATGCGCACATCAGCTTCCATCTTTGTTGTTTAGATTTTGGCTGTGTGGGGCTGCCTGTGGTTGCTTGTTTCCTGGCTGCTAGTGCGTGTGACCTTTGAGCTCTACTTCTTTTATAGTGCCTCTATGCACTTTTCAGTATCTTTGTTATTTACTTCCCTTGATTTTGTACTTCTGCCTCTTGAGGCGTAATGATGCAGGTACTAATTTTGTACTTGTTTCTTTATGATAGGTAGCTACAGTTGGTTTAATGATGCTTGGGAGCTCCCTATAAAAGGATTTGTTCCCCTCTTGCTGTTTTAGGCTGCTTTGTCATTTGTATTGTACTGATGGTGTCTTCTGGGAGCTGCTTTTGTGCGGATACTGCGTGAGGACTCGTAATAAAATAGCCATGTTAGTGAACCTGTTACCAATGGTTAAGGATGGTGATGCTTCTGTTCGCCAAGGATACCCTACCTGGATTCCTTTTGTATCTTCGAAGATGGTGGCCATGTGATCCTATTCACTATGATAGGTGAACAGATTTTGGATGTGGTGGTCACTTGTGGATGGAAGGTGCAAAGTGGTGTGCAGACGGACAATGGTAAGGCGAGTCATGCACAAGTTTGCGTTGGAGATTCACCTCCTTCTCTTCGTACCGAGCAACTGTTGGACTTGATTCAACTAGCTGACTTTCCGGAGGCACAGGTTGGTATACAGCCAGGAGGCGATAGAGGATGTTCTGTGGATGATCAAGACTAACCTCCGCTAGCACCCGCTTTTCAGGGAGTCTTAGTTTGCATACCTTCAGATGTATTTCCGGAGGTTGCACTATTTGCTCTTTTGCAGGCTGAAGTGTTGGCAACCTCCGCGCCACTTCCATGTCTTGTGGTGGCAGGTTAACTAGGTGGAGTGGCTAGATATGTTGACCCAGAGGTCATGCGCTTTGGTCTTGTGCACTGTTCTTGTTATCGGTTGTAAATGAAAAGTTAATTAATAAAGATTATTTATGTTGTTTCATTGCCTTCGTTTTGGAATGTGTATGTTGTGGAGGTTCTTTTTGCATTGTTCATGCCTCTGCTTTGAAATGTGTTTGGCACAGAAGTTGCTTTGCAATTATGGCATTTGTGCGGTTTGTGTTATCTTTGCTTTGGTAACGCTTTATTTCAGATATCGTTATTGTTGCTAACTAGCATCGTGCTCATTTTAGAGCTACCGGTGCCTGCATTGGTTCGCAGGTCTTTTTCTGATTGTTTTGCAACTCATGGTTGCGGGTGCCTGCCCTGATGGCTGATATGACAGGTCTTTTTTGAGGATTTGTGGCGTTCCCCGGAGGTCACTTCATGCCTTGTCGTCTTTCTTAACAATAGGCATGATGTGACCTTGCAAATCATGAAGTGTTGTCGAATATTGCGGCCGCGGTGCTGGCAGCTTTTGACTGCTTGTGTTATTTTTTCGGGGTCCTCTTTATATATTCAGAGGTTAATTACATACGGTCTTGCCTCGTTAAAAACCTCACCTCCGATTTGGAGCCCCTGTGTGAGGAAAAGAGTGCAAGCTGGTTTTACAAGAAATGTAAATTGCAGAAATTTAAATCTATGGACCTCCGCTTATAGTTCCACGGAGTCCTTACATTCTATGTGTAATATTTTCTAAGGCTGTCGATGTTTCAGGAGTGAGCCAACGTCCTTCCTTCTTGATCTTGTAGGTAGAAAGACCCCCGCCTTCCACCTTGCTTTGCTATGAATGGTCCTTCCCATTTTGGTTGCAGCTTCCCTGTGTTTTGAGTGTTTGGTTTCCGCCTCATTACCCAATCATCATCTTGGATGTTTTTGATAACCACTTTTCCATCCCTCTATTCCTGCTTTGATTTTGGTATTTTTCGATGTTCTCAATGGCCTCGAGTCTGTATGCTTCGGTCATTTCTTTGCTGTATTCTTCGTCTTTCACGAGTTCTTGCTTGATCATGAGGAGTCTTTGGTACTTGATTTCCTCTAGCATCATTGCTTCTTCTCCATATAGTAGCTTGAATGGAGTGAACTCGGTTGCTCTTGATACATTTGTGTTGTGGGACCACACTACCTTGGGTAATTCTTCGACCCATTTGCCCTTCTGTGATCTAACAGTATTTTGGAAACTGCTGAAAATATGATTCTATTTGATCTTCCGACTGCTCCATTGCTTTCTGGGTGATAGACGGAGGCAAAGGCTATTTGTGTGCCGATGCTCTTGCAGAATTCTTTGAACTTATCTGAATCAAACTGCTTGCCGTTGTCAACTATGAGTGTTCTTGGCACCCCAAATCTGCAAATTATGTTTTGCCAGAAGAATTTTTTGACTGTCTCGGAGGTGATGGTTGCGAGTGGTTTGGCCTCTATCCATCTTGTGAAGTATTCTACTGCTACTACTGCATACTTACTCCCACCTTGCACCGGAGGTAATGGGCCGACAAGGTCCATTCCCCATCTTTGGAGTGGCCAGACTGGAAGTTCTAGCTGCATTTTCCCCTCGGAGATGTCTAGTGTGGTGCAATACTCTGGCACGCCCTGCAAGTTGTTACTATGTGTAATGCATCCTTGATATGAGTGGGCCAGTAAAACACCTTCCTGATTACTTTGGCTGAGAGTGCTCTAGGACCAATGTGTGATCCACACATTCCTAAGTGAATGTCCTGCAAGAGGTCTCTGCCTTCTGACTCGGTGATACACTTGAGTAGTGGCTGAACTATGCCTTTCTTGTACAGAACTCCGTCAATTATTGTATAATTCCTTGCCCGTGTGGCCAATCTTGCTGCGCTTGTTTCATCTGATGTCACATAAACTCCGTTGATATGGTCGATTATTGCTTTTCTCCAATCTTCTGTGCTTACTAGGAGCACCTCCGCAAATGCCTTAGAAATTTTTGTGGTCGCTGGAGTTTTCAATTCTTGGAAGAATGTTCCTTCGGGTACCTCTAATTGATTCACCGCTGCTTTGGCCAACTCATCCACCTCTGTGTTATCCCCCTTGGGATATGCTTTATAGTGAACCCCTGGAATCTTTTTTCTAGATCCCTGATCACCTCTAGATATGCAGCTAGTTCTGGGTTTCCGGCAACATAGTCTTTCTCTACTTACCCTGTGATTACTTGTGAGTCTGTTTTAACCATGATGTGCTTTGCACCTAGTGCCTTGGCCTTGTTGAGCCCTAGAATTACTCCTTCGTACTCACCTACATTGTTGGTTGCTTTGAAGCATAGTATTGCTGCGTATTTGGTTTTGATGCCTGACGGTGATATTAATACTGTAGAGGCTCCTGCACCTTGGATACCCCATGCCCCGTCGGTGTATAGTGTCTATATCAAGGCCTTCGCTTTGTTTTCTGCGTGTTGTGGAGACGTCCATTCCGCCAAGAAGTCTGCGAGTGCTTGCAACTTGACTACTGTTCTTGCGATGAACTTAATGCTGAACTAGGAAATCTTTGTTACCCACATACCAATTCTCCCTGATGCTTCTTTGTTGCCTACGATGTTAGTGAGCGGTTGTGCTATCAGGACTAGGATCTCGTGTTCTTGGAAATAGTGTTTGAATTTTCTTGATGCAGTGACTACTGCATATGCTATTTTCTCGACCTCCGAATAGTTCAATTTTGCCCCCTACAGTGCTTCTAATACATAGTATACTGGTTGCTGAATATTTTTGTTGTCAACTTCCTTTTCTTGGACCAGTACGACACTAATTGCTCCTGTGGAGGCTGCAACATACAGTAACAATGTTGCGTCTGTATCTGGTGCTATGACCATAAGATCTTTTGTCATATAGCTTTTGAGCCACTGGAATGCCTCCGACTGCTCTCTGTCCCATTCAAATTTGTCCGAGACCTTGAGTGTTTTGAAGAATGGCAGACTTCATTCTACTGATTTTGAGATAAATCTGTTGAGTGCCACTACTCTACCTGCCAGGCGCTGGACCTCCTTCTTTGTAGCTGGCTCTCTCATTGTTAATACTGCCTTTGTTCTGTCTCGATTTGCCCTTAGCCCTTCTAGGCCAATAATGTAACCGAGCATCTTTCTCTTGCTTACCCCAAAGATGCGCTTTTCTAGGTTCAGCTCAGCCCTACTTCTCTGAGGTTGGCAAATGTTTCTTTTAGGTCCTCCAGGTGGTCTCCGGACTGTTTGCTGACCACCGCTAGGTTATGATGTTCCTTCGGAGTTGAGCTTTCAATACGATCTGAATCATTCTTGAGAATGTTGATCCCGCGTTTTTGAGGCCCTTCGGCATCCTAATGAAACAATAGGTGCCAAAAGGGGTTGTGAAGCTTGTTTTCTCTTCATCCTCCTTTATCAACCATATCTGATGGTATCCTGAGAAATAATCTAACATGGAGAAACGCTTGCATCCTGCTGCCTTGTCGACTGATGCATCTATTCTTGGCAGTGGGAAGTGGTCCTTTGTGCAGGCCTTGTTGAGATCTGTGAAATCTATACACATTCTCATTTTACCGTTCTTTTTTGGCACTAGGACAACATTTGCTAGCCAGTCTGAGTACTTGACTTCTCTGATGATCTTGGCATCTAGCAGCCTTTGCACCTCCACTTTTACCGTGAGTATGCGTTCTTCGGACATCTATCTTTGTTTTTGCTTTCTGGGTTTGACATTTGGGTTTAGGTCGAGGATGTGTTCAATCACATCACGACTGATCCCTTACAGATCTGATGCTGACCACGCAAATATGTCCTTGTTCTTTGTCAACATTTCTAACAGGTCTTTTCTTTTTACCTCCGATAGGTTAGCTCCTATCGTCACTTTCCTGTTGGGGACTGCTTCTTCTAATGGTAGCGTCACTGTATCCTCCTGATCTGACATGTTGGTCTTTCCCATAGGCATGTCTGGAGGCTCATCTGTTGCTACGGTGTTGATATTTCTATGTGCCTTGTAGATTGCTTTCTCTATATTTCTTGCTTCTTTCTGACTGCCTCGCACCATGATGATTTCACGCAATGCTGGCATTTTCATGCAGAGGTATCCCATGTGTATTGCCACATTAAACTTATTTGCAAATCCTCTTCCCCGTATTGCGTTGTACTGGAAGTAGATGTATACCACGTCGAAGGTGATGTACTCTATTTTGGCGCAGTCTTCGTCTTTGAATGACACTGGTAGCAATATCTTGCCTAGTGCGTTGATCTTTTTCCCACCAAATCCAATCAATGAAGTGTCTAGCGGTTGCAGCTGGCTTCTGCTGAGTTTCATTTGATCGAAGATGCTGGCAAAGATGATGTCTACTGAACTCCCAGAGTCTATGAGTATCCTGCTTACTTCCCATGCTGCTATGTTTGCCTTTATGACCATGGCATCCGCGTGCGGGTAGCTTTCTACCTAGAGATCTTGCTCTGTGAATTCTATTGGCATCTTGGACCATTCTATTGATCTGTATACGCCCTGAACTGCTACATTGTTTACCATACGGAGGTGGTCCTTTTTTTGCTTTTTGGTTTCAAACTCCAATGCCGAGCCTCCGGCTATAGGTAGTATCATGCCGATGGTTGGTAAGGCCGAATGAGGGTTTATCTGGTTCTCCATCGGAGGCTCCACCTTCGGGGTCACTGATGAGGTTGGAGCATACAGGGAGGTGCCGATAATGCCTCATACTACCTTTGTTGTGTGTCGGAGGTGTCTGCACCTGTGTTGCTTCAATGAGCGTTATGTGCGGGAGTCTTGGATTGATGTAAGTTAGACCATTTTCTACTCTGTTCGGAGTATAACTCTGGTGTTGCCCTGGTTGCTAATAGACTGGTCTCCAGGATGGTAATGATGTTGGATAGTACTGTTGATCCAGGTTGTGCTGTGGTAGTGGTCGTGGACCGTACCATGGGAAACTTGGGTTGTATTGTTGATGCCACTGTGAACCGTATGTGTGATTTACTTCCCTACTGCTTTGCTGCTGGGGCTGCAGTTGTGACTGTTTTCTTTTCATCCTTTCTATGGTTTCTAGGGCCTCCGAGCATTCTCATGTAACATGTCCTTTGTCCTCTCCGTGAAAGAGACAGTATGGTTTTTTTGGTTTTTGGTTCTTGTTCCAGTTCTTGGACTTGCTGCTTCTGAAATAACCTTGACTCCCTTGATTTCTCTGTCCTTGATTAGTCTCCTCTTTCTTGTCAGCATTGTGCTGAGGCTGACTGCTCTGCACGTTGAAGACTTGCTTCTACTGGTTTTAGTATTGTTGCCTTTGTTGGTTTCTGCTTTCTCTTTTGTTGCAATTTCTTGGGAACTGTTTGCTTTGATTGTCTGCTTCTTCTATTCTATTACAGAGGTCATTGTCAGACCTACATTATTTCTTGAACTCTTCATTCAACTGAGCCATTGTGTCTGGTTTTTTCCTCGTCAGGTGACAAATGGGCCGATCCTGAGTTCTTTGATCACTACTTCTATGGCTATTCCATCTGGGACATCCGGTGCTTTGGCCCGGAGGTGCAGGAACCTCTGGTAGTAGTTTCTGAGGGGCTTTCCTTTGAGGTACTTGTTGCTGAACAAGTCTGATGATGTTAGCGACTCGCTTGTGTAGCCTTTGAAGTTTGCCAGTATCTGGTCTCGTAAGTTCTCCCACGAGTATATTGTGCTAGGTTTTAACATTGAGTACCATGCCAGTGCATCTCCTTCTACTGCAATTACAAATAATTTGGCCATGACATGGTCGTTGCCACCTAGGGAGGCTACAACTGCTTCGAAATTCATTATGAATTGTCTTGGGTCTGAATTGCCATTGAATCTTGGCAGAGATACTGGCTTGTAGGTTGGAGGCCATGGTGAGCTTTGCAGGCCTTCGGACAGTGGTGACTTCGGGTCAAAAATTCTTGGGGGTGTAGGTAGGTTTGGTATTGCGGTGCGTACAGACTGTATGTTTGCAGCGTGGTGGCGGTTTGCCATGATTGGTTGAGCGGTATCTATGAGACTTCCTGTCGGAGGCTGCAACCTCTAGATCTCCGCTTGCAAGATGGCCATTTGTTGCCTAATTTCTTCTGTTTGGCGCGATGACTGTATCGTTCTTTGAGCGGCGGCTTGCTCTGCTCTCAACCTATCTCTTTCGGCTTCCATGTGCTGCATCTCAGCTCTCAGCCTGGTCAGCTCGTCTTCTTGATTTTGGACAGGCTGAGGTTGTTCTGTGGAGTGCCCCCTGGCACAGTATTGTTGTTCTCGTCGTCGCCTCCGTCTTTCGGTGCGGAAGCGTAGGTGCTTTGGGTGTTTCTTCTTGGCCTCCCACGAGCCGAGGGTTCCAGTACCTCTGCCTCGGCGGCGGTACATCTCCTCATGGAGGTCTTCTTTCTAGGTGGAATCTGCGGGTGTTATCTCCGGCCAGACACAAACGGTGCGCGCCAACTGTTGAAACTCGGTTCCAGCAGGTTTGAATAAGGTGAAACAATTAGATCAAGCGATCTCTCTCTCTTAGTATTAAGAAGGTGAAATTACAAGGTGGGCCCAAAGGTAGAAAATGCAGCAACTACCAGAGGACAACTGCCCTAATTACACAGGAGGCATCGCCTTTTATAGTGGCTACCCAACTCTAGATTAAAAGTACAAGCATGCCTCGGTGGGAGTTTCGAAACCCTAGACATTGACTCTACTACATGTGGGCCTCCCGAGGGCAGATCTGTCCATCATTCCACTGTTGCGGCACGCGGGCCGAGGCCCATTACTGCTCGTAAGAAGAGCCCGTCGCGTCCGCTCCTTGACGACAGACCTCAGCCCGGCCCAGCGCACCATCTTGACGGTTATCATCCTCGTTCAACGCCACCTCTGCAGGGGACCTCTGCGGAAGCCGGAGGCCGGTCAGGAGACCTCCGTGGTTAGGGGAGTCGACACCGCCAGACCTCCGCACTAGCCGACTCCTCAGCCTCCGATGGAGTCGCCCAGACGGAGGTCCCGCCTCCGGAGGCCTATCTTTGGTACCTGCAGACACAATACACAGGAGAAAATGCTCGGTTCGTTGGTTAGGGACTCCGGAGGTAGCAAGCATCTCCGGCCTCGGGGCACATCCCCAACAATTTGCAATCAGACTCAATCCACTATGCTAAAAACAGAGCAAAGTGCTGCTCCAAGTAGAAATGAAGCCGAGAGCAGCAAGCCGGAGTCCAAATATTTCCAACCAAGAGTGTGCCCATGGAAATCTATCTCGTTTGTATGTTGAATTGTTGATTAGTGATCATACGAGTTATTATCGGCATGAAAATAAATCAAATACCTATTTGGAGATGTTTCCTTGTATTTAATACTACAATTTGGCATGCTGACAGGGGTAAAGTTTTTTTAACCAATGGCAACGTTTCTTGCCTGCTTGAAAGTTGGAAAGGGAAGTTAGCAATGCTGATACTTGTACTGTTTTTTTGGCTCATTTTTTATTATAAACTGGATGGATCCTTCTTTTAATATATAATAACTATTCTATTTTCCTTTTTGTTAATTTCGAACTCGATCTTTGGATGTGAGTTATCGTGCGACGAGACAGTTCTACAATGTGCTTGAAAGTGACGCGTAATCCTTTCTTTTAGCAATCTTCATGAGCACAGGAGTTGTTAAAACAAATGCTGCATCTAAATCAAAAGAGACTATTCACGAAGAAAACTGGATCGATCCTGTAGCTCAAAACGACATTACAAGATAGTTCGAAAATATATCTCCACATACAACTTCCACAAGAAGAGATACTTTTACCATCGCTTTTGCTGCACCTGCTGCATTGTCTAGCATTTTAGCAAAAACAAACAAACAAACAAATCTTATCACGATGTTTATATACAGGACAGGAAGAGGAGCAGGAAGTGTTGATGCGTGACCACTCTGAGACTCGATCTGCTTCGTGTACTATCATGAGCAAAATTTGCTGTCAAACTTTAGCTTAAAACGACACATCGGCACAGGACAAAACCTTTTCTTGTAATCTTCTGGGTTCACTTATTACCTTCAACACTAGGACTCTCTCTGTCCTACAAATAATTGGATGTCTAGTTTCCTAAGTTAAATATTTCTAACTTTGACTAGGTATTTATAAAAAAGCTAAATAATCATGTTTACAATGTGTAATAAGTTATCATTTGGTTGATATTGGAATATACTTTCATAATAAATTTATTTAAAGATCTAAATATTGATATTATTTTCTATATACTTGGTCAAAACTAAAAAAATTTTGACTTCTCAAGAAGCGAGAGGTGTAGTTATTTATGGGACGGAGGGAATGTATAAATGAAAGTACATATGTCAAGATCTTATTTCTCGCCTTTAATTTCTATGAAACATCTCACCTTTAGTTTTCATCTTATATTACTGATTCTGAAAGAAGACGTGCACTAGATTTTCATTGTTTGATATATATGTATTAGTACTCTAACAATGATGAGAAACATTCTTTAGACTTTTGGACTAATGATGAAGTCACCAACAGACACAGACACAGACTCATCCCCCCAAGTGTGAAATAGGCTAAAAGAATATACCGAGGGAAAGAAGCAAAGGCTCCTAACCGGTACATCCCCTCCTAGCCAAGACCCTAAATCTTAAAAAAAGACATCGTTCGCACAGATGACGATTGTAGGGCTAAAGTGTAAAGATATATAGGAATAAATAAGATATGTATAGATAAAGTAAAATTGCAAAAATACCCATTGTAACCCGAATTATTGGGTTCATATTTCGACAAGGACCCACTTATCAGCACTAAAAATTAGCTAGCTAATATGCCGCTAATTTGAAGCTAGCCCTTATTTTTCGCAAAAGGCTATTTGGATACACTAGCTAATAAATAGTTTAATAGTGGTTTGAAACTGCATATAAACTATCAGCCGCTATTATCAACTATAAAATTGTAGGTCTATTTGGATCCACTAGTACTAAATTTAACCACTAATATTTAGTACCGGCGGATCCAAATAATCCCTAAAACCTACAGCTCCGTGGTGTTAAACTAATTACTTCGACAAAACGAGATACATCACATTCTCTAAACATTTCAGGTTATTGGTACAAATTTCAGCATAATGTACAGTTGAGTAGCTTGCTCTACGGGGGTGCTGGTCTGGGGCTCTCCTCCAGATCCGGTACCTTCGGAGTGGTGGCGGTTCTAGCACGGGTGCTCGGTCGGTGACGGTGGCCGGCGGCGGCTACGGCTACGGCGGGTGGATGATGGACGTACATGGTGGCGGGAGGCTGGTGTTCGACGGGTAGTTTGGCGGGGTGCTGGCGCAGCTCTGCGGCTGCTCTCGTGGCCGACGCGTCTACCCCGGTGAGCTTTCTTCTGGATGGCCGGCAGCGACGGCTTGGTGTCTGACGGGGACCCAACATCTCGACCGACGTTTTTGCTATGGGTTCCTTGGGCGAAAGCCTGACGACGGCGACACTTGCCGGTGTCGTTCCCCTGTTGAGGGTGTCGCATCCCTAGCACACTCCACGGGTGAAAGCGTTGTCCTGTCTTGGTCGAGCAACGGCGACGCTTAGGCGTCGTGACCTTCTTGAAGGCGTCGCTGTGGATTACGGCTCGATCGGGGTGTCTCGGGCAGGGCAGGTTCGTCGTTCTCGCTGTTTTATTACGGGGTGGGTGGTAGTGGTGGAGTAGGCGTAGTATTTTTGTTTTTAGTTGTTTTCTTTGAGCTTCTTGTGGAGTGGCGGCTTGTGTCGATGACCCAATCCGACCGAGTTAAGTGGCGTCAAGTGGTTGCTTGCGGCGATGACCCAATCCGACCGAGGGGTTGAGGCTTGTGTCGATGTCCCAATCCGACCAAGCAAACAATTCAGTGGGCGCTAGCTGTGGCGCGAGTCGAGTTGATTTGGTACCTAGGCGTGCGAGTGGAGTAGGGAACCCTCCGAAATTATATGGTTTTTCTAGCCCGGTTTTCAGTGAAAAAACTGGGCTGACACTTGCCTTTTCTTTTAGTCATCTAATAGAAATCATGAAAAAACTTTTGCCGTTCTTTCGGAAAAAAAAACTTGCTCCACTCGACTCCTTCGTTTTTTAACCAGGCCGAGCTAATCCTCTGGCTTGCTAAGATAACAGGCCGAACCAAGCTAAGCTGATGATCTGGCTGCTGTGCTAAAGGAGGTAGCTCGAGCTCGTAAACAAGCCGTCACATAAGGCCACATTTCGTGGAGATTTGGCTCTGATTTTGTAAGTGAACCGTAGCAAAGAATCGTTCTTACATTATCTTTCCTCTTAAATAAACTATGAACATGTAAAACAACATTTTTTTTTACTTCAGCTTCGTCTGTTCCATAACACCACTATTTTTATGCACTAAAGTTGTATATAATTTGACTATAAGCTTCGATCAAATACGCTATCATTGACGTACTCACGTACCCTTAATCAGAGCGATGATCATACATATGGCTCCCTTGAAAGACAATCAATCAAAGCCTGCTGTTGAACCGCGATATATACACAGTGCATCAAACACCTTATTAAATCCGGAATCGACAGCCTTAATGTCTCATAAATGCGACGACGAAAATCGAGCAACATCCTCCCCCACCCATCCCAACTGTCAATTCTCCTATCCGACAGCTTCCAGGACGGATCCAAACCGTCGATGCCACCCATCGCCTCTCCCATCCAACGGCTCCGAAAGCCAGCCGCACGGATCCTCAACGCCTTCCTCACCGTACCAGCGGGCGCAGCGGATCCGAGCTCAGCCACACGCACCACCACCCCAAGATAAAGAGGCGGCCTCCCGCCCCTCACCCTCCTCATCGCGCTTCTTGCTTCCTTTGCTTACTTGTCCGTTGTCGCAGAGCTCGGAGCACGCAGAGCAGAGAGAGATGCCAATGGAGAGGTCGGTGTCGTGCGCGGAGAGGGGGAGCATGTACGGGGTCGGCGGGGCGGGGGTGGACGTGCGGAGCTACAGCGCGTCGTACGCGCGGCCGCAGCCGCAGCCGACGGTGCAGCGCGCCAGGAGCGTGAGCGCGTGGGCGCGCCCGGCTACGCCGCCCGCCGTGCAGCGGACGGGCAGCACCAAGAGCAGCGTCGGCGGCACAGCGCGCCCCACGCCGGGGATCAACCTGCGCTCCTACAGCGCCTCCTTCGCGGCCTCCTACGGGCCCACCCTGGTCGATGGCGCCGGTGGTGCCGGCGGCTGCCAGGGGCAGCTGAAGAGGTCCGGCAGCGTCACCAACTGGACCTCCGCCAACCGCCGCTCCGTCAACCTCAGAGGGTACACCCCGTCGTTCGCCGCGCTGGACGACACCGCCACCGTGGTCCCGGCGCCGTCCAGGAAGGTGGTGCAGGGTGACGCCGAGGCCGAGCTGCAGCGGAGGAAGCGCCTGGTGGTCTACAAGACGTACGACGTCGAGGGGAAGGTCCGGCAGTCCGTGCGCCGCAGCGTCAGCTGGATCAAGGGCAAGTGCTCCGGCATCCTTTTCTAGAGAGAAAAAAAAAGGTGCTCCGGCATGGTGATCAATCGCTCTACCTGCGCCGTCGGCCGGCCCACCATCGGCCAGCCGATCTTGCCACCGCCATGCCCACCGTTCATCAGAGTGGTACTACACTACTGCATATGAGTTGAGCGTTTCTTGGTGTATGCTGTCATCAGCCATCACCCCATAGCTAGACTCTCCTCTTGTTGCTTCTCGCTCCCTGCTTGATCTTTTTGTTCTTGGATGATGGAGTTAGGATTTTTCGGTTTCTTTTTAGGAGGTGGATTTGGTGGCATGTTGCATGAGCAGTGGAGCTTCTCTTGGTGATTTGTGTGGGTGAGGGAGGGTAGGGGATGGGTGGGTGGCTTGTGGTGGTGACATGGTTGTTGGGTTGGGATGACAAATCCCAAGAGAATGCTTCTTCAGCCTGTGGTGTCCTAGTCCTTTGTACAGATATATCGTCATCTTTCCATTCTAGTATCTGGTCTATATAAATTTAGGTTCTGTATGTATATATGTATAATAGAATAACATGATCTTTGTAAATTACTACTACTCCTACACCTACTGGTAAGTCGCTCCATTCTCTTGTGTTACTTGAACTCATGCAAACGAAGCATGTTTTGCTTTTCAACAGGTGGTAACTGTCTCTCCCCTCTTCTACTCTCATGCAAGCAGCTCCCTTGCCAGTTTAGGGGCTCTTTGGCATGGCTATATTGGCTTCGGCTTTACTACTTGTAATTTAGGTCGGAGAGAAAAGAATATCTTTTGCAATTTTGCTATAGTACTAAACAGTGACACTGAAATGTACGCGTCAGAAGAAGCTGAAGCTGGAGAAGCCATTGCCAACGAAGGTCCAAATGTGCTTTGAGAAAGGTAGACACATACGGGGTCACAGTAGAGTTCTAAATTTCGGCTGGTTTTCGCTGAAAATCATAGATTTTTGCTCTTACCGATGACCTCTAGTAAATTTATATTGGTAATTCTAGTTCCATTGTGTTCAGATTTTTTTTTTCAAATTTTAGCTAAAACTCTATGAACATTTGAAAAATTTGACCGAAATTTCAGCCAGTTTTCACCGATTTTTGCAATTTTCCTTTCGCTATCGGTCCCCCCAGCTCCAGATACTTATATCTCAACTTGTAGGCTGAACCCACATATGCATGGCTGGTTTTCTCTGGCAACGTAGCCTTTGTACTCCCGCGTCCCGCTCTTCAATTACAACCACGTAACATGATGTGCCACAGTTGGTGGTGTGGAGTTTTCTCGAGTCCTAATGCTTTTCTTTTCAGATAATTGGATCCCATAGGACAGAACGCTACATTTTTGTGTGGATTTTATATATAGTCAATGCAACCCTCCAACAGAGCATCAGAGAGCTTGGCATCAGCACAAGTTCGTCAGCATCTATCTAATCTAAGCCCACCGAATCCTCCATCTTTTCAGAGGAAAAGATTCTTGTTCTCCACTAATTGTGTGATTCCTCCACTCTAACCTTTAGAGGGTTTCACTATGCATCATATCATGGATGTACTCCCATCGATCTGTTTCAATTTTCCTGCGTTGTTGAAACCAAAGTCCACACGAAAACTAAGCTACGTAGCACACTTGTTCACTGATGATGGGTTTCGCTATACTCATCAGCAGTGGTCCCTTTGCCGACCGGCCGGGCTTTTGCATTGCTTGCATAATCAGCGAGCTAACTTGTGAGACTTGTGTGCTAATGATAGCGCCATCCTCTCTTGAATCTTGATGTGGAGTCCTGCCTGCGCTCTGCACACACGCAGTGGAAAAGGCATTTTGAGTCATTCTCTCATCCAACCCCACCTCTTTCATTCAGTCTCTCATCCTAACAGTTATCTGCGCATTTGTATGATTTATGCCATACCGACTGTGACATGTCTCTATTATCCACCTCTAAAAATAAAAATTAAAAGGCAATTTTTGCCGTGGGACATCACGAAAACGCGTATTATGCTGAAACACACCGCTAACGGGAGAGTTTGCCCAAAGACATCGTAAAATCGTGTATATTTGCCAGGACACACCGCGGCGATTATTTTAATCGTTTCTCAGTTTTGCAGAGACAAGGTAGGAGAAATGTCCTAATTGCCATCGTCTTCAACCTGAAGTTGTTCACTAAAATTTGCCGCAACACACTGTTACGAGAAATTTTCCTCGCGCCGCCGGGGAGCTCCACCCCATGGCTAGCCGCGTCGCCGAGGAGCTCCACCCCTAGCCTAGGCCGCGCCGCCGGGGAGCTCCGCCCCTGGCCTGGACGCGCTGCCGAGTAGCTCGCCCATAGGCTGGCCGCGCTCCCGGGGAGCTCGCCCATGGGCTGGCCACGCCACCGGGGAGCTCCGCCCCATGGGCTCGCGCGGCGTGCGGGCAAGTTCCCGTAGCGGCGGCGCTAGCAGGTGCAGACGGTGGGGGCGATGAGCACGGTGGCGCGGACGAGCGCGGTGGCGCCTGGCCACACCGAACGAGCACACGCTGCTCCCGCGAGCAAGCTGACAGGGCAGCAATCCATTGAGCACCTTGCGCGTGTGCTGTGCGAGTGACTAGCCGGGCATCGGCGGCGACAGTGGGTGGCGGTGCCTCACCGGAGAAGAAAAGGTGGCGGTGATGTGTCACAGCAAAAATGAGTGACCAGCCTGAGGTTGAAGACGAGGGCAATTAGGACATTTCCCCTACTTTCACTCTCTTGAAAACTGATAAATGGATAAATAATCACCGCGGTGTGTCCTAACAAACATACACGATTTTACGATGTTTTTGGGCAAACTCTCTCGTTAGCGGTGTGTTTCAGTATAATACGCATTTTCGTGATGCCCTAGAGCAAAAATCGCCAAATAAAAAAGTAACATACCGAAGACAAGCAAATACAGCTAATGTTTGCGCATGTAACCTTATATTTGGTAGCCTGTATATGGTCTTATCTAGGCTCCATGCATGATCCTGGTGTTTGTTTGTTTTATTGTACTATAGGCGTCACAAAGATTGGCAGTGTAAATGAGGGTACGTTTTCTTTTTACAACCGTATATTATATTATATTATATTATATTATATTATATTATATTATATTA